>BSBM01000229.1:10600000-11025000 GCA_027924585.1 Larix kaempferi
CTTGACCATGTCATTTTAAGGATTCACTGACTTTCATAATTTAAAAAAATATTTAAAATTAAATTTTAAAATTTTGGAAAAATATTCCTGCATAAGATTTATCTATTGCCTACGCCTCTACATATTTTTTCCTCATAAATTGACAATTTACATAACAAACCAGTGGACCAACACAATCATGTGCATTATGTTTTAGAGAAAAAATAACATACCAATCTTAAAATAATGACATTTTTGGGTGGCTATACCACTTTTCCATAAATAAAAGTTATATATTCCGGAGGGTGATCCGTTTTTATACGTTTCATCGTTTTACACCTAATTCAAATTTTTTTTGTAGGTACCTCTAATAATTCATTTTAATGATAATATTTTTTTTTTCTAGCATGCCATTGCAATTAACGTGTCATAATTGGGTATCATTACCTTGCAACATCCCACTTCTTTATATATTCATTTAAAGTGGAAGTGAAAGTGGAAATCAAACCCTACCAAGATGAGACTGATGTTTTAATATTGAATCAATGGTTGCAACAATTATAAGTTTAGTTTAGTGTTCATTAAATATGAGAAGAAAAAATATTACATTTTCTCAACTTATGTTAGAGAGCCATGCACAAACTTGGTGGGGAAGTCACATGGAGATGCTTAGGCTAGAGGGTGATCCCACAATAACTAAGTAGGAGGTATTTAAAACCCTCATTATGTCCTAGTTCTACCATATTGGGTACAAAGAGGGCCAATGGATCCATTGGCATTACTTCCAGTGGAAGTGAGGGAAGAATGTGGAAGAGTACACTATTGAGTTAAGGGAAATGGATATTATGTTGGGTATATATCCCAAGAATCTGGATATACTCCTCAAGTATTTGGGTGGTGTACACAATCATTTGTAGCAACAAGTGATGATATTTAAAACTAATATAGTTGATGAGGCCTATGTGAAAGCATAATATCTCGAGATTATGGGTAAGAATAAAGTTCAACCAAATGTTTCCGAGTAGAAACACCACCAAGAATATTTTAAGGAGGGAAATAAGAAGTGGAAAAGAAAGGACAAGAAGACAACAACCTCCAAACATCAGTGCAAACATACAAGTAACCATTGTAATATCGATGGTTACATTGAACATAAGTGTTGGAAGCTACATACTAACTTGAAACCGAAGAACCACGAGAATGGTGCCAAGAAGAAGAACATGTTAGTCGTTGATTCAAGAAACCATATAGAGAGTAGCTAAGATGTAGATGGAAATTTTACTTGCACCACAATGAAAAATGAGGTGAATATGAGTATCCTCCATCCCAAGGAAGAGAAGGACATGACTAAATTATTTCATATTAAGATCCAAGTCAAGAAGATAAAGGTGGATTATCTATTTGATTCTAGTTCACAAGACAACCTTATAGTACAAGATCTTATCAACAAGATTATATTGGAAGTTCACCACCATCCTCACCCATATTCATTGGGATGGGTATATAACTATGCAAAGCTGCTCACTAAGCAATGTAAGATCAATTTTTTTATAACTGTAAACTATATTGATGAAGTGGAGGTATATGTAATACTACTTGATGTGTTTTCTCTAATGTTTGGAATCCCTGACATGTTCATGACTGATGCAATCATTATGAGGAGAGAAAACTGGTACCACCTAATTAAGGATGGGAATCCCTTCATCATCAATGCACACAGGGGTATATCCAATATCTCTCTAATAAGTGCTAACCAAACCAAGATATTGGTCAGTAGTACTATGAATTTTGTATTTCTATTCTTAATAGAGAATCAACTAGAAGATGAATCAATAAAGATAAAGTCATCTCTAGAAGGATTACTAAAGAGAAGAATAGTCAATTGAAGAATATTTTGTAAGAAAATAGAGAAGTGTTCTAGGAACTTAAAGGTTTACCACCTAAGAGCGAAGTGGAGCACTATATGTAAAAACAAAATCATGACTCCCCATCGCTAAATAATAGGCTATACAAACATCCCATCCCAAAAGCATATGAAGAGAAGAAACAATTGCAACAACTAGTAGATCAAGAAGTAACTCAACCAAACACCTGACCTTGTGGGTAATATATCATCATAGTACCTAAGAAGGATGGGACCTGGAGAATATGTATCAATTGAATATCTTTGAATGATATCACCCTAAAAAATTGATACCCTCTGCCCACTATCGAAGACTATCTATATCAATTGAAACATGTCAAATACTTCAGCAAGTTGGATCGCAAATTGAGGTACCATCAGGTATGAGTTCAAAAACAAGACAACTTGAAGACCACCTTCAATACAAGGCATATGAATGGATGATAATTCTTTTTATTTAAGTATGCACCAACTACATTTATGAACTTGATTAATTATTTATTGCATCCCTTTCTAGATTCATTTGTAATAGTGTACTTAAACGATATATTGTTTTATAACTCTACATAGGAAGATAATATCTCAAATATCATGCAATTGTTAGAGACTTTGACAAAGAATCAACTAGTGAAAAACCTTAGGGAATGTGAATTTTCTCCACATTCATCAATGTACTTTGGGTATGGGATTTTTGGAAGGGTACTCATTAAAGATCCCATAAACATGGAATCCATCTGGAAGTGGCCAAATCCTACTAAATTATGTGAGTAAGTTTAGGATTTTTTTGGGGGCAACACAATACCTACATAAGTTTATAACATATTTTTCCACTATGGTTGCACCATTCCATTCCATAACATCCAATGGAAATATTTTTTAGTGGGGAAAACATCAATATACATATTTTGATGAGTTGAAATGAAATATCATTCAAGCATTATTTCTTATCGCATTTCCTAATTTTTGGAATCCTTTGAAAGTAGAGACATGCAATGTTACATATTAGATATGTAAATATTCTTCATAAAAGAATAATAATAAATAAATAATATTTAGAAAATAACAATAAAAAATAAATAAATAGTTTTTTAAAAGAAAGTCATGTCTCTTGATTACGTAAAGGATATGACTCTTCATTACGATGCCCAAACAATATAAATTTGGGCCACTCTCATTGTATTCCATCATCTCTATTAATATAAACATATTACATATACCCTTGTACAAGTTTGATTGAAGTTGCAACATTGGTATCAGATCCTTAAGCCACATATCAAAAATTAATTAAATATGCATGACATTCCAACCGTGGAAGTAGCAAGGCGTAAGGAAAAAGTGACATAAGTCAAATTTGAGGGTTTCCAATTAATAAATGGAAAAATGTATTCAAGAAGAAACATAATACAAATGACAGACACAGATAAGGATAAATATATACCTCCACACATATGAGACGACAATTTTTTTGTGAAATCTCAACAAATGAAAGAAGGAAAATGCATACATTGTGAAGACAAATGGGACCCCAGACATAGGTGTCACATAGGATATAATTCAAAGGAATTATGCGCATGTAAAGTAGAAGGGAATTCCAAATAAGATACATAAGATTCAAAAGGTGAAGAAGTAGAGCATCCCTAAAATATCGCAACAGACTCATAAGGTGACAACACACCAAGGATATCACTTGCACCCATGATAGACATCAATCAACCACAAACTCTTAAATTAAAGGGGAATATACAAAATGATAACATCATAGTACTAATCAATATAGGAAGTACCCACAAATTCCTCAACATAAGAGTCACAAGGAAACTTAATCTATTCGTATATCTAGTTCCAGACATGAAGTTGATGGTTGCATATGGAAAAAAATGAGAATGTGGGGACGTGCCATAGAGTGAAACTCCAAATACAAGATTTTAATTTGGAATTGGAACTCTACACTCCATTATTAATGAACACCATCACATTCCACTGGGCCATGCGTAATTACTATGCATTAGAAATCTATTAAAAGGTGAGACTGCATCCAATCTTGATGTGCGTGAAGCCATGCAAGATTGAACCCAATATCTAGACATCGAAATGATTTTCAATGATTCTACAAAATCCGACAAACTAAAAGTTGGTGAGATTGCATATTTTAGTTTCTCAAATTGTTATTTTGTGCATCTGGGTAGCTTCAGAGCACCAATTTTAGTTTATATTTGCAATTTTAGGTTGTTGAAAATGCAATTTAATGTTGCTGAGATTTCCCCAGGGGAATTTTGGTTGGTTTCATGTAGAAAGAGTGTTAGGAAGAGGGGCATAATGAACTCCCTTATCCCACGCTAGTCATAATGACATCATGATAATATGTGTTATGGTGAGGCTCTTCTTCATGCATGTGCAAACCCTAAGAGTGGATCTGACCCATCCATCCACTCCAAGGTTAGTGACCATAAATTCTCTCGCATGTAATTTGATAGATCCCTTCTTTCTAGTACTTTCACATTCATTTTAGGTGATGCTGGTGTTTTTTTCATCTTCAGAGGTGTTATTTTTTCTTTCATTTTCGGTGGGATTATTTATTAAATCAGTTCTCCTCCTCTTCCTTGGTGCGTATTGAATATGTTAGCTAACAAAACTCTATCTTTGGTTGTTTTTCCCTTAGTCATCTCTCTTCCTCCTTTGGGTGTTACGGGTTTAGACAAGGACACACAGTGGATTCCAAGTAGTGCCCTACACAATGGTGAGATCCCATACCGGAAGCTTTGCAACCAAACTTCTTTAGGCCTATATCCTAGTTTTATAATGGCGGATGGTAGGAGTCGTGGCCCTGTCAGACAGACTAGTGAAAATGATGGAACACACCTAAAAGTGGAGGAGTTGGATAAGAAAATCGAAGAAATTTGAAGGTCCATGGATAATCATAATAATGAAATTCAAAGGTCTAAATTGAGAATCGACGAAATTCAATGCGACAAACATGAAATGGAGAAGAGATTGGTGGAAAAGTTGGATAGTAAGTTCACGTCCTAGACCAAACAACTGAAAAAGGCTCATCATCAAACATGCCGTGACTAGCCAATCTCATCATGATTCCAAGAGGATCCTAGTGAAATCTAGAGGATCTCAAAATTTCCCTCAATGTGACAAGTCTCCCTCAAGGGAAAAATCAACGGAGGTTGATTAAGGGAATGAATTAGCTCACCCACCAAGCTCTCTTTTTTTATTTTATGTTTAGATTTTTTTTCTTTGATTTCCAATTAGTTTAAGGTAAGTTTTTTGAAAGGGTTGTAGTTTTCCATAGAGAGTATAAGAATAGAATAATGGAAGGATAGTATCCGACCGTGTCATTTTTTGCAAAGGCCCTTCCATTTATTTTGTATAATTCGAAAGAAATATAGTTAAACTGTTTTATCTCGATGTTTAGTTCGGCCGCAACTCTTATGAAATCTATCAAATGAATATAATGTAAATATTACAAGAACAATTTGCATTGTTTGGTTCTATGTGTTCATTTATTCCTATTTGTTTCCTCATACGAACATGTCTATGGTTGTAAACTTGGTTACAGTTTTTGGCACCTCTGCTTTGTTATAGGTTCACATGTTTCCATGTTTTAATATAAATATTTTTGTTGATACCTTCTAGAAATAGTATGAAAAATATATTTCCCCTGCAAAAGAAAATTAAAATAAAAAAAATTCCTTGTCAATGATGAAGTGATAATCATTCCACATCATTGCAAAGGAAGGGCTCTCACTATTCTAATATGTCAATAGTCAATTCTTAAGAATAAAGACTTGAAAGTTGAGACTAAATGCAGTATTCGTGAATATCAAAGTGGTAAATTATATTATTGATACATGAACTTATGAGTTGGTTTAATCCCCTAAGATGTTTCAAGTCTAAATGAACTATGCTACGGCATGATTGGCTCAATATTTATAGATTTATAGATTAATATTTAAATGGAGTGTATGTTCTTTGCATTTAAAAATTTTGATACACAGAGGACCATGGAAATATTTATTATCAGGGAGTTTTCTCCTAAGGTATTTTAGAGTGCATGTTCCTGTTAAATTTTGAGCATTAATTCACAATACTCTCAGATCTTTACTGAGAGAATAACATGTACAGTATATCAATGCATATCAATCATAACAAGCATGTCAATCATCACAAGAATCAAAAGCATGAGAGACAAGAGACATAGAGTTTCCGTGGGGAAAACCCTAAGGTGAAAAACCCCACAACTTCCTCAGAGATAGAGAGAGCAATGGCTCAACCAAAGTACAACCAAAATACACAGAGATAGTCTCCTAGTAGCAGATGATCCTCCTCCTCACTAGTGCGCCACTTTCTGAGTTAAAGAAGTGTGAGTTTCCGAATGATCCAAATACAGATCTCCCGATCTCTATTTATACTTAACCTGTTTTCCCAATATCCTTATGGTGCCGACTTGTCTAGTTAGGTACATCAATTACATATTACATAAAATAGGGCTGACCCCACACATGGTGGTCTAATAACCCATCGGCAAGTTCACACACTTGCGACACTTGTCAATACACATGACGACACTTACTTATAGAGGAACAACACATCTCTTATAAGGGTACAATAAATATATATGAATTACATAGATGAAATACATTCCGAAGTTACATATACATCAACACTCCCTCTTAACTAGGAAGGTATTTCTCGACACAGATCTGCTAGCACAAGTCTTCTTCTCTAGATCATCGTCATCGATGCATCGTCCTCGAATCATCATCATCATCTCTGCTGTTCCTATCTCAAACAATCTCTGCATCTACTCGTCATAGGAAGCTCTACAGAGCCAGTCCTTTTTCATACTGGATGTAGGCCCACCACCTACAGGTCTTCATCATCACTGGCCATACTGTGGAATCCTCAGGACTTATTACGTGCGTCACAAAACCTTAAAAGAGTCTCTTGACTATCAAGAACCCTAAAGAGCATCTGACTTATTACATGTGACTGTCACAAAACCTTAAAAGAGTGTTCCAAGAACGTTTAGGTGCATAGCACGACCTGCAAGAACTCTAAAGAGCATCCCAGGAACATTTATGTGCCTAAGCACGACCGGCAAGATCTCCAGGATTGATTACATGTGACCTCTACTACAAAACCTTGAAAGAGCATCCCAGGACTCATTACGGGCACACAACCCAACCTATCGGATCTCCCAGGTCTTACATGTAGCAACCCACCACAAACCCTCGAAAGAGCATCCCAGGACTTATTACGGGCACACAGCCCAACGTATTGGATCTCCCAGGTCTTACATGTGGTCCACTATCACAAACCCTCGAAAGAGCATCCCAGGCTATTACGGGTACACAACTCCGACCTATAGGATATCCCAGATCTTACACATGATACACAGTGCCAGTCCTTTTTCATACTAGATGTGACCTAGAACAAATCTAGGATTTCCTTTGCACAACCTGTCCATGGCCAAAGAGTATCAACCTGATACTCAACATACATCATCTTGATGTACACATGATCATCCTGATCATCATCACTACAACATCCTGCTGCATGTCATCTGGAGAAACATCCTGAAGCTCGTCATCCATGATCATCCTGATCACACAGTGCATCCACCTGATGCATACCAAGTATCTACCTGATACATATCATCATACATGATCCACTTGATCATACAATGTATCCACCTGATACATACATAGATACATGATCCACACAATGCATCTAACTGATATATATCAACATACATGATCTTCCTGATCATACATAGTATCCACCTGATACATATACAGATACATGGTCCAAGCATCCAACATGATGCATATACAAAATACATATAAATGATCCAACTGATCATATCCAACATCAACCTGATGCGTACATATACATATAAATGATCCAACTGATCATACGGAGCAGAAACTCGAACATCGTCCTGATGCTCATCATCTAGCGCTTACATCCACAGCCATGTGAAGGATTCTCCTTCCAACATGCTTGGAATGGCTTCAGCAAATGTGTCCATTACTTCTTCCTTGAAATGTCATTGATTTGAAGAACACCAAGCCTCTCTCTGAAGTACTCGAACTTCACTCTGGCTAGTGGCTTCATCAACACATCTGCAATCTGCTCGTCCATCGCAACATACAGGAGATTCACCACTCCTCTCTGCACCATATCCCTAATATAGTGATATTTGATCTCTATGTGTTTCGACCTATCATGGAACACCGGGTTCTCAGACAACTTCACACAACTTTGTTTGTTACAAAAGATACCAGTAGCCTCCAGCGGGAGATCAAATAACTCAAACAGTAGCTTCTGGAGCCATACTACCTCACAACTAGCTGAACAAGCTGCAACATACTCTGCCTCAGCTATACTCTGTGCTACGCAGGACTGCTTCCTGCTAAACCAAGAGATCACACTTGATCCCATACTAAAGCAGCACCCAGATGTGCTCTTCCTATCTGCAGCACTGCCTGCCCAATCTGAATCAACATAACCTTGCAGGTTAAACTTTTGATTCACTTCATACTTGAGCCCATAATCAACTGTACCCTTCAGGTACCTCAGAATATGCTTTACAGCAACCAGGTGAACACTCCTCGGATCCGTCAGGAACTGGCTCAATGTGTTCACCGGAAAGCAAATATCTGGTCTTGTATTCATCAGGTACATCAAGGACCCAATCATCTGACGATACATAGAGACATCAACTGGCTCAGATGAAGCATCACATAGAAGCTTCAGATTCGATGCCATAGGTGTGGCCATGGCCTTGCAATCCATCATCCCGAACCTCTTCAGGATATCTACAGTGTACTTCCCTTGTCCAAGGAAGATCCCATCTGTACTCTTCCACACCTCCATACCTAGGAAATAGTGCATCATCCCCAAGTCTTTCATATCGAATTCGACAGCAAGATTCCTCTTTGTATCTGCAATCAATTTGTCATCTCCTGTTACAAACAGGTCATCCACATATAGGAGTAGAACCACAGGATTCCCTTCCTCAACCTTGTAGTAAAGGTTGGAATTCGATTTACTCTTGGTAAATCCCAAACTAGATAGGAAATTGTCCATCCTACCACACCAAGTTCTTGGAGCTTGCTTCAAGCCATACAAGGATTTCTTCAATCTGCACACATATGACTCCCTGTCATGTGTTTCGAAACCAAGTGCTTGCTCCACATATACTTCCTCTTCAACTACACCATTCAAGAAAGCAGTCTTGACATCCATCTGGTGTATTTTCCATTTCATCGCTACAGCCAGGGCAAGTACTTTTCTGATGGAAGTATACCTGGCTACAAGTGCAAAAGTTTCTTCATAATCTATTCCCTCTTTCTGAGAGAATCCACGAGCTACAAATCTTGCCTTGTATTTTTCTACGCTGCCATCCGCAGCATGCTTGATTTTGTAGATCCATTTGGAAGTCACAACAGAATTCTCTTTAGTTATTGGGACAACATCCCAAACATCATTCTTCATTATTGATTGGTATTCCTCGACCATGGAATCCTTCCATTCTTTCTTTTTCGCCGCTTCTTAATAACTGGAAGGTTCTTTATTCATGATGTCACAGAGTAAAGCAACATAGCTGGTATGTGATCTGGTTCTCTTCTTTGCTTTGTGTTCTTCTTCTGGAATGCCAAATCTTTCTGCACCTTGAATGAGCTCTCTAGCCCATGCAAGTTTCCTCTTGTGAGAGTTATCCTCATGGGGTGGATCTACAGGTTCTTCCGGATCTTCAAACTCACGAACAACTTCTGGAATTGCTTCAGTCATGGTAGTGTCTTGAAATCTAGTTTCCTTAGGTTCTTCATAAACTTCAATAGGTGCCTTCCTTGATTTGATGAATGCTGAGTTTTCATCAAATGTTACATCCCTGCTGACATCAATCTTCTTGAACCCTGGAAAGTATATTCTGTAAGCCTTCAATCTTTCACTGTAACCCACAAAGATACCCTTCTTTCCTGAAGGATCTAGTTTGGTCCTCTTTTCCTTTGGGACATGAGTGTATACTGGACAACCAAATATTCTGAGATGGATGACTTCAGGTTTCTTACCAGAAAAGACCTCTTCTGGTGTCTTGTTGTCCAATATCTTGTGGGGTGTTCTGTTCTACACATACACAGCTATTCTAACTGCTTCTGCCCATAGATGCAAAGGTAGATCCTGGTCATGCAACATTTCCCTTGCTGCTTCCATGATTGTTTTGTTCTTCCTTTCTACAACTCCATTATGTTGTGGATTGTAAGGAGCAGTCAACTCCCTCTTAATCCCTTAATCCCTGCAAAGCTTCTTGAGGTCACCTGAGGTGAGTTCTCCACCATTGTCGGCTCTAAATGTTTTGATCTTCTTATCAGTTTGATTCTCCATCAAGGTTTTGAATTCCTTGAACTTATCAAATACCTCATCTTTTTTCTTCAAGAAGTAAACCCAAGTATTCCTGGAGAAGTCATCAATGAAGAGACATAGTAAACATACCCACTTAGAGAACTGGATGACATAGGACCACATACATCTGAGTGGATGATTTCCAAGATGACTTTTGCCTTGCTTTCACTGCTTGGAAATGCCTTCTTAATGTTCTTTCCTTTTGCACATCCTTTGCAAACACCTTCATGCTTGGTCTTGATTTGAGGAAGACCTTCTACATCCTTACTTGCAATTGATAATGCTCTGTAGTGCATATGTGCAAGTCTTCTGTGCCAAAGTTCACTTGGATCCATGGAGTCATGCATCATGGCATGTGCAGGTCGTCCCTTCAATTTATACAATCCTTCCTCTTTCTCTCCAATCACTACTGCATCATCGATTGTTTTACCCTTTGGCCACATTAGGACTTGGCCATCCACAAATGCAACCCTCATACCTTTTGCATCCAATCCATAGATGGAGAGAAGATTCTTCTTGAGCCCAGGTACATAAAGAACTTCTTTCATCTTCAAAGATTTTCCAGAATCTAGGTTGTAGGAGGCTTCACCACTTCCTTTGATGGGGTATTGATAATCATCCCCAAGTTTTACTTTATGGGGTGATTCATGTTCAGACAGATTTACAAAAGATTCTTTAAAACCAGTCATGTGTTTAGAAGCCCCACTGTCAATTAACCAATCATTACAACCATGGGAGATAGTACCTGTGAGAGCAGAGATTAGAACATACTCTTCTCCACTTGATGAGTTGTTGTTTTTGTGGTTATCCCTTTTGTTCTTGGGACATTCTGAAGCAAAGTGACCCTTCTCATTGCATGTGAATCATCTAAGATTTTTCTTATCCTTATGAGAATGGTGATGTGAAGATCCCTTGAAGTGGGATGGCTCTCTTTTAGATTTTCCTTTCTTGGTGTGTGCTGTGAGAGCTTGATCTTCATTCCCCATATTTTCTTCTCTTGCCACAAGCCTTCCTTCTTCTTGAGAACATTCCTCCCACAGTCCACTGAAGGAGATTAATTTCTTTCTTGCACAGATTCCTTGGATAAAAGACTCCCATGACCTAGGTAGGCCATTCAAAGTGGTCATAACAATTTCACCATTCTCCACCATTTCATCTACAGCTTCAAGTTGTTCCTTGATCGGAGAGACCTTGGAGAAATAGGATTGAATCGCTTCTCCATTCAACATCTTGACCCCTTTCAATTGATTCCACAGGGTCATCTTCCGATTTATGTTCTTCCCTTCAAAGAGCTTGGTCAAAGAGTCAAACATAGCCTTGGGTGTCTTTAGAGATGACACATGTGGAATAAGATGGTCCTTGATAGAATCAACAATGATTCTCTTTGCCTTGACCAAGTTCTTCTTATGAAATATTTCAGCCTCTTCATCCTCTAGGATAGGGATGTCTTCTTTTACATATGAGTCCAACTCATTCTCTTCCAGGATTAACCCAATCCTATACTTCCAGGCTCGAAAGTTATCAGCCCCTTCAAGCTTATCCTCAAGCTTGGTGTGGTGAGACATCTTAAAGAGTACTTCAAATGGAAATAGAAAATATTTAGGTCTTACCAATTGAATTACTGAAAACTAGATCTAGTCCCGGATTAGGGTTTGTCGGAAAAACCCTAAAAAATCAAAATGTGAATTTCAACTTTCTGAAAGGATAGAAAGATGTGCCTTGATGAGCTAATCAACCTGGTGTATTTAGAATTTTAGATCTGCAAAGCTACACCCTTCAAAACTGCCTTTCTGTCTTCCCGAATTCACTAAGAGGAGCCCTGAATTAGGTTTTGAGTTTCCCGGAGATCTACCCAGCCACAAATCTAGATCCAAAGCTCTAAACTTTGATTTTTGCTAGGAGCTTCTAGCTATGTCTTCAGATTCCAGAAATTCCTATTTTTGTGGAAACCCTAATTTTTAGGGCCAAATCTGAAAATGCTCAGAATTGAATTCTGATTGGACAGATAGATTCTCCTTGATGAGTAGAGTCAATCTCCTATACTGCTTTTCCAAAATCTGTGGAGAGAAACCCAATAAATAAGAAACCCTAGTTTCCATCACTGCACAATGTCTTCTTCTCAGGTTAGCTCTGATACCATGTTAAATTTTGAGAATTAATTCACAATACTCTAGGATCTTTACTGAGAGAATAACATGTATAGTATATCAATAGATATCAATCATAACAAGCATGCCAATCATCACAAGAATCAAAAGCATGAGAGACAAGAGACACAGAGTTTCCATGGGGAAAACCCTAAGGTGAAAAACCCCACAACTTCCTCAGAGATAGAGAGAGAAATGGCTCAACCAAAGTACAACCAAAATACACAAAGATAGTCTCCTAGTAGCAGATGATCCTCCTCCTCACTAGTGCGCCACTTTCTGAGTGAGAGAAGTGTGAGTTTCCGAATGATCCAAATAGAGATCTCCCGATCTCTATTTATACTTAACCTTTTTGCCCAATATCCTTATGGGGCCGAATTTTCTAGTTAGGTACATCAATTACATATTACATAAAATAGGGCCGACCCCACACATAGTGGTCTAATAACCCATCGGCAAGTTCACACACTTGCGACACTTGTCAGTACACATGATGACACTTCCTTATAGAGGAATAACACATCTCTTATAAGGGTACAATAAATATATATGAAATACATGGATATAATACATTCCAAAGTTGATATACATCAACAGTTCCATGATTGCTTAAAATATGTGGTGAATGGAGAGTTCTTGTGGAATAGATGAATTGTGTGAGGTAATTTTATGAAAATCTTACACATTCTTAGTGGAGGAAAATGTACTGAACATTAATTTTTTTAGCAATTTCTTGGCTCATTCCATTGTACCCTGCATCCAACTTAGTAGTATGTGTAACATAAAAAAATAATTCAAATTCATAAGATAAATTTGAAGAGAAGCCACTTATGAATACTTTCATTGTTTTCCCTACAATTTTGTATCTCGATTCTCAAACTTCCCATGATCTCCACAAATTCTAGTGGATTTACATTTTTCTCTATATTCATTTGTTTTTGTTTCTGCATTTCCCACATTGATATCGTAACCTTTTATATCTTCTTCAGGGTTGTATGGAAACTCACCTTCTTCCATTTTACTCTTATATACTTCTCTAGAAACCGGACATGTGATTGTGTCTAATGCCAAATTGTATTTGCAATCTTTTATGTCATTACATTTGTTAGGTAATCTATAATTCCAAAATCAAATAGAAATTTCCACACACACACACACACACACGTGAGAGAGAGAGAGAGTTTAAGTGTAGCTACAGGAACATCCTAAAATTGGGCAAAAATGTGAATTTTGGAAAGCTATAACTTTCATCTCAGAACTCCAAATGGAGCATATAGTCATTGGAAAGTTTATAAGAAGGGGAATAAACATACAAAGATTTCCGTAATATAGCATTACACATTATTTCAGGAAATGAACAGGAAAGGGGCATGTAGGCCCTATTTGATAGAAATGACTACTAGGTGAATTCTAGAATTAAAAGAATATATTTGGTTGTATCTTCATCAAGGGTAGAGGGGAAGAAGAGGAATGAGTTGCAGGTTCTTGGTGTAGTTGGAGGAATTTTCTATTGAAATTTAGCTTAAATATATACCAGATCACGTGCATATTTGTTGTGAAAGCTCTAAATATCTCTATGGGGCATCAAAGTGATGTATTTTTCTATATTAATGGGATATGGCGGGGCATTTTACTATCATTCTCATCCAAATTTGCAAGAATATTTATCTTGTATTAAAGATATTAGTCTCTATACATTTTTCAAAATTTGTGAGGATCATAAGAACCTAACAGTCGAGAGAAGTGATTCAAGTGCATTTATTGATCCTTTTGTAAGATATATTTGAGGCACTAGAAGAATCTTCTACCTTCCAAGGAAATGCAAATAGGAATTTTGCTTTGTCTCTCTGCTTTAATTGACTCTATCTTATGGTATGTAGAAATTTTCCATCATTTTCGCTTATCTTGTTGACTATGCTTTATTTTTCCCCTTTTAATGTATCAGAATGGTCTCAAGTTTCTACAACATGTTTTATATATTTTACATGTGGATTATTCTACTTTCGGAAATTGAAGAAAAATATTCCATCATTTCAGCCCACGATTTATGCTCGACAATCTACTTGATATTGCGAACCGATAAAATTTATGGAGATAAGAAGATGAATAATGATCACAGTACATTGGAGCATCAAGTGCTCTTCTACTTTATAAATATTATAATTCAATTACATTAGTTAAATTGTTTAGTTACGTAAACCTTGTTAATTTTTTATCTTTAATTCGGAGCTGCAATACTACTTGAAATCGAATAACAATCATACACATAATAAATCACATTCAATCACATTCGACACATGAATTTATCCCGGGGAAACCCTCTATGAATCGAGGGAGAAAAACCTTGCAAAAATTTCCTTAGTATATTGATAGATGGTAGAGAATGTCTTTTACATCAAGCACCCTTGGGTCAATTACAGAGTAAGAGAAAGGTAGATATAGAAGAGACACTCAGAATACTTATTCTCCACACAACCAATTCACTTGTCTTGGTCATATGCACAAGATAGCCTTTAATAGAATTCGCTCCAATATTCAAGACATCAATCTTGCATGAAGAAGTGTGCCCCACTTCTCATGCAATGCATTAAATCACTGAACTGGCTCTTAGGATAAAATTGTCCCTTAAATTAAACATTTCCCACTTAGTTAGGTGGCTAACTTAAGTGTCATCATGCAACTCAAGTGTCGTCTTTTAGTTTAACACAAGTCCCGTCTTTTAGTTTAACATAAGTGTCATCATGCAATAACACTTAGTTAACTAGATCTTCTTTGATATCACTTAGTTAACTCTCTTAACTGAAATATTTCTTGTTAGCATTACTGTAGTGATAAATTCGAGTTATCCTTTGATTGACTGAAGTCTTATTTGTTAATATTACTGAAGTTTAAAAATTCAAATTCTCTCTTAATTAATTCTTTATGTGCAATTCAAAGTCTCTCATATCTTGTCACATATTATATTTATCTCTTGTCTTATCTGCATGGTCCACCTATGCCAGCTTAATTATCATATTAACTATAGTAAGGATATTTTCCCAATGATGTGATCATATTTTTCTACTATCGTTCCAAGTGGTTATATGCTAAATTAATTCACTCTAGAGGTGTCCAATCTCTAGAGGAGACTTATATCTCAACCATGGTTAGTAGTACATCACACACAATACTTGCTTCGACATGCAAAGCATCACCTCAACAAAAGAGGCACCACCTCAACACACAAGGATCTAGCTCAACACACAAGACCTTATCCTTTACTAGAAAGACTATACAACATCATCACTTTGACATACAAAGAACTTGCCTCAACACATGAAGCTTAACCATTCTTGATCCCAACTCAAGACTCTTCTCCAAGTTTCCCGATTCCAACTTAGGCTCCTATAAGGAACTACCTCGACACACAAGGCTCAATCTTCACACATAATATTGACCTGGAGAATGAATCATGATGTTGTAACTTTAACACTCCCTCTCAGCAAGGGAGGCATTCTTTTCCATGCCAATCTTGTCTCGGAAGTACCTATACTTCATCATGAAAAAAGGATTAGTCAACATATCTGCAATCTACTCACCAGTAGCAATGTATTGAAGTCTTATGGAACCTCTCTGGACCATGTCTCTGATGCAGTGATACTTCATCTCAATGTTTTTCAATCTATCATGAAACACGGGGTTTTCTTAGAGCTTAATGTAGCTCTGATTGTCAGAGCGAATGAAAGTAGTCTCAAGCTTCTCATCGAACAACCTAGAAACTAGCTTTGTAATCCACACAGCTTCTTGGAAGGTGGTACTAGCTGCAATATACTCTACTTCTATTGTACTATGGGATACAAAGCCCTGCTTCCTACTAGTCCAAGATATCATAGCTGATCCCAAGCTTAAAAAAAATCTAGATGTACTCTTTCGGTCCACAATACTACCACCCCAATCGGAGTCGACATATGCAAGTAACATCACTCCACCGCTGGAAGCATATCTGATTCCATAAGAAATAGTACTTCAAAGGTATCTAAGCACATGCTTGGTAGCAACCCAATGTCTGTGTCTTGGCCCACACATGAACTAACTCAAGATACTCACTGCATAACATATGTATGGTCTACTATGTATCAAATAAATCAAGGAGCCAATGAGTTTTCCATACATGGTAGGATCCATTAGATCCAATCCAAAATATGACTCATGTATCTTATTTATATTAGATTCCATTAAAGCAGACATGGACTTACATTCCATCGTACCAAATCTTCGCAATTCATCAACTGTGTACTTTTCCTTGAGAAAGAAAGATCTCATATTTCCTTTGCCAAACTTCTAGACCAAGAAAATAGTGCATAAGACCGAAGTATTTCATTTCGAACTTAGAAGTGAGCTCCCTCTTGCATCGAGCTATCTGTTTCTCCTCTCTAGTAAGGAACAAATCATCAACATAGAGAACCAAGATCAATGGTTGGTTCTTCACAACCTTGAAGTACAAGTTTGGGTTAGCTTCGCTTTTGGATAAGCCTAAGCTTAGAATATAGCTGTCAATACTTGAATACCCAACCCTTGGGAATGCTTAATCCCATACAAGGATTTCTTATGTTTTCATACATGGGACTCGTTCCCATGAACTGCAAACCCTTCAGGTTGTTGTATTTAAACCTCTTCTTCAACCTCTCCATTGAGGAAGGCAGTATTCACACCCATTTGGTGAAGTTTCCAACCCAAAACTAAAACGACGGAAATTATGGTTCAGATAGTAGTGTACCTGGACATAGGAGCAAATTTCTCATCATAGTCTATCCCT
The DNA here is from genome assembly GCA_027924585.1 of Larix kaempferi. Taxonomy (NCBI): domain Eukaryota; kingdom Viridiplantae; phylum Streptophyta; class Pinopsida; order Pinales; family Pinaceae; genus Larix; species Larix kaempferi. The sequence continues at coordinate 10,617,243 of BSBM01000229.1, forward strand.
TCTTTCTGTGAGAAACCACAGGCCACAAATCTTGCTTTGTACTTTTCAATACTTCCATCAGTTGCATGCTTGATTTTATAAAGCCACTTGTAAGTTACTATTGACTTCCCATTAGGTTTAGGAACCACTTCCCACACATCATTCTTCATGATAGATTTGTATTCTTATACCATCGAATATTTCCATACTTTCTATTTAGAGGCTTCCTCATAGGTAGAGGGTTCTAAATCAATTATGTGACTCATGTGTGCTACATATCCTGAAAATATTTCAGGTCCCTTTCACTCTCTAGATGAGATTGGTGGTGCACCATGATTTTCTAACTCTTGCATAATGTCTTAACACTATGCAGATCTCCTCTTAGTAGGAGGTGCATCAAGGGATCTTTCTATCAGTTCTACTGGTTCTTCAGAATCAAGAAGATATGGTGTTATGCAACCAAGTTCCAGATATAGCATAAAAATAGCAGAAATAGACCATAAGAAAGTAATCCATGACTTAATAATAAAGAACTGAGATGAATACCGATCCTATTCGAGGGAGGAAACTCCTTACACAATGTACTAAGTACATAAGACAAGACAAGATAGAATGATGACTAAAATGAAAAGGTCTCCTTCCTATATATAGGAGACAAAGGGGTACAATAACAACTAATAGACCCAAGATGACATCAATAATATGTAATGCACCATAATAAATCATGCAATGTGCCACTACATAGCGGGTAATGTGTCAGTATTTATGTCTTAACATGCCCCTCCCTTCAGACAAGTGTTGTCCTCAACGCTTGATTATTTGTGGATGCTTCTCTATGAAGGACTCATCTTCCCATGTCGAATATTCCACTGGAAGGTTCTTCCATTTGATGAGGTACTCCGTAATAGCCCAATTTCATAGTTGTTTATTCCTTGTTTCAGTGATTTGTTCAGGTTCCAATATGACTCTTCCTTCTTCTTCAAGATCCAACAAGATTGTTTGAATTAGGATCTTGTCTCCTATTACCTTCTTTAAGCAAGTAACATGGAAAACTGGATGTACTCTTGAAGATGAAGGAAGCTCCAATTTGTAAGCCATACTACCAATCTTCTGCAACACTTTTTAAGGACCATAATACTTGGGTGGTAATTTATTGTCCTTATTTAGTTGCTTGAGGAACATCTGCTTGTAAGGTTGTATCCTCATAAATACCCAATCCCGTTCTTTGAAACTCCTTCACTCCGATGTTGATTAGCTTCTTGTTTTGTCATGTTTTGTGACATAGCTAGGTTGTCCTTAAGTATCTAGAGAAGTTCTTGCTAGTTCTCTATGTGATCTTCCACGGCTTGAACTTTATATTTTCCCTTTAAGGGAGATGTGATAGATGGAGGTTGGTACCCATAAAGTGCCATAAATGGAGACATTTTTTATGATGTATAGAACGCAGTATTGTACTACCATTCTACCAAAAATAACCATTTCACCCAATGTGTTTGTTTATCAGATGCAAAGCAACAAAGATAGCCTTCCAAACATTTGTTCACTATCTCAGTTTTCCCATCATATTAAGGATGATAAGATGAATTGTGAGCCAATTGGGTACCCAAACAAGAAAACAATTCAGTCCAAAAATTTCTAGTGAAAATTGGATCTCTATCGCTTACAATAATCCTTAGATTTCCATGTAACTTTTGAACTGTTTCAAGAAAAGCTACATCTATTGTACTTGCATTAAAAGTGTGAGAGAGTGCACAAAAATGTGCATACTTTGTGAGTCTATCAACAACCACCATAATAACATTCTTTCCTTCTGACTTGGGTAGACCTGTGATAAAATACATTGAGACTTCTTCCTAGCACTAGCAAGGTATGTTTAATGGTTGTAGAATTATCGGGGTCTTAATTGTTTCCACCTTATTCTTTTGGAAAACCAACCATTTGGCCACGAACCTTTGAACATCAAATTTAAGACCTTCCCAAAAAAATTCCTTCTTGACCCTGTGGTAAGTTTTCAGGAATCCAGAGTGCCCACCTATAGGAGATGTGTGTAATTCTGAGAGGACCTTTTGTTTGAGTTGGGAGTCTTTGCATAAACATAAAATCCTTATAGCATATTGGATCATTTTTTCACACAAAAGTATAAGATACACTGGGATCATCTTGTATGTTTTGAATGAGCGTCCACATAGATAGGTCATTTTTCCATTCCTACCTTGCTACTACTACCCAATTGGGTTGTAGAATAGAAATTGCACAAAGTAATGCCCCAACATCTTCATCTTTTCTGGCAAGCGCATCTTCCACCACATCATGTTTCCATTTTCGATATATTATTTCAAAGTCATATCCCAACATCTTGGTTACCCATTTTTGTTGCTCTTCCGAAGATAATCTCTGTTCCAAGAAGTATTTAAGACTATCATGATCTGTTTTGACCTTGAAGTGTCTACCTATTAGGTAAAGACACCATTTCTTAAGAGCATGTAGAATTGCTAACATTTCCTTCTAAAAAATGGGCCTCTATAAGTGATTTCCCTTGATTGTGAAAGCAAGCGGGTGTCCTTCTTGCATTAGAACAACACCAATCCCATTTCCTAAAGCATCACATTCCACAATTATTTTTTTGTGAAGTATGGTGTGGCGAAAACAGGAGCTTTGTACATTGCCTCCTTAAGTTGTTCAAAAGCTTGAGTTTCCTCTGGAGTCCAAGAAAATGCATCTTTCTTCAATAATGTTGTTAGAGGTGCTGATATTCTTCCACAGTTCCGAACACACTTGCGTTAGTACCCTGTCATACCTAAGAATCCTCGAAGATTCTTTACATTTTTGGGAATTGTTTAGTCCATCATGGCTTTTAATTTTGTTAGGGTATACCATGAAACCTTTATGACATACAATATGACCCAAATATTCTACCTCCTTTACCCCAAAGAAACATTTGGAAGGTTTTGCATATAGTTGTTGCTCCTTTAGTAGTTGTAGTACCCTGTCAACAAGTTGAACATGTTCTTCCCAAGACTTGCTATAGATTAGTATATCATCAAAGAATACAAGAAATTTTTTTCTAAGGAAAGGCTTGAAAAATGAATTCATCAAACCTTGAAATGTGGAAGGTGCATTCATGAGACCAAATGGCATGGACAAAAATTCATAATGAACTTCATGAGTTCTAAATGTTGTTTTTGGAATGTTTTCCTCCTTCCTTCTAATCTGATGATATGCGGAACGAAGATCCAACTTTGTGAAAAAACTGCTCCATGTAATTCATCTAACAATTCATCAGTGATAGGAATGGGAAATTTATCTTTAATTTTGATCTTGTTGATCTCTCTATAATATGGACACATATGCCATGATCCATCCGGCTTGTGTACCATTACCACTGGTGCAGATTAAGAACTTTGGCTAGGACTAATTATGCCGACCTCTAACATTTCATCAACCATACGCTCAATTCCACTCTTATGTCCATAAGGGTATCTATAAGGTGTTATGTTAGGAGGAACACTTCCTGGAATTAAGTGAATAGAATGATCAAAATCTTGAACAAGTGGAAGACCTTTTGGAGTATATTCAAACACCTTGGAATTCTCGTCAATCACCTTTTGGAGATTTGGGGAAATAGGAGACTTAGATGTTTGAAGATCTAATGAGCATAATTGTGCAATTACATATTTATGTCCCCTTTTTATGAATTTTTTCATACCATTAGAGCTTATCACCTTACTTGGTTTCCCTATGATACCATTTAACTCATATTCCTTTCCTTCCCATAAAAAATCATGAAAAATTCTGAAAATTAAAAGCCATTCTTCCCAACGATTTTAACCATTATACTCCTAAGAAAACATCAGCACCCACCATTGGAATTGCAGTAATTGGAATATTCAATACATATTCCCCTATAGTGAGATTGATATTATGGAATTTTACTGAGCAATTGATAGTTCCTCTATCTGCAATCATTACCTGAAACTCTTGTGCTAGATATACAAAGCAGAACCTTGGCTAATTTACAGTGAATGAAATTATGATTACTACCACAATCAATCAACATTGTTACCTTTTTCTTTTTGATATATCCTTATATCTTGAGAGTTTGAGGAGTGCTAATTCCATCCACTGCATGACAAGATATGGTGGGATTAATCTCTTCAGAAGTAGTATCTTCTATTTCTTCATCTTGATATGTTTCTTGTTCTTTTGGTGCTTCTTGTTCATTTTCTTGCTCTGCTTCACAATCTATGTAAAATAGTTTCTTCTTAGTGCACTTATGGCCCTTACTGTATTTTCTATCACAATTGTAACAAATCCCTTTTGCTCTTTTTTCCTCTAGTTGTTGTGGTGTCAACCTTGTAGGTTGTGGATGATTGGAGACCACACTTCCTTCTTTATAGTTTTAAGTGGTAGACTTCCTTGTTGCAATAATTTTGTTTTCAACTTTTCTTGCCACCCTAAATGCATTCTCCAAGGACTTAGGTTCCCAAAGGATAACCTCATGTTGGATGTGATCCTTCAAAGTTCTAATAAAGAGATCCAAAACATTATCTTCTTAAATATTCTTCACTATGAGACTTAGATTCTCAAACTGCTTGATGTGCTCACTAACTGAGCCTTTTTTCTTGAGATTTACCAACTAGCTAAAGAATGTGTTTCTATTTATATCCCCATAATGCGCAATCAATTCTTCTGTGAATATAGACCAAGAGATAATAGATTCCTTTTTATGGTCTTGTTCCATACAAATTGATCAGGATCTAAATATAATGATGCAATAGTTACCTTTTGCAAAGTTGGAACCTAGTGTATATCAAAGAACTGCTCCATTTGGAATATCCATGTTATTGGATCATTGCCATCAAACTTTCTCATGTCAATCTTGGGAAGTTGGTTACCCCTTGGTGACCATCCCTAATTATTTCCTTTACCAGAATCATTTCTTCTTGGAATATTCTTATTCATGGATTTTTTTTCAACATGGACCTTATCTTCATCCTCCTGAGTATCATGGAACACATCATCACCTGGATAAGGAGTATCCTTTGAATTTTGTATGAGATTAACAATATTTTCCATTTGTTCCATCAGCTGTTTCATATTTTATTCCATCTTATTATCCATATGTTTCATCAATTTCCCCTCTAAATTAACTAAATCAATTGCTTTTAGAGATCCTTTAATCATCTCTTCCAACTGGGACACTAAAAATATAGGTCTTCCCTTTCACCATATGTTGGGGATGACTCCTTAGGTGGTTTGAGTGGAGTGTGAGTTTTTACACTTCCTTTTGGTGGAATTATGAACAATACAAATAGATACCATACCCTATGTTTCACTACAATTAGATCCTTTTACTCAAAGTTATTCAAATTTAAAATGGCATACCTTTTTTCAAGCCTTGATTGGAATACTGTTTTAGGGCCGACTAGAAACTGAGGTAAAATTCAAATTTCTAATCCTATGGGTTTAAAATGTCGGCCTATTGTATCCTTAGATGTCATATTTCTGATGTCGTAGGTCTGACCTAATTTTGATATGCCAATAAAAAGTTATTGCAAATCTCCCAACACTTTTTTATTTTTGGTCCTTTCAAAAGATCGAAATTGTACGGAATGCCACGTATTCAATATTTTGTATCTGAGTCTGAAACTTATACCACCTATACTGTGGTCCGTAATATTTCTGATGCAACTGGTATCACTCAATTTGGACCTCTCATGCCACACATATGACCTTTTTAACTATAATACCTGTTTTAGACTAGTTAAAAACCCTATATTCCAAGGCTAATATATCTGAAACTGTGATGTCTTAGGACCTGAGTTTCAGACCACAGATGTCGTGGCCTATTATAGAAGTGCTTTTTTAATATCGCTATCTGAATCCTTGTAGAAAACAATTTATAGAGAAAATTCCAATATGACTTGTTTTGAAGAACCCAGTCCCAAGGAAAGAGATCTGATACCAAATGTTATGCAACGAAGTTCCATATATAGCATAAAAATAGTAGAAATATACTATAATAAAGTAATACATGCCTTAATAATAAATAAATGAGATGAATAATAATCCTCTTCGAGGGAGGAACCTCCTTACACAATGTACTAAGTACATAAGACAAGACAAGATACAATGATGACTAAAATGAAAAGGTCTCCTTCCTATATATAGGAGATAAATGGGTACAATAAAAACTAATAGATCCAATCCAACATCAATAATATGTAATACACCATAATAAAGGGGGTAATGTGCCACTACATAGGGGGTAATCTGTTAATATTTAGTGCTTAACATCTGAATGCTCTTCTGACTTCTCCCTCTCAACATGTATGAAAGGGGAGAATCAGAAACTAGATCCTCCATCATAGGAGTATCATGCTCCTGCATATATGAATCACACTGAAGTTCTTTGGAGCACTTGAAGGAAGCCTCTTGATGAAATGTTACATCTCTGCTAACTTCAATGTTTCTTTGTCGTGGAAAAAATATTCTGTAGGCTTTGGAGGATTCACTATTTCCAACAAATGTTCCTTTCTTTATGGATGGATCCATCTTTGTCATCTTCTCTTTTGGTATGCGAATGTAAACAGGACAACCAAAAATATTCAAGTGTCCAATATTTGTTTTTTCACCAGTGAAAACCTCTTCAGGAGTCTTTTCTCCCAAGATAGCATGAGGGATTCTATTTTGAATATAGACAACAGTGCTGGAGGCTTATACCCATAAGGATGTGGATAGATCCTGATCACACATAATGGATTTTGTAGCCTCACATATTGTTTCTTCTTTCTTTTAGAAACCCCATTTTGCTGGGGGTTGTAGGGTATAGTCAGTTGTATTTTTATTCCTGCATCTCGACATAAGTCATTGAAGTCACACGACTCAAAATCTCCTCCACTATCATATCTGAAAGCATGAATGTGCTTTCCAGTCTGATTCTCAACAAGTGCTTTAAACTCTTGAAACTCGTTGAAAGTTTCACTTTTTGCTTTCAGAAAATAAACCTATGACTTGCGAGAGAATTCATCTATGAAAAGAACATAAGACAAGTAACCACTCAAGGAGGGTGAATACATAGGACCACATAGATCATAATTAATCAAGTCAAGGATCCCCTTAGATCTTTTGATACTACTTGGAAAACTCTTCTTAATGTTCTTTCCAAGAGCGCAACCTCTACAAACACTATCAAAATCAGATTTAAACATGGGCATACCTTTCACCATCCTTTGCAATCCAAGTAGTGCTTTGAAATGGATATGACCAAGCCTCCTATTCCATAGCTCACAAGGACTGACTATGTCACAGATCATGGCTTGAATGAGATTTCCAGGAACTTTGTGGAGAGATTCCTCTCTAACACCAATTACTAATGCAGAGTTCAAGTTTAGATGATTAGGCCACATGAGTGCTTTGTTGTCCATAAAGATAAATATGAATCCTTTACCTTCTAGAATGAAAATTGACAAGAAGTTCTTCTTCAATCCAGGGACAAACAAAATTTCATCCACATGTAGGACATCTCATGAATCCAACTGAAAAGAAGTGGATCCAACTCCTTGGATCGAATAGGTGGTATTATTTCTAAGCTCCACCTTACAAGAAAAATTCTTTTCCTTCAGATCTATGATGTCGTTCCTATATCCAATCATGTTCTTGGATGCACCATTTTCCACCAGCTATGTCTCAACATTAGTGGTAATGGATCCAAAAAGGGATGAGACAAGATAGTACTCCTTTCTTATATCTTAATCATCATATGAATTCTTTATTGTAGGTTCATCTTCTGTAGCAGTAGAAGCATTAAACCTACCCTTGAATTTTCCTCTTTTCTTTGCATGCCATTCTCTTGCATAATGACCCTTCTTATTGCAATTGAAACATTTAACTTTATAGTTATCAAAGTTCTTGAAATCATTCTCCTTTTGATGAGAGTATTTCTTATGAGATTTCTTACCTCTTTTCATCTGTGCAACAAGAACAAGGTTCTCTTCTTTGGAGGCAGTATACTTTCTCTATATTCCCCCTTCTTCTTGTAGGCAGTCGTGCCACAATATCTCAAAGTTAGTTTGCACTTCTAGACCATTTACCGTAGCCAAGAATGTCTCCCGTGAGGATGGAAGACCTCAACAACTGTCTGAATGAGGTCATCATCATCAAACATCACACCAATTCTCATGTGTTGATCTCTTACTTGAGAGATCTTTGTGAAGAAGGAAGCCACAACTTCGTCCTTTTCAATCTTCAAATTTTGAAGCTTGTTATTCAATGCCCTCTTTTGACAGGGTGCCTTCTTCTCATAAATATTTTTCAAAGTTTCAAAGAATTCCTTTGCGGTCTTCAATGGAGTAATCACAGGAATCAAGTTGTCTTTCACAGAATCATAAATAATCCTCTTTGCATTGGCTTGATTCTTCTTGAAGTTGGTGTTCCCTTCATTAGTAGTAGGATCTTCAATAAAACATGATACATAGCCATCCAAATCATGCTCTTCCAGGATATTCAGAATCCTGTCCTTCCAAGTATTGAAGTTTGAAGTTCCTTCAAGACGGTCTTTCGGTCTTATTGATATTGAAGCCATAATTCTTCAAGTACTCTCCACACTCAGGGTCTACATAGGCTCATGCTTGATGCTGAATTTAGCTCTTTCACACCCTGAGCTCTGATACCATGTTAATATTTTATATTTAATTCGAAGCTGTAATAATACTTGAAATCAAATAAAAATCATACACATAAGAAATCACAATCAATCACATTCAACACATGAATTTACCCTAGGGAAACCCTCTATGACTTGAGGAAGAAAAACCAAACAAAACCTTCCTTAGTATATTGATAGATAGTAGAGAATTTATTTTACATCAAGCACCCCTGGTGCAATTACAGACCAAGAGAAAGATATATATAGAAGAGAGGCTCGAAATAATTATTATTCACACAACCAATTCACTTTTCTTGGTCATATGCACAATATAGAATTTAATGGAATTCACTCAAATATTGAAGACATCAATCTTGCATGAAGAAGTGCACCCAATTTCTCATGCAATGTATTAACTCATTGAACCGACTCTTGGGATGAACTCACCCCTTAAATGAAAGATTTCCCACCTAGTTAAGTGGCTAAATTTAGTGTTGTCTTTTAGTTTAACATAAGTGTCGTCTTTTAGTTAACATAAGTGTCATCATGCAATAACACATAGTTAACTAGATCTTCTTTGATATCACTTAGTTAACTCTCTTAGCTTAAATATTTATTGTTAAAATTATTGTAGTGATCAATTCGAGTTCTCTTTTGATTGACTGAAGTCTTCTTTGTTAATATCACTGAATTTTAACAATTCGAATTATCTCTTAATTAATTCTTCATGTGAAAATTGAATTCTCTCACATCTTGTCAAATCTTATCTTTATCTCTTGTCTTATCTGCATGGTCCTGTTGAATCCTTGGGTGTGATAATGCTGGAATTTTTTCCAAGGCAAACAATAGAGAGTGACAACCCAATCTAAAAGGATTCAAACAACTCTACGCAAGAGCAATCTATACCCAGACTGTTTGGTGTGGTTGATTCCCACGGATATCAGGCCTCCGCTGGAACTTATATGAATTGATCCCGGTGGTTCTGTCTTCCTATGAGGGAAGATAAAAAAGGTGTTCTATGTCTAAGAGTGAGTAGTGTTTGCTTAAGGAAAATATAAGTAAGTTAGATCTAAATTAAGAAATAGGTTTTGATGTGCAGAACAATCAGATCTAGAATTTGGTTAAATGTTTCACCAATAAATAGACATATGAATTGGATCTATACTAACCATATTTAGACAAAAAGAACAAAACAATTGAATGATATTATCTAAAGAATTAAGCACATGTGAGACTGTTCTGTTATGCCCTGCTAATTGACAAATTAGCAGTAATGAAACTATAACTATCTATCATTTGCAGAAATAGATAAATGACTTAAATAAATAAATTTACTTAAAAAATAATAACATATGGATCGTATGTTTAGAAAAATCTAACGTAAAGATCGATGCATTCATTAAATTGCAAAGATAAAACAAATTTGATTTAATAACCAAGGTGAAAAAAAAAGAAATTATCAAAGAATTTTGACAAATTATACAAAGAAGATGACAAAGAGAAACTGACTGTGATTCATTAAGCTTGCAAGAAATTACAATGTCTCAACAGAAACAAAGCATCTTCCATCCTTCTCTGGTGATTTATCCCCCCCTGTCACCTACCCAAAATTTGAGACTATTTATTTTATTTGCAAAAATATTATGTTAAATTATAATTACAAAGTTTTGTAATTATGACCAAATCTGGTCAAGGATGATTGTAATAACATATTATTATTATTTAATAAATTAAAACAGGAGACAAACACCCAAAGGAACTGTTAAATGAGTGTTCACTGACCCACTAGGAGGAATAGAAGCTGTTAGAAGGCATGGGACAAGTGTCAGCATTTGCACTCCACCACTAGCTGTTGGTTATGGGACAACAACCCCTAAAATTGTGGCATTATCCCCCAGGTGGGTGGATCAGAGCTGTTAGCTCATTAATGAACAAGTTAACCACTAAAAAGGTCTAGGCGGCTTAGATAAGGCAATTCAAATTGAGTAGGGAGCTCCAATTTATTTTCTACAGAAATAATTCCTCAAGTGTATCAGGTGATCACCGAGAGATTTGAATATGGAGGCAAAGTGAAAGTGCATTGTGAGTCTGCTGAAATTTATTTTGAGAAGGAAACCAGAGGTGCTGGTGCAGGTCTCTTTGACTGCTAAGTTTATATGACTGAATGATCTACATTGTTGCTGCAAGTTGATGACCTAAGCTTCTACAGATTCTTCTTCCTAGTGGTTCAGTGAATAGGCTCGGGGGTCCTAAGGCAAGTAATTTGGCTGTCTTCAGGAGTTGGTTGGGTGGAACAGGCTCCTTGGGTTATTTGTTTCTCCTACATTCAATCAGGCTCTACTGTTCTGTCTTGTTATTATCAGTTAAATGATTTTATGCATTTGTAGATTTAGTATTTACAGTTATACAGAAGAAACTGTTTCAATTTCCAACGTAGGTATGCATTTGTATGATGATGGTTAAGTAAATGAGATAATTGATTAAATATATTCTCTGTATTTTTCCCATACTATTTCTGTATAGTACTCTATGACAGGGAAGTAGAATTAAGTCAGATGATTGATGGGAAAACTGCCAAGTGAATGGATAGACTAACACTGTAGTGTTTCTTTAAAATTCTGAAATATCAATTATATATGTCTAAACTCAGAAAATAGAATATCTTATCATAAAACAGACATATAGCATTTTCTTTACTTAGTAACAAAATTAAAACATTTCATCTCGGCACAGAACTAGGTTTTCAAATTATTACTATCTATTTTTGAAAGCTAATACTATGCATTCTATTATTATTCTTTCCAAAAATAAGGTGTTATATTTCCATTTATTTCAGGCATTATTATTTCTAGAAATTTAACAGTTGCAATTATTCTTTTATACAGAGTTGTTACATATAAATGATAAATAGATACTTATCATTCGCATCACTGAATATCACTATTTCATTTCAGTATCCATATCTCATATTTCGATTTAATTATCAACTACAACTATTAAATTCAAACACTTTCATCATAGGCAGAACCCCAACACTCTATCATTTATTATTTAGCATTCCATTGCATTACGTTAGACACAGGTTCGAAACCCTTAATAACGAAGCAAATCATTTACAATATTGTGACAGGTTCATAACTGGTTTGACAGTCACATATTAAACAGCTTACATCAACGTTACGAATTATAAACACAAGCAAGTTAAAAACCCTGAAAATATTTTATAGCTAGCTTACGGCTAAATACTTCGAAACTCAAAATATCAATTCTTTTCCAAAACTGAAACACATTCCTACTGCCCAACTATTACATTACATTAGCTATCTAACCGTTCAAGCAAACACAAACGGGAGTATTATTTCATAAAGCAAGTTATGGTTCAAAACCAAAACTGAGTTACATTATAATTTTCCAAACTTAAACATTGCCATTACAAGCACAGGGTTTTCTCTGTCGAGAAACAAGTTAGCCCACGGCTCTCTATCAGTATTAATACTCTGCTACCAAATCAAAATTATCAATTTATATAAACCTATAAAACGCTCATAACCATTTTAAGTTTTCTTAAAACACTGTTTCTTCCATTAAAATGACATAGGGTTCAACCCTCTAGAAAATTTCATCATAAAACAAGTTTACATTTCAATGAAGGTTACAACGAAACGTTGCGGTGGCAGGATAGTAAAAAGATCCTAGGATTCCATCCTCTCTACACACGACGTGAGGCTCTCAAAATTCATTTCAATAGTTAAAGATCCTCTCCCAAGAACTTTCCTTAGACCTCGTCAAAACATCAAGTTTCAGCCAACATGCCAAGAGAACCTACAGGTATAAGAACCACCGAGGCTTACCATATGGTATAGCAGCTTTATTTCCCCTTCAGCTTCAGACAAAGCATACCTGCGGGCGAAGGTTGATACCTATCAAACCATGAAGAATGCGGTTAAAAACTCTCATATTAAATGATTGACTGAGTAGTAACAGGAAAACCTAAGATGTTGAAAACAAGACACTACCTCAACAGGATTTTTGCATTGGATCGAGACCCGAACTGATATGATCTTCCGACGTCACACTTACAGCCAAATTTTTACAGTAATTCCTCACCTTTAAACTCTCGACTCTCGAAACCTTTTTAAAAACCTGAACATCATCAACATATAGTAGTAGGTCACACCATCGAAGCCGAGGAAGGAGTCCTCAGGCGAGCAACCACCAAACCCTAAAATTTCGCAGATGGTCGGCCTCTCCACCGAGCCCAGTAACACCAAATGAATGCCCAAGAATAATCTCAACGAAGATGTAGTGGTAAGATTAAGGTTGAAGTCCCAAAATCAAGATACAACTAGATCGACGGGCGAGATCTAGCCAGCATAGCTCCACGCTCTACGATGCACCACTTCATTTAAACTCCATTAATGACCTTACCAATGCAAAGACCAGCTCGGAGGAATTTCACCAAGTTATCTATGTACAGCTCGGCATGCTAGCAGTATCCTTCACAAGTGCTTCACGTGAAGCTTGTTATGTTGACAGCTAGCAGGACATTCCACCAAGGAAGTTTGATGGGAGCATTAATGCCCATTTTGGACACGTTAAACCTGCCAATGTATGACTGTAGTGAATTAAATACCTGTCACCATCCATTATTAGTGCAATGGTGTGTTGCAATGTGTAAACCTTATACATTATCAAAGTATAGTCGCCAATGCATAGTATCACATTAGGGTTTTTCGCATTATAATATTTTATTACATTCCCAAAGTATTAGTCGTAAAACGCATAGCTATATATATATGTTGCATATTTCCCAAGTAACTTAGGTCGTAGTTTATAAAAGGTATTTGATAGTTGGTTATAGTTAGAATTTCTTAAATTATACATCGTAGCATTATGTTGTCACTATCATTTGTTTTTCCACTTTATTATAATGCATAGTGTAGATAATACACAAGGAAGTTTAGGACCTATAGCCTTACTAATTCAATACTAGTGCCATCACATATAGGATACTTACAATATAATATCCCTTTTCTACAATAGTATGGGTAACATATCATGTTGTAACAATTTACCTAATAGTATGCATGATAATGTAACTCTTTACAAATAGAGATTTGACGACCACATCATAATAAATACTTAGACATTGTAATCTAGCACATATTGGAGAATTTCCTAGTGTAAGTATCTTTTCCTTGACGTTCACTAAAGAGTCTAGTGTAGATATTTTAGTTACGACTTCTACGACTTGTAAGTATGGGCAAAGTAACACATACAGAAGTAGGACAGAAATCCATACCATTAATAACCCTCATGCAAAGACTTATTTAGAGTATCGTAAAGCATTGACGGCTAATTGAAAACATAATTAGAATTACTCTTAACACTTGAATTGTCGTAATACTCTTACCTGTGTTTCTACACAAAGAAACAGGTTCAAATGCTTTAGCTATCATAGCTAATTAAACCTCAGGGTACCCCATAGGACCCCTTCATCACCATCCAAAAGCAAACTGTCAGTATTATGTCTAGATGATTGTATCGCAAGAAAATTTAAATATAGCATATAGATTACAATTAACATAAGCAAAAACTAATTGTGTATTTTGTGTTAAGAAGTATGAATGGTCATTATCATAATTTTGTTATTAGTTAATAAGATTAGCATTTATTTTATTTCCGCATTAGAAAGCCCAACATTTAATTCTACTTTAATTTTTTTTAAATTTTTGTGAAATTCCGGGATGTTACATGTGGTATCAAAGCTCATGTTCGAACTCTCGCCTTGAAAAGGTCCAAAGAACGCGCAACATAATTTTTTTTTTTATGACAACATAAATCTTTACTAATTAAATTATTTTGTATACAAAAAATTGTTTTCTAAATTACAAGTATGGAAGGGTCAATTGAACACATGGAGGACAGATTTCAACCGAACAGTCATACCAGCAATAGCACTAGACAACATTATGAAGAAGAAGTCCATGGTGAATTGAATGACAATTCATCAGAATTGTTACATGTATTTCAGGAGTTGAAAGCAGAAATAAGATCTGTTAAACAGGATAATGAGAGAATTATGAAGGCACAAGAAGAACTGAACTAAGTACTGTTCGATCAGTTCCCAACTAATGAACAAAATAGAAGGGTTGAAAATACCTCCAAGATTGAAGACTTACCTCATGGGAACAAGGATAAGAAGGTGAAAATTGATGATGAGAATAACAGTTCAACATCACCAGGAGGTGCCATTGAGACACGTAAAAAAAAACGTAATTATTCAAGTGATAGCAGTAAAGGGGATTACAAACCAAAAAGAAAAAGGCATAAATAGTATGAGCAGATTTCTGGTTAGTTCAAGAAGATCAAACCCCCAACCTTCAATGGTGAAATTGAGAAAGGAGAGACAGCTGAAGCATGGTTGTCCGGCATGAAGAAATACTTCCAAATTTATGATTATTCAGAATCATTGAAAGCAAAGATGGCCATATACAACCTGATCGGGAAGGAAGACATTTGGTGGTAGGACATCAAAAGGGTGAAGGTAATCAAGGACAAGGATGTGAATTGGAGCACTTTTAAATAGTACTTCAAGAAGAAGTTCTTATCTGTACAATATTACGAAGAAAAATACAAGGAATTTTATGATTTAAGACTAGGAACCATGAACATGAAAGAGCTGAACAACAAATTTCTGAATTTGCTAAGGTATGTGCCATACCTTACGGAAGAGAAACCAAAGATTCAGAGGTATCTGAGTTGTCTACCTTTCAACATCAAGGACATAATAGAGTATGACAATCCAAAGACCTTAGAAGAAGCCATGAGGAAAGCAAATTTTTGCTATGATCAGAACCGAAAAAGAGAAGGGATATCTAACTGGAAAAATCATAAACCCAACAACTTTGAGCTGAAGAAGAAGAATTTCAGTTTCAGTGGAAATTCTGGTTTTCAAAAGAAAAACTTTCCAAATCGAAATTTCCAAGGAAACAGTCCCAGAAATAATCAACAGCAGAATTTTATAGCTCCTAGAAATACACCCAATGTTACTAGAACTAATGACCAGAGGACACCTATACAATGTTTTGAGTGTCAAGGTCCTCATTATGCTTCAAACTGTCCCAATAAGAAGCGGGCAGCCAATAACATTCACTCCATACAAGCTGAACCTACTGTGGGAGACTTGGAAAGAGAGATGCCCAGAATTAATGTAGCTCTAGACAATAGACAAGTGGAGCATCAAGTCTCTATGGTAGAGATTGAAGGTATGCTACAAAACCACCCTGTTTCTATTTTGATTGATCTAGGCGCTAGCCTGAGTTATATATCTCCGGATATTGTAGAAAATTTTAATATGAAAACAAAAAAATTTAATAAATCCTGGTTAGTTAGAATAGTAATAGGAACAAAAGGAAAAGTGTCTGATTTTGTTGAAAGTTGTGTTTTATCTATGAATCAGTTAAAGACACAAACCAAGCTAAATGTTTTACCTTTAGGATTCTACAACATCTTGATTAGAATGGATTGGTTAGAGGCACATCATGTTATTTTGAATTGTTATGAGAAAATCTTTACCTGTCTAAATGATGAAGGAGAAATAGTAGAAGTGAAGGGTATTCCTAGAAAGACATCACTTAGACAGATTTCAGCTATGCAAGTAAAAAGAGCAGTTAGAAAAGGATGTAAGATGTTCGCATTAAATGTAGTACATGAAGAGTCAATTACAAAAGAGGACAAACTGAAACTAGAAGATATACCTCTCCTAAAAGAATTTATGGATGTTTTTCCAGAAGAGATTCCAGGATTACCCCCGAAGAGGGATCTAGATTTTACCATTGAGCTAATACCGGGTGCGGTACTGAACTCCAAAGCTCCATATAGGATGAATATATTGGAATTAAATGAGTTAAAATCACAGTTGAAAGAACTTATTGATAAAAACTATATAAGGCCCAACGTGTCTCCTTGGGGAGCACCTGTTATTTTTGTTAAGAAGAAGGATGGCACTTTAAGGCTTTGTATAGATTATCGCCAACCGAACAAGATGACAATCGAGAATCGATATCCGTTGCCCCGCATCGATGATATTTTCAAAGATTGATTTAAGGTCAGGATATCATCAAGTTCGTGTGAAGGATGAGGATATTTTTAAAACATCCTTTAGAACTCGCTATGGACATTATGAGTTTGTGGTCATGCCATTTAGGTTTACTAATGCCCCGGTAGTATTTATGTGTTTAATGAATAATATTCTGCACAAGTATTTGGATAAGTTCATCATTGTGTTCATAGATGACATTCTGGTATATTCTAAAAGTAAGGAAGAACATGATGAACATCTGCGTATTATTTTACAAGTTCTGAGAGATCATCAGTTATATGCTAAGTTTAGTAAGTGTGACTTTCACAAGGATAAGATTCAGTATTTAGGTCACATAATCTCTAATGAAGGAATTTCGGTTGATCCCGATAAGATAAAAACCATTAATGAATGGACGGTTCCTAAGGATGTGTCCGACATACGATCATTTATGGGGATTACAGGATATTATAGAAAATTCATAGAAGGTTTTTCAAAGATTGCAAACCCCATAACCTCTTTACAGAAGAAAGGGAAGAAGTTTGTATGGGATCAAAAGTGTGCAGACAGTTTTAAGAATTTGAAGGAATTACTAACTACAACACCTATTTTGAGAATTACAGATCCTAATAAATATTTTATAGTATGCACCGATGCATGTAATGACGAACTCGGTGGATTCCAAACACAAGAAGGACATGCTGTTGCATATGAGTCTCGAAAGCTGAAAATATATGAGAAAAATTACTCTACATATGATCTAGAATTATTAGCAGTAATACATGCCTTAAAAATGTGGTATCACCATCTTATTAGCAGAAAGTTTACTTTGATGACAGATAACATGGGGCTGAATTATTTACTAGATCAAACAAACTTGAATGCTAGACAAACTAGATGGCTAACCTTTCTAAGTGAATATGATTTTGAAATTCAGCATATAAAGGGTAAAGAGAACAAGGTTGTTGATGCTTTAAGTTGTAATGCAAAGTTAAATTTTATTTCAGCCATCAGTACATACACAATAGATTTAGAAAATCAGTTTTTCGAAGGGATTAAAACTCATGAAGAATACAGGAATTTACATGAAAGGACAACATAAAGTAATTCTGAAAATTCTATGGCAGATTTCAAGTTAAAAGAAAATGATTGCTACTGTACAAGAACAGATTATATGTGCCCAACGTACCAAAGATAAAAATTATGATTTTAGATGAAATGCACAAAAGTCATTATGTTGGTCATCCAGGTTATCAGAAAACCATAACTATGTTACGGAAATAATACTATTGGACCAGGATGAAGGATGAAGTAGCATAATATATAGCTAAATGCATTGACTGTCAAAGAGTAAAGGTTGAACATCAGCATCTCGCTGGACTGTTATAGCCATTACCTATACCTAGCTGGAAATGGGAGATCATAAGCATAGATTGTATTACCGGACTACCCAAGAATCAGAAACAAAATGATTCCATCATGGTGGTAGTGGAAAAACTCAGCAAGGCAGCACATTTTATACCAATAAAAACTACTTATAAGGCTCCAGATATTGCAGAAATTTTTATGAAACATATTTATCGATTACATGGAATACCAAAAGTGATAGTTTCAGACAGTGATTCTTAGTTTACTGCAAACTTCTAGAGATCTTTGTTTAAAGGGTTGAATACAACCTTAAACTTCAGCACAACATTTCATCCACAAACGGATGGACAAACGGAAAGAGTAAATCAGATATTGGAAGACATGCTAAGGATGTATGTTAAGGACCAGCCTGGTAAGTGGGAGGACTACTTGCATTTAACATAATTTGCATATAACAACCATTATCATGCATCAGCCAGGTTTAGCCCTTTTGAAATTATTTAGGGTAGGAAATGTAATACACCAGTTTCTTGGAATAACCCAGTTAATAGAGTAATATTAGGACCTGAATTGTTGAAGGAAATAGAACTAACTGTGCAACAGGTACAAAGAAATCTTAAAGCTACCCAAGATTGGCAAAAGAGTCAAGCAGATCTTAAAAGGACTCATATAGAGTTCCAGGTTGGTGAGCATGTTTTCATTAAGGTAAGACTGAAGAAGAGCTCATTAAAATTGGGAGGCTGTGCCAAACTGGCACCCAGGTATTGTGGTCCTTTCCAAATTTTGTCAAGGGTAGGACCCGTGGCATATCAACTAGCTTTGCCACCAAATCTAAAAATACATAATGTTTTTCATATTTCAGTTTTAAAGAAATATGTACACAATGCTACTCATGTTATATATTGGAATGATGTACAGGTGGAACAAGATGACGATTTTCAGGTGGAACCAGACTGTATCCTCGAAAAGAAGGAAACTCTACTCCGAAATCGCACCATTGGGCAGGTAAAGGTGCAATGGAAACACCTTAGCCCAGAAGAGGAAACCTGGGAGTTGGAGAGTAGTAGGCGGGTAGCATACCCAGCTCTGTTTCAGGAATACTCAGAAAATGAATGAACAACATCGAGGATGATGTTGAGACTTAAGGGGGGGTGTATGTCACCTACCCAAATTTTGAGACTATTAATTTTATTTGCAAAAACATTATGTTAAATTATAATTACAAAGTTTTGTAATTATGACCAAATATGGTCAAGGATGATTGTAATAACATATTATTATTATTTAATAAATTAAAACAGGAGACAAACACGCAAGGAAACTGTTAAATGAGTGTTCACTGACCCACTAGGAGGAATGGAAGTTGTTAGAAGGAACGGGACAGGTGTCAGCATATGCACTCCAACACTAGCTGTTGGTTATGGGACAACAACCCCTAAAATTGTGGCATTATCCCCCAGGTGGGTGGAGCAGAGCTGTTAGCTCATTAATGACCAGGTTAACCACTAAAAAGACCTAGGTAACTTAGATAAGGCAATTCAAATTGAGCAGGGAGCTCCACATTATTTTCTGCAGAAATAATTCCTCAAGTGTATCAGGTGATCACTGAGAGATTCGAATAGGGAGGCTAAGTGGAAGTGCATTGTGAGTATGTTGAAATTTATTTTGAGAAGGAAACCAGAGGTGTTGGTGCAGGTCTCGTTGACTGCTAAGTTTATATGATTGAATGATCTACAATGTTGCTGCAAGTTGATGACCTAAGCTTCTACAGATTCTTCTTCAAAGTGGTTCAGTGAACAGGCTCAAGGGTTCTAAGGCAAGTAATTTTTCTGTCTTTAGGAGTTGGTTGGGTGGAACAGGCTCCTAGGGTTGTTTGTTTCTCCTACATTCAATCAAGTTCTACTATTATGTCTTGTTATTATCAGTTAAATGTTTTTTTGCATTTGTAGATTTGGTATTTACAGTTATACAGAAGAAACTGTTTCAATTTCTAACCTAGGTATGAATTTGTATGATGATGGTTAAGTAAATGAGATGATTGATTAAATATCTTCTCTGTATTTTTCCCATACCGTTTCTGTATAGTACTCTAGTATAGGGAGGTAGAATAAAGTCAGATGATTGATGGGAAGAATGCCAAGTGAATGGATAGACTAACACTATAGTGTTTCTTTAAAATTATGAAATATCAATTATATATGTCTAAACTCAGAAAATAGAACAACTTATTATAAAACAAACATATAGCATTTTCTTTACTTAGTAACAAAAGTAAAACATTTCATCTCTGCACAAAACTAGGTTTTCAAATTATTACTATCTATTTTTGAAAGATAATACAATGCATTCTATTATTATTCTTTCCAACAATAAGGTGTTATATTTCCATTTATTTCAGGCATTATTATTTCTAGAAATTTAACAGTTGCAATTATTCTCTTATACAGTGTTGTTACATATAAACGATAAATAGATACTTATCATTCGCATCACTGAATATCACTATTTCATTTTAGTATCCATATCTCATATTTCGATTTAATTATCAACTACAACTATTAAATTCAAACACTTTCATCATAGGCAGAACCCCAACACTCTATCATTTATTATTTAGCATTCCATTGCATTACGTTAGACACAGGTTCGAAACCCTTAATAAGGAAGCAAATCATTTACAATATTGTGACAGGTTCATAACTGGTTTGACAGTCACATACTTAAACAACTTACATCAAGCTTACGAATTATAAACACAAGTAAGTTAAAAACACTGAAATTAATTTATAGCTAGCTTACGACTGAATACTTCGAAACTTAAAATATCAATTCTTTTCCAAAACCGAAACACATTCCTATTGCCCAACTATTACATTACATTAGCTATCTAACCGTTCAAGCAAACACAGATGGGAGTATTATTTCATAAATCAAGTTATGGTTCAAAACCAAAATTGAGTTAGATTATCATTTTCCAAACTTAAACATAGACATTATGAGCACAGGGATTTCTCTGTCGAGAAACAAGTTAGCCCATGGCTCTCGGCCAGTATCAATACTCTGCTACCTAATCAAAATTATTAATTTATATAAACCTAGAAAATGCTTGTAACCATTTTAAGTTTTCTTAAAACAGAGGGTTCAACCCTTTAGAAAATTTCATCATAAAACAATTTTAAATTTCAACGAAGGTTACAGCGAAATGCTGCAGTGGCAGGATAGTAAAAGGAGAGGAGGATTCCATCCTCTCTACACACGACGCGAGGCTCCTGAAACTCATCTCAATAGTTAAAGATCCTCTTCCAAGAAATTTCCTCAGACCTCGTCAAAACATCAAGTTTTGTCCAACATGCCAGGAGAACCTACAGGTATAAGAACCACTGAGGCTTACCGGATGGTATAGTAGCCTTCTTTCCCCTTCAGCTTCAAATAAAGAATACCCGCGGGAGGAGGTTGATACCTGTCAAAAGATGAAGAATGCGGTTAAAAACTCTCATATTAAATTATTGACTGAGCAGTAACATGAAAACCTAAGCTGTTGAAAACAAGACATTACCTCGACAATATTTTTGTATTGGATCGAGACCCGAATTGATATGATCTTCTGATGTCACACTTACAGCCAAATTTTTACGGTAATTCCTCACCTTTAAAATCTCATCTCTCGAAACCTTTTTAAAAACCCGAACAACATCAAGATACAGTAGCAGGTCACACCGTCGAAGCCGAGGAAGGAGTCCTCAGGCGAGCAACCACCAAACCCTAAAATTTCGCAGATGGTTGGCCTCTCCACTGAGCCCAGTAACACCAAATGAATTCCCAAGAATAATCCCAACAAATATGTAGTGGTAAGATTAAGGTTGAAGTCCCAAAACTGAGATACAAACAGATCGACGGGCGAGATCTAGCCAGCATAGCTCCACACTCTACGATGCACCACTGCATTTAAAATCCATTAATGACCTTACCAATGCAAAGACCAGCTCGGAGGCATTTCACCAAGTTATCTATGTATAGCTCAGCATGCTAACAGTATCGTTCACAAGGTCTTCACGTGAAGCTTGTTACATTGACAGCCAGCAGGATCCACCAAGGAAGTTAGATGGGAGCATTAATGCTCAGTTTGGACATGTTAAACCTGCCAACGTATGACTGTAGTGAATTAAATACCTGTCACCATACATTATCAGTACAATGGTGTGTTGCAATGTGTAAACCTTATACATTATCAAAGTATAGTTGCCAATGCATAGTATCACATTAGGGTTTTTCGCATTATAATATTTTATTGCATTCCCAAAGTATTAGTCGTAAAACGCATAGCTATATATATATATGTTGCATATTTCCCAAGTAACTTACGTTGTAGTTTATAAAAGGTATTTGATAGTTTCTTATAGTTAGAATTTCTTAAATTATACATCGTAGCATTATGTTGTCACTATTATTTGTTTTCCCACTTTATTATAATGCATAGTGTAGATAATACACAAGGAAGTTTAGGACCTATAGCCTTACTAATTCAATACTAGTGCCATCACATATAGGATATTTATAATATAATATCCCTTTGCTACAATAGTATGGGTAACATATCATGTTGTAACAATTTACCTAATAGTATGCATGATAATGTAACTCTTTACAAATAGAGAATTGATGACAGCATCATACTAAATACTTAGACATTGTAATCTAGCACATATTGGAGAATTTCATAGTGTAAGTATCTTTTCCTTGACGTTCACTAAAGAGTCTAGTGTAGATATTTTAGTTACGACTTCTATGACTTTTAAGTATGGGAAAAGTAACACATACAGAAGTAGGACAGAAATCCATACCATTAATAACCCTCATGCAAAGAAGTACTTAGAGTATCGTAAAGCATTGATGGTTAACTGAAAACATAATTAGAATTACTCTTAACACTTGAATTGTCGTAATACTCTTACCTGCGTTTCTGCACAAAGAAACAGGTTCAAATTGTTTAGCTATCATAGCTAAGTAAACCTCAGGGTACCCCATAGGACCCCTTCATCACCATCCAAAAGCAAACTCTCAGTATTGTGTCTAGATGATTGTATCGCAAGAAAATTTAAATATAGAATATAGATTACAATTAACATAAGCAAAAATTGATTGCGTATTTTGTGTAAAGAAGTATGAATGGTCGTTATCATAATTTTGTTATTAGTTAATAATATTAACATTTATTTTATTTCCGCATTAGAAAGTACAACATTTAATGCTACTTTAAGTTTTTTTAAAATTTTGTGAAAGTCCGCGATGTTACACCCCCCCCATGTCCCCTATGACATATCTACCCTTTAAATAATAATTACATTGAATTACGTAGGATAGATCCCCCATAAGACAGGTATTTTCAAAATATTTCTAATCTAAGAGTGGCCAAGGGAAATTCTGCACTTGGACCATACATCTAACAATTCTTCCACATCCGGATACTTGGCCAATTCGAGTGCCAACGGAGTGTTTCATGTAAAAGACTCAATCACCTTTTTCTTGATATTATGCCATGCGCATAGGAAAAGGTGGATCTTTATCCCTTGACTGATGGGTTTCCTGACCAATTCTTCAAGCTCTGAAATCTGAATGTACTCCATCTGTTGAATCTGCTCCTTAGACTGTGCACATCTTTTATCAACCATCTCCTGCCACACACTACTTGCGATTTTCTGGATTGTTTCCTCGACATGGTCGAGTAGCTTAGAACTGTGATAAAACAACAACAATCAATAAATTAAAACTAATTTGAACTTTGAATTATCGCCAAAACGTAGATACAGTGCTAAAAACAAAATTGTACCAAAGATGGAAGTAAAAATGGCGATCCTGGTAAAAATCTGCAGTAAAAATCCTTCGTTCAAATGAAATTCGTAGCTTTAAAACAGTGAAAAAATCGTAAAAATCGACAATACTTAAGCTACAACAGGGTAAATCTAGACCATAGGATCCAAAGGAATCAACGGCTTAGATCAAATCATGAAAAGTGTAAAATAAATTGCGGGATCAACTTTTTGCTAAATTTGACCGAGGCTTCCGCAATCTGCAATCCGCAATGCAGGTTGTGGGTTGCGGAAGTGAAAGTTTGGACATAAGTGACTTTAATGTTTCTACAATCTGTAATCTGCAATTGGATAAGGAAGCGGTGGAAAAATAATAAGAAAATTCAACCTTTCTGCAATCTGCAATGCAGGTTGCGAGTTGCGGAAGCACAATTTCAATTCGTTTTTTATGGTTTCCGCAATCCGCAATCCACAATTTGTGGGTTGCGGATTGCAGAATGTGAATATTTTCTAAGTGGTTTCCACTTTTCGCAATCCACAATGCGGGTTACAGGTTGCGGAAATGAAAATGTTTATTCACAATGAGAAAGCGCTTTCCGCATTTTGCAATTCGCAATTTGCGGGTTGCGGGTTTCGGAAAGGAAAATTCTGTTTTATTGAACTTAAATGGCTTCCGCATTCCACAATCCGCAATTGTGGGTTGCGGAAACAAAATTTTGTTTTCCGAAAAACTATGACTTCCGCAATCCGCATTGCGGATTGCGGATTGTTGATCGAATGTAGTGGAAAGGATGTAATTTCAAGAAAAAGCAAGTTTTCCGCAATTTTCAAAATGCACAAAGGAAACATTTTTTAAGCAAAGTTTATTCAATCCGAAGCATGGGAATAAGAAAAGACAAAGACAACTATAAAAAATACCCCAAAAATGAGTAAGGAATTCCAACTTACCTTCAAAAATAGTAGTGGGGCTCCCATTTTTATTGATAAAAATGGGATCTTTTGTGCCTACAACAAATGGCGACTGGCTGGGTGAAGCCATTATCTCTGTAAATAAAATCCTCAGCTTTAAGGAAAAGACAAGTCAGAATAAAAGAATGTTTCAGCCTGTAATTTACAAAATGTTTTCACGAAAACACAACCAAACAGTAGAGTTGATTTCACATAATTGATATGTCCCCATCCGAAATTAATGAATGATGATAGCCATTTTGAAAGGCATCCTAGTAGTAAGAAGGTAATCCTTGACCATTATGCAAACATAGGAGGGCAGTTTGTGATAAGCCTTAGAACAAACTTGCAGCCATTCCAGATCATCAAATCACAAGTCACCCTGAAGTATTAATTATTTATTTATTGTATGTACATATGCATTACTCAAAATATATACACATTTTTTTTTATAAATATGCAAATAAGACTTTTTTTAAACAAGGCCATTGCCCTGACTTGGTGATCAGATTTTGGCAATTCCACTCACAAACCTCATCTGGAAACTGAACAAGATAGCTCTATAAGGAGACTCATTTTCTTTTAGCTTTTAGCACTAAAATAAATTATCATGGCTTGGTAACCATATGGCAATAATTCCAGTCAAAAATAAAGTTCATTATCATGGTAGGGATGGCTTGTAATAAGACCCCCCTATCCTTGAATGCAACAAGCTGTCTTATGAAAAAGAAACAAAATTGATTGAAGTGTAAATTATAAGACACTACCATGGCTTGGTGACCATATTCTAGTAATGTTATTCATTGATGTTTGTGGATCATGAATGGACCGACCTATAATAGGATCTTCCACCTTCCAGTAGCAATTGGAAGTCACCTCCCTAGCTTGGTGACAAGATGTGGAGATGCCATTCCACTAAGAATCTATGAACGTAATGGGGTGGCTTATGATAAGACCCCCCATCTTGCAATTTACAGTTATTAAAATGCATTTAATTTCAGGATGATCATGATGGGATCCATAACAACTAAAAGTAGGCCAAGCTATAAAGATTTGCTACCAATCACTAATGGAATACAAGGTAGGAAAACCTAGTCACCTCTATAACTTCAATTAAAAAAATGAGACATCTATAAAGATGGTGATTGAGGTGGGAAAGTATCAATTAAAGCTCTGCAAAAAATTGGCTATTACATTTCATGAAAATAGATCTTCACATATAGACTGCGTAAAGTGAATCCGACATTAAAATGTATTGTTTGAGATGCACTGATCAACAACCTATGCCAAATGTGTTGACATTATTATGATTCAAAAGAAAACAAAATTTAAAAGAAAAAACAAACAAAGCAAAGAAAGAAAAGAAAAACAAACCACACCTATGTACAGAAAGAAATAAAATGAAATAATACTAAACTAAAATGTGTGCAATTTGTGGCAACAAAATATGTAAAAACCTCTTTTTTCAAATGCATATCCAGGAAAGATCAAAATTCGTGTGTAATGAAGATGTTCTAATTTTAATTACTTTGTCTCATGTCAAAATATTCTTACTCTTAAAACTTGGAAAAGAATTAATTCAAAACATTTCATGACAATATCATTATAATTTAAAATTAAAGACAATTCAAACATGAATGCCTTGAACCAATTAAATAATAAGCGAGAGCATGAATAATAGAAAGTGAAAGAGGATAAAAATACTTCCCTGAATGCATCTGAAGAAGCTTCGTTTCCAACTTGGATTTGGCTTGTCATCGCAAATATTTTTATTGAAGAAAACCAAAAGAGTAATATAATTATTAAATAAATGATAAAAAATAATCTATTCTACACCTACTCCTACACTACTCAAAAAGTAAACGAAAACTAAGTGTAATCAAATTTCCAATGCAACCATGAAAGCATATAAAAATCTGCGAAAAAAAAGAAGTGAATAATCAGAAAGCATGATATGAATGCTTGAAAATAAAGATGAAAAAATAATGAATTAAAGAAAATAAAATAAGATTTATGTACAAATAAAGAGAATGGAGCTTTACCATCTTATATACAAATAAGGAAAACATAGTTTTACCATAATGATAAAATCTTACTAAAAAAGATTTCTCAATCCAATCAATAACCAAATCATGGTATGTACAATGAAAATCAAAGGAATGACAAAATGAGTTTGAAAGATTTATGCAATGAAATGGATTATTTGAAAGAAAATCAACATTAGTATTATAAGAATCCAAAACATATTCTTGAAGAATTTTCTCCTTAGAAATATTTTCTTGAACAAGATCAACAAAATTAGATCCAATTTGTTCTAGTTTATTCTTGTAACAATCATCATAAATTGGTTGATTTAATTGGAAATTCTCAAAGAGTTGAAATTCCCTCTGAGTATCTACTTGAGAAGAATTAAAAATATGAGATGTTATTAGTGTAGAATTAGTATCATTAACATTCTGATAAGAATGTTCTTCATCAAGTAATTGATTGTAAGAAGAAAATGTTTCCTCATTGAATGATGAATCATAAAAGGAAAAATTGTGAAAATTACCCTTAGAAAAAGTATTCATTTCCCACAAAGAAGAATGACAAGAAAACATAGATTGATGATAAAGATAAGAATCTTCTTTATCTTCTTCGTGTATTTCATAAATAACCCGTAGCTCTTTAAAATTTAACAATGGAGAATTAGAATCTGAAATATATGATTGAATGCCATTGTTATCAAACAGATCAAGATACAAAGCAAAATATGAAGAGGTAATAAGTGCATGAAATTCATCTCTTAAAAGTAGAATATTTTCAGATCAAGATTCCTTAGGAGAGGTTCGCTCTTCAAAAGGGATATGTATGAAAGGTTCCAAATCAGAATATGCTTCTTCTTCCAATGTAGGATAATCATCTCGCGAAATATGCTCTCGTATAGAATCACTTAGGTCAAAAAATGGTAATCGGGGAAGCATATCACAAATTTCAGAACAATTAGTTGATTCAAGATCCATCAAAGGATTAACAGGATAACGAATATCAGAGTCTTGAATTTCTTTACTTATGCTAGAAGAAGATTGTTCAATATTATGATTATAACTATTCACTTTTACTCTAGAGGAATATTCTATAGAAAAATGATCTCCTTCATGATTAGTTAAACTTTGAATTTCACGTGAAATAGATATGGGAATATCAACATTTAAATAATCTAAATCATCATATTGATTATGATCCATATCTAAAAAAGAGAAGGAATTCATTTCTAAAAATTTTAAATCCTTAGATTCTTCATGCAAATCTAAACCAAGAGGCAGATGATTATCGATGTATAATTCAAATTTATCATCTACTAATTAATTAGATTCATGTGAAACAAAACTAGTGTGCTAAAACCATTCAAGTATCATAGGACGATCTATTAAATGGAATCTACAATAGATATTAAATGTTCTAATTGTAAAATCTTCTAATGATTCACCCTTTTTTATAGTGAGTTGTTTCCATTCATTGCATAATCCAACAAAGTCGTAATGTCCAAAAGAAAGTATGAAAAGATGTATAAAGTTTTTAAAAGAATGGACAGAGGCAAAAGGTAAAGTTACAAACCACTCTTTAACTCATCCTTTGAATGTGAAGGCTAACAATCTTCACAAAACATCTAGATCCAGAATTTTGTTATCAAAAAAATTATAGGTAAATTGAAGAACATGTTCTTGCACTAAAATTTCTCCCTCACCATCGAATTTTACTTCTATCAGTTGCTTTAGAAAATATGTTTGAAAATGAAAACTAATTTGTCTAGAAAAATAAATAAATAGATATTTTTGGGCCGAACCCATTATAAAATAATGTGATTAAAATAGCTCAAATGAACTTACATGTCGGATGGCCCTCCTTCTAGCGCCATTTGTTGAAGCCTCGGGTGTGATAATGCTGTATTTTTTTCCAAGGAAAACAACAAAGGGTGACAACCCAATCCAAAAGGATTCAAACAACTCTGTGCAAGAGCAGTTCTATCCCCAGACTGTTTGGTGTGGTTTACTCCCACGGATATTAGGCCTTTGTTGGCACTTATGTGAATTGATCCTAGTGGATCTGTCTTGCTGTGAGGGAAGATCAAAAAGGTGTTCTATGTCTAAGAGTGAGTAGTGTTTGCTCAAGGAAAATATAAGTAAGTTAAATCTAAATTAAGAAATAGGTTTTGATGTGCAGAACAATCAGATCTGGAATTTGGTTAAATGTTTCACCAATAAACAGACATATGAATTGGATCTATATTAACCAGATTTAGACAAAACGAACAATAACAATTGAATGATCTTATCTAAAGAATTAAGCACATGTGAGACTGTTCGGTTATGCCCTTCTAATTGACAAATTGGCAGTAATGAAACTATAACTGTTTATCATTTGCAGAAATAGATAAATAAGTTAAATAAATAAATTTACTTAACACATAACAACATATGGATCGTATGTTTAGACAAATCTAACATACATATCGATGCATTCATTAAATTGAAAAGATAAAACAAAGTTGATTTAATAACCAAGGTGAAAAAAATTAGAAATTATCAAAGAAATTTGACAAATTATACAAAGAAGATGACAAAGAGAAACTGACTGTGATTCATTAAGCTTGCAAGAAATTACAATGTCTCAACAGAAACAGAGCATCTCCAGTCCTTCTCTGGTGATTTCTCCCCCCCGTCCCCCACGATATCTCTACCCTTTAAATAATAATTACACTGAATTACGTAGGATAGATCCCCCATAAGACATGGATTTTAAAAATATTTCTAATCTACGAGTGGCCAAGGAAAATTATCCACTTGGACCATACATCTAACAATTCTTCCACATCCAGATACTTGGCCAATTCGAGTGCCAACTGAGTGTTACATGTAAAAGATCCAATCTCATTTTTCTTGATCTTATGCCATGCACGTAGGAAAAGGTGGATCTTTATCCCTTGACTGATGGGTTTCTTGATCAATTCTTCAAACTCTGAAATCTGAATGTACTCCAGCTATTGAATCTGCTGCTTGGACTGTGCATCTTTGTTATCAGCCATCTCCTACCACACGCTACTTGTGCTTTTCTGGATTGTTTCCTCGACATGGTTGAGTAGATTAGAACTGTGATAAAAAAGCAACAATCAATCAATTAAAACTAATTTTAACGTTGAATTATCACCCAAACGTAGATACAGTGTTAAAAACCAAGTTGTACCGAAGATGGAAGTAAAAATGGCTATCCTAGTAAAAATATGCAATAAAAATCCTTCGTTCAAATGAAATTTGTAATTTGAAAAACAATGAAAAAATCATAAAAATCGACAATAATTAAGCTACATCAGGGTAAATCTAGACCGTAGTATTAAAAGGAATCAATGGCTTAGATCAAATCGTGAAAAGTAGAAAAGAAATTGCGGGATCACCTTTTTGCAAAATTTGACCGAGGCTTCCGCAATCCACAATCTGCAATGAGGGTTGCAGGTTGCAGAAGTGAAAGTTTGGACATAAGTGAATTTAATGTTTCTGTAATCGGAAATCCGCAATTGGATAACAAAGCGGTGGAAAAATAATAAGAAAAGTCAACCTTTCTGCAATCCGCAATGCGAGTTATAGGTTGCGGAAGTGCAATTTCAATTCGTTTATTATGGTTTACACAATCCGCAATCCGCAATTTGCGGGTTGCGGATTGTGGAACATGAATATTTTCTAAGTGGTTTCCTCTTTTCACAATACGAAATGCGGTTTGCAGAAACAAAAAAGTTTTTTCACAATGACAAAGTGCTTTCCGCATTTCGCAATCCACAATTTGTAGGTTGCAGAAAGGAAAGTTCCGTTTTATTGAACTTAAATGGATTCCGCATTCCACAATCTGCAGTTGTGGGTTGCGGAAACAAAATTTTATTTTCCAAAAAACTATGACTTCCGCAATCTGCATTGTGGATTGCGGATTGCGGATCAAAGGTAGCGGAAAGGATGTAATTTCAAGAAAAAAGCAAGTTTTCCGCAATTTTCAAAACACACAAAGAAAATATTTTTTAAGCAAATTTTATTCAATCCAAAGCATGGGAATAAGAAAAGACAAAGAAAACGATCAAAAATACCCCAAAAATGAGTAATGGAATTCCAACTTATCTTCAAAAATAGTAGTGGGGCTCCCATTTTTATTGATAAAAATGGGATCTATTGTGCCTACAACAGGTCCACATGTTCCAGCTTAATTATCATGTCAAATATTCCAAGGATATTTTCCCAATGATGTGATCATATTGTTCTACTATCATTCCAAGTGGTTATATGATAAATTAATTCACTCTAGAGGTGTCCAGTCTCTAGAGGAGACTTAATATCTCAACCATGGTTAGTAGTACGTCACACACCATACATGCTTTGACATGCAAAGTATCACCTCAACACATGAGGATCTATCTTGAAACACAAGACCTTGACCTTGACTAGTAAGACTGTACAACATCATCTTTTTGACATACAAATCACTTGCTTCAACACATGAAGCTTAACCATTCTTGAGCCCAACTCAAGATTATTCTCCAAGTTTCCTAAGTCCAACTCAAGCTCCTATAAGGCACTACTTTGACACACAAGGCTCATTAATCTTGACACACAAGATTGACCTAGAGAATGAATCATGATGTTGTAACTTAACTAACTCATTACTATCTAATACTTAACACAACATAATATGCTCTTCCAAATTATAAAGATAATAATTTAGTTACATTGTTCAGTTACATAACAAATCACTAACTAGCATAGGATTAATTAAGTTTGAACAAAGATATTAATATATTCTTTAACACTCCCCTTTAACATCAACTATTTAAACTAACAAATAATTAAACTGCTACTAAAAAAAACATATTACAAATGTATGTTGGTCTATGTCTCAGCTAGGCTTACAAACACTTTAAGGATATCTAAAAAACTCTTGGTTTAATTTTCAAAAACATATGCATGCTGCTACTGCAAACTCTTTGTTCTTTTTCTTCTCCTGAATCCAAAAATTGTGTTCTTCAGTTTGTCGCTTCTTCATGTTCATATTTACTTTAATACCATTCGATGTGAATCTTTGCTTCTTCATCAACTTTAATTTCATCTTTACTCTGATCTTCTTCTTCAATGTTTCCTCAGTTTCTTTAGTGATATATTCATTCATTTCTTCATCTTCTTTCTCTTCTCTGAAATATTTTGCTACTACTTCAATCAAATCGGTCTTTTTTGCTGCAATGAGGATATCAACTTCGTGATCATATATTCGCTCTTTAATCCATTCATTAGTCAACTTCAAATCTGCATCCAAAACATTATTTTCTGCTTCAATTGTTGTACTGGCAGTTTGCATATCTTCTTATTGAATCGAATTCATCAATTCTTTAAGAATACTGCTGCTACTAAGATAATCAAACTTTTTTTTGGGCACTCGCATGAATATAATACCCAAATCCATTGGAACGAGAGCGCTCAAGTGCAAAAAAAACATAGCGCGCTCACCCTTAAGACCGTGCACACTCCATGGTTTGGTAAAATCCCGAACCGCCAGTTAGGCATACACGTAGGTTTGAAATGAGTGTGTGCATTAGAAGCACATGCGTATATTTAATGCGCATTCATTTTTAGTGTGTGTTCCTTCAAAGCGCGCACGTGCTACTCTGTATATTAAAAATTGGTCCAAGGCCCATTTCTAACCCATCTTACCTGATTTTTTTGATTCCTGATTGTCCAAAAACACACTATGACTACACACATGCATCAAATCCACCACCAACACCTCCCAATCATCTTCCATGTAATATTTTGATCCATACTTTACAATTTTTGTTTGTATTTTCGATGATTTTAGAAAAAAATACATTATAAAAATTCCAAAAAACTCAACCAATATTGAAACAAATTCATTTTTTTTAATTGCAGTTCATCTATTCTCCATCAAAATGGCAGAAAAACAAGAGCCAAAACCCCAAACAAACAATGCATCCACACAAAACCCCAAAGTAAACATTCACCATAAGGAGAACCCAACCACAGAAGCTCAAATAAAACAACATTTGCACCAGTTAAGAACCATGGTTCAAGAGATTAGAACCACTAGGGAACCATCGAGACTCTCCTTAGCCACATCCCTCGACAACATCATTTCCTTAGTTGACAATGCTCATGGTCAATTAGAAAGCATAACTGATTATAGAGCTAGGATGAGAGCATATTATTCCATTAGTCTCAGTAGAGACCAAATCAACAACTTGAACATCTCAAAACAAACTCTAGTTAGTTATTTCATTGACCCTAGGACCAACCTACCCCCCGATCGATGCAAAAGGTGCCTTTGCATGGATTGGTGCACATATGATCCATGGAGACAAAACTGGATGAGTCGATGGTTTATGGTTTTCAACAAACCTCCTTGTAGCAATAGGGAGGTTCCACTTTATTTTCTTCGGAAAGTATATGCGGAGTTTGTGTTGGGTCTGCATGTCAACTAATTTGACATTAGTGAGTTTCAGGGGGTTGGTATTGGATCTTCCCAGGATCGACCTACTTATAGGTGTAACCTAATGAGAGGGCCACCTGCACCTAGGCGCACTCCTAACCCCCCTCCACATACACCTCATTTACTGGATCACCTAGACAAGACTGCCACTGCCATATCACAACTTACTCATACTGTATTACAACACAGTACATTCGTGGCATCATCTAGGCATGACACAAAAAATCAGCATGCAGAACCATTAGGTGTAGGTCCTTCAGGCCCCATTGGTCATGGACCATCCATGACAACTAGTGGGCCAAATGATCCTTTTGACACCCAAGGATTACCCCATCATTGCACTCATTGCGGCCATACTTGCCATGTCCCTACGGAGGATCTTGCACAAGATACCTTTATGTTTGAGGTTAGTACATGATTTGTAAAATGTTTTAAATGGTTGATTACATGTTTAAATGTGCATTTTACAATCATTAGATCAACATTGATTAGTGTATTTAATGTGTAATTGATGTTTTTGGCATGTGCAGTTGTTTCGAGATGAAACAACATAATCAAGGTGGGAGGACATTACTAATCCCAACCTTGATTCTGCCATGGCGGCAATGGAATGTATTGCAACACCTGACATACAGGTATCTAAAAGAGTGTATGGTCGTAGGATTTAAAAATTGAGTTAGTTTCAATTGTCATATTTTATATGAGAAATAAATATTAATGTTTTTATGTTTCCATAGGTGCATGTAGAGGAGATTGAGCAAAGGTCTCCATCTATGTTGAGAACATCACCTGTCATGAAGGTAAATTGTGTGAAATTAATTATATATTTGATGTGAAATTCATTGTGTTTGTATGGTTAATTTACATGTTTTTTATTCTAATGAAATGTATTTCATATGTTTATGTAGGTTCCATGTCTGACCATACAATCACCATACACTCACATTCCTACGTATATTCCACATAGTTCTATTTTTCCACATTTCATGTTGAGTCAGGTGACTGGGAACTTTGCCCCTGTGATAGAAATTCCTATATCCCCCATTGGCTGATCCCAACCATTGTACAACCACTAGGGCTATATCACCGTACACCCCCTTCCACTCATGTGTTTCCCCCACCTATCCAACATTTGTCTCCATCTGTTCCATCCACATCGGCTCCATCCACATCAGAACCATCCATTTCCCATACATATACTCCAACCCATTTATGTACATTAACCCCCATCCCCCTACCTACATCATCCTCGGCCCCCTACCTACATCATCTCCCGTCCCCCTACCTACATCAACCCCCACCCCCCTACCTACATCATCTCCCACCCCCTACCTACATCATCCCCCGCCCCCCGTATCTACATCAACCCTTTCCACTACCATTTCTTTAGAGCAAGTTGTCCATCCCAGTGCTCCACTTCCTATCCAGGTAGGGAAATGAACTGCATCGCCTCCGATATTCACGGTAATATTTATAAGTTCTTTAAAATATTATAAAGAATGAAGGAATTTCATAAAATAATTCATTTTGGTATTATGTATTAATTATTTTTCTAATTGTTGTAGGGAGGCATTGCTGAGAGACTAGGATCGAGGAGATGAACACCCTCATCACGGCATGTTGTCTCGTCTCAGGTGAGTACTCAATATTTGAATTCTAATTGTATTTTTTTAAGTGTACTAATTTATAGAATTGTGGGAAAACCGACATGTTGTTGTTTCCCTTTCATACCATACCTAGACATAGCGGGGGGCAATCTTCCTCCAGCTCAAAGAGGAGGAAGATTGATTTTGGGTACGAGTGTGAGGGTGCCAATGGTGACCAAGGTGATTGAGACACCCACTGTGTACATTAGCCACGATGTGGCATTTTTGGCAAGAGATGGGTCCATGAGCTGCCCTTATTCCATTTTTTGGCATGAGCATCCATTATTGGAAATGATGCTCCATTTTGTATAAAAATGTAATTTTGAACATATTTCCAATACAAATTTATGACTTTCATCTGGTGTATATGACAAAGTGTTTGTGTATTCTTACATTATTTATGTGGATTTGTTGTTATATATCATGACTTTTACATGGTTCATGGTTCATGGTGAATGCGATGTTATATGTATTATTGAAAAAAGGTATTTGTTGGACCTTAACGGGTGATTATGTTTGCCAAAAATGGGGATAATAAACATATTTATGATGTGTACTTAGTTCTAGGTCTAAAATGAACCAAGAAGATAATGTTCCCACTCAGGATGACAAGTGAATTCAAAACTCAATGAATGCATATAAAGCTGAGGTTGTTGATCAAACATGGCGTTGGAATTTGAGGTTTGAAAACTTGCACTTTGGAGGTTTAAGACTAAGAAATAAAATGGTTATGAGATAAAAATGACATGAAAAGAAGATTTATAAGATAAAGAAGGTCTTGTATGGGTTGAAACAGTCTCCTAGAGATTGATATATCAAGATATACAACTATTTGAATAACAATGGGTTTAATAGAAGCAAAAGTGACCCTGCTTTGTACACTAAAACATATAAGCAAGGTAAAATTCTTATGTCAATGATATAATTTTTACAAGTAATTTGATGTTGGACAAATTTGGAATAGCCATGAAAAATGAATTTGGAATGACAAAGTGTGATGAATTACTTCCTTGGTATTGAAGTTGATTAATCTAAAAAAGAAATTGTTATATGAGAATCAAAGTATGCTAAAGATGTGTTAAGGATATTTAGAATGTTGACTTGCAAGCCAATGTCAACACTTGTAGCAATAGGTACTAAACTAAGCAAAGAGGATAATGTATATGTTGTCCCTAGGGTCTGCACTGGACTACTACAGGGAAAATCTAGGGAATTTGAGTTCAAGTTTGGGTTGGAAATGAATTTTAGTTTTCTAAAGGTTGGATATTTTATTAGTCATGAAAGGATTGAAGAAAAGAGATGAAAAATAAAAATAATATGACATGCATTCAGAGTTTTACAACACCAATACAAGTAACTCATGTTAGGATATTCCTATCCTCCATCCTAGTCCCACCAGTATTTTGATCATTTACATTTTCAGTCATGCATGCACCTTTTAGGGTTTGCATGCATTCTAGGGTTTGCATGCATTTTGCATGCATCCCAGTCATCAGTCCATCACCTAGCCCTCAGTTAGCCATCCCCCAGGAGCTTCTCACTATTCAGTTTTAGCCCTCCAGTTGCTTAATGCGCCCTTCTTCCTTGATTTTAGGGAGCAACTCGCCCTCCTTCACCTACCAGTCCAGTTGTCACTCAGTTACACTCAGTTACAGTCAGTTACAGTCATTTAAACTCAGTTACACTCAGTTACAGTCAGTTACACTCAGTTACACTCAGTTACATTCAGTTACATTCAGTTACACTCAGTTACACTCAGTTACATTGAGTTACACTCAGTTACATTGAGTTACACTCAGTTACACCTACCAGAGTTAGTTTGACTGATGGTTGACAGTTACTTGAGCATTGATGACTCCACTGATGATGATGAAGACTTCCAGTTGCACTCCGATGATCATGAGGACACCTAGTTGTGCTCCGATGACACTCCAGTGATCCTTTGATCACTCCATGAAGGCTAATTCGAATTGCCACCTTAGGCATTCGAATTCCTCATGCATTGTAATATTTATATGTCCATTTGTGATTAATAATTTAGTATGACCGAAGTATTATTGCTTCTATCTGAGTTCTACTGTACCATATTATTCTGTTGCTCATTATACTGCATGTATCACTCTTCTTCTATTTTCTTGCTTAATCATAATTATTCTCTTGTGAGATACATCATCTCTTAGATCTGCTGTGAGGATTTTCACAACTCATTCACTAACTTACTGCTAACAATTTAGCATATGAAATAAGATAGATGTTTATTCATTAATGGCCTTCATTATATAACAATGTGATAATCTGAAGTGGTGAGAGAAATGGGACATCTTCAATTCAATGAACAATAAATCTTAAAATAATTTAATTGAAATAGACCATTATGCAGCGCATACAAACTTTCACATTTAATTGAAAATTAGTAGTAAAGTCAACAAGGGGCACAAGGTATTCATTTGTAAAATATTTCTGAAAATATATTTCTATTACTCCATGAAAGAACTTACAATTTCTCCTAGTTCTATGCAGGCTAATATAAAAAATTGAACCCCTTTTTTCTTTCTATCTTTCTACATATACTTTCTTGATTCTTTAGGGTCACGAAACTACCTTTTAAATTGATAACCTAATTTTCTTCATAATAAAAATTAACAAGTTTGTAACTACATATGTCTCGAGCCTTGACATAAAAAATATTTAAACTATTTAATGATAATCCTTAACACAACCTAAGTATGCTTAACAAGCCATTTCTTATCAATATACAGAACAAACTTAAATGAACTCAAGACACGATGAAAATGACTCTGTATACTTCATAATAGAAACATACATGATCTTCAATCGGCTGGGAACTGCATCTTGATTCTCGTAGCATGAAGGGTACATTTAATTTGGTTCAACTCCTTAATTTTGGGGAGAATTAACCCTTTGACTTTGCAATGTATCCTGAAGACCGTGGGTGCCCAATTCAGTCAGAATTCCCAATTTGTCATTGTTAACCTGATGTTTCTTCCTCTCAAGCATGCATTCTTTGTTCCAATATTTATTCTCTCTGAGAAATTTTTTGTTATTTTTCTTTAACCCTTGAGAAAATTTACACAATTTTTTGTATTTCATAAACATCTTATTCCATTCGTTATTGGTCTCGTTCAATATGTCCTATGCTTGCTTATTTTCTTGCTGCAATTCTATAATTTTGCCTTTAGATCTCTTTAACTTCTTCTCAAGCTTTTGACTAGCTTGAAGCTCTACGTTTTTAGGTTGTGATGTGTCCAATTGTTTTTCTTCCTCGGTTGTCGAAACTCCAATCTCTGTCTCTGAAATATTATAAAATATTTCATATTGAATACTCTATTCTTCTTCAGGAGCCATGGGTAAACTAGGACTAACTAGAGATGAACAAGGGACTGCATTGATAGTTTTCTCTAAATTAGTTAACATTTCAGCCACCTTTTTCTCTACTTCCATGGATGAATCTTAGTCCCCACTAACATTCTCCTAAGTCTCTTTGGGTTCTTGAAACTGTTCATTTTTATTTTCCTCCACAAACTCATTCCTTTTAATGGAACTCGAGTCCATTACTTCTTTGTCTTTGTTAATTCTGGAACTTTCCCTTGTCTGTGTAGGCTTTGAAGTTGAAGCTTTAACTCTTGGCATCTTGGGTTTCTCCAATTCTTGATCTGGCAGACTATCTAAATATATAACTTTTTTCTCTTTCAGAGAAGGATCAAATATTGCCCGAGAATTGACCCTCAATTTGTTCGTAGCTCTGGTATGTGGTTCCCTAAGATAATAGGGATTTGGGGTTTCGGGATTTCTCTTCCGAGTTTAGTCTCTTCTTCATCTTCTGAATGATTATCTGAATTCTTTATCTTCTAAGACTAAACATTTTCAGGTTTTGGCGGTGGCTTTACAACCCCTCTCATTCTTAATCTCATTTTCCACTCTTCCTTTTTAAAACTTTGTTCTGCACCCATTTCAACATCATCACACTCCTATGACATTTTCAAATTTGCAGAAACATTATTAGTATTTTCTGGTAAACATTTATCTCCCGAGGTTTCAAACTCAGAGTGTAACACAAAATGGTCCCAATTTTTATTGAATTTTCTTAGCTCTTGAATTATTAGTAACTTAATCAAACCCTGATGAAAGATACTGTGTTGGATTTTAGGAAAATTCCTAACCCTAGATGCCATTTTGGAAAGACTCTTTAAGAAATAAAAGGGGAGATTCATCCTTGAAATTTCGTCTAGATGTAACAGGAAGAGCATATGGTAAATATGGACAATTGCATACATTCCCTCCCCTGTAATATATCTTTGTACCATTTTTAACAGGTCGTTGTACTCTTGATTAAACCAAGTTCATGGAAACCCTATACACCAATCTGGATTTATGTATTTGTCCATGAGAAAACAATCATACTATGCAATATCAACGGGATGGAGATTGAACCACTGCTCACCGTCTCGTGGAATTTTGGTTGTTATGTCAATAGAATTTTCTGAAATGGGAAAGGTTACATAT
This sequence comes from Larix kaempferi, assembly GCA_027924585.1. NCBI lineage: Eukaryota > Viridiplantae > Streptophyta > Pinopsida > Pinales > Pinaceae > Larix > Larix kaempferi. Next base: position 10,656,759 of record BSBM01000229.1, read on the forward strand.
CCAACTATGATGGTTTTTCCTTCAAATCCTTCAAGAAATTCCTTGGATACCTTTGTATGGTGACCCTATAATTTTTCGCAATAGCCAAACCAACTATCCCTGTTAAATTTGGCATCGAATTTTGGATATGCCTTAAGAATTTCATCCCCAATGGGATCATACCACACAATGTGACCGCTTCTATGTGCAAATATAATGGCTTCGTTCAATTACCATGGAGAATTAAGCAAACTCATGTGTATGATATTTTAGTATTACAGAGCAATCAACAATATTTGAAGGGATCCGTCAGTAATTTCTTCAAAAGATCATGCTGGAAGCTGTAAAAATAATGAGAAGAATAACCCGAATGAATTCATAAAATTGAGGACTTTCTATATACTTGGATATATACATGATTCACCACCTGGTTTCATTAATTGCGATTGCTGGATTCCAAATAATGACATGACTCAACAGGTTGTTTCAATGATGATTCTGACAACTCATGCAAGTTCTGCAACACTAGTGGACTATTTGGTAGCGGCCTTGATTTGGTAGCACAACTTTTTGCAGTTTTGTAGTGCAACTAATTTTAAACCTCAACTTATGATTATGATCAATGTAAACCAAGTTAAACCATTTGATCAAGAGTCATACCTGTGAAAATTAAAGATGCAACAAAGAAACTACTTGTGTCACCTTATTGCATTACTAATAATCAAAACTAAACATAAAAATGTAAGCAGCACAATACCATTGAACAAAATGGCAAAGGTATGCTTTGGTTAAATCAAACATGGGAATAATTCCGAAGGAAAGAGAGTTAAATTCAAGGTTTTCGAATAAAAAACATAGAAAATATGGAGTCCAGACCTAGTTACTAACAATATCTTTTGTAGATCCAACACAATTCAAGAAATTAGTTGGAATTTTGATGTACCTAATAACAGTTAGGCCAGATATCATGTTTGTTGTGAGTTTAATCTCTAGGTTTCTGGAGTTTAAGCAAAGAGGATAATGTATCTTTTGTAGATCCAACACAAATCAAGAAATTATTTGGAAGTTTGATGTACCTAATAAAAATTAGGCTAGATATGTTTGTTGTGAGTTTAATATCAAGGTTTATGGAGTCGATGAGAAGTTCTCATTGGCAAGTTGGTAAAATAATTTTAAAATACACTGCAAGTGCATCATATTACCAAATTTTGTATTCCATAATTGACTGGTTTCTTAGATAGTGATTTTACATGTAGTGTTGATGATAGGAAAAGCACATGAGGTAATATGATTTTAATTTTGGTACGGGGACTCTGTCATGGGCATCAAAGAAGCATCCCATAGTTAAAATTTTGCCACCTGAATAAACATATGTGCGTGCAACATTAATAACTTGTCAAGTAGTTTGGATGAAAGGAGTTTTGTCCAACTTATTGCATGGGAAAGAAAATCCTACATTGATATTTTGTGATAATAATTCAGTATCGCTCTTTCAAAGAACCATCTATTTCATAAGAAGAGCAAACATATCCAACACTCAATATCATTTCATGAGAAAATTAGTTTTAATAATGGTGAAATCTATTTAAAATTATGTAAATTGTAAATAAAGAAACCAATTAATTGACATATTCAGAAGTCATTGTCAAACGATGTTTTTGAACTCCATAGACAAAATTTAATAGTTGTAAATGTTGTATCATACTTGTAAAAGTGTTTATGATTGAAAAAAGGTATTTTTTGGACCATGGCTTGGATCGATGAACAATAGACATCGTTGGAATCAGGACATTAGAATAATTCTAGGGGTTCTCTCTCCACTGGGTCCATGGCGAAGAGCCCCTCCATTTCGATGATTTTGTAATCTAGGTTTTCTCTCAGTGAGAGATAGTGCCATTCTTGCACAAGGGGGTCAAATTTGGAAATGAATCGACCGTGAAACTGTGGAAAATGTTCATATGTCAAACCTACCAAAACACACTTGTAGCATCTCATAAAAATCAATTCTGTTGCCCGGATCAAATCCTATGACCCTGGGACCAATTCAACATGTGTCCCTAAAAGCCTCCAAGAGGTGAGTTACAATTGGCCATAGAACGATGATCGTGGCTCGGATCGATGAACCATATATACCGTTGGAATCAGGATGTCAAAATAATGCTATGGGTTCGTTTCTACCTTGGTTCCATGGCCTAGAGCCCCTCCATTTTGTAGATTTTGTAATCTAGGGTTTCTGTCAGTGAGAGACAATGCAATTCTAGCACAAGGGGGTCAACTTTTGAAATGACTTGACCATGAACCTATGGACTATGTTCACATGTTGAAATTTCCCAAAAACACTTGCATCATCTCACAAAACTCAATTCTATTGCTCGGATCAAATCCTATGCCCCAGGGACCAATTCAACATGTGTCCCAGAAATCCTCCAAGAGACGAGTTGCAACTGGCCATTGAACGATGACCATGTCTTGGATCGATGAACTATTGACTCCATTGGAATTAGAACGTTGGAATAATTCTAGGGGTGCCTCTCTCCACTGGTTCGATGTCCTAGAGACAATTGATTTCGATGATTTTGTAATCTAGGGTTTCTCTTAGTGAGAGACAATGCAATTCTTGAATAAGGGGCTCAACTTTGGAAATGACTCGACTATGAACCCATGGCTAATTTTCACATGTAGAACCTGCCCAAACACACTTCCAGCATCTCACATAACTCAATTTTGCTACCCGGATAAAATCCTATGCCCCCGGGACCAATTCAACATGTTTCCTTGAAAGCCTCTAGGCGGCGAGTTGCAACTGGCCATAGAACAACGACGGTGGATTGCATTGAAGAACTGTCAAATCCAATGGAATTAGGATGTCAGAATAATGCTAGGGGTTCCTCTCTCCCCTGGGTCCATTGCCCAAAGCCCCTCCATTTCAAGGATTTTGTAATCTACGGTTTCTCTCACTGAGAGACAATGCAATTCTTGCACAAGGGGGTCAAATTTTGAAATGACTCGACAGTGAACTCGTGGCCAATGTTCACATATAGAACCTACCCAAACACAATTGTAGAATCTCACAGAACTCAATTTTGCTTCCCATATCATTTCCCATGCCCCTGAGACCAATTCTATATGTCTCTAAAAGCCTCCAAGAGGCAAGTTGCAACTGGCCATAGAATGATGACCGTGGCTCGGATCAATGACCTGTCGACTTATTTGGAATTTTGACATCTGAATAATTCTAGGGGTGCCTTTCTTCCTTGGGTCCATGGCCTAGAGCCACTCCATTTAGGTGATTTTGTAATCTAGGGTTTCTCTCAGTGAGAGATAGTGCAATTCTTGCACAAGGGGGTCAACTTTGGAAATGAATTGACCGTGAACCCATGGCCAATTTCCACATGTCGAACCACAAACTTGCAAAATCTCATGAAACTCAATTATGCATCCTGGATCAAATCCTATGCCCCTGGGACCAATTCAACATGTGTCCCTGAAAACCTCTAGGAGGTGAGTTGCAACTGGCCATAGAACGATGGTTGTGTCTCAAATCGATGAACTGTCAACACTGTTGGAATTAGGACATACAAATAATGCTATGGGTTCCTCTTTCCCCTGGGTCCATGGCCCGGATCCAATCCATTTCAGTGATTTTGTAATCTAGTGTTTCTCTCAGTGAGAGACAATGCAATTCTTTCATAAGGGGGTTAACTTTGGAAATGAATCGATAGTGAAATTGTGGCCAAAATTCACATGCTGAAACTGCCCATACACACTTGCAACATCTCATGGAACTCAATTTTGCTTCCCAGATCAAATCTTATGCCCGCGGGACCAATTCAAGACATGTCCGTGAAAGCCTCTAGGAGGCGAGTTTCTATTGGCCATAAAAAAATGATCGTGGCTCGGATCAATGAATCATTGACTCCGTTGGAATAAAGATGTCGAAATAATGTTAGGGGTTCCTCTCTCCCTTGTGTCCATGGCCTAGAGCCCCTCCATTTCAGTGATTGTGTAATCTAGGGTTTCTCTCAGTGAGAGACAGTGCAATTCTTGCAGAAGGGGGTCAACTTTGAAAATGACTCAACCATGAACTCATGGCCAACATTCACATGTCGAATCTGCCCAAACACAATTGCAGCATCTCACGAAACTCAATTCTGATTTCCAGATCAAATCTTATGACCCCGGGACCAATTCAACATGTGTCCTTGAAATCCTTTAGGAGGCAAGTTGCAAATGTCCATAGAACGATGAGTGTGGCTCCAATAGACAAAATGTTGAATATATTGGAATTAGAACATAGAAAAATGCTAGGGGTTCCTCTCTCCCCTGGTTCTATTGACCAGATACCCTCCATTTTGACTATTTTGGAATCCAAAGTTTCTCTCAGTAAGAGACATTAAAAGAAACACCAAGGGAAGTTTATTGAATATAGGATTTTGTTATATCAAGTAGGGAATATTTATGTTAATTTGTTTATATAAAATAAAACAAAAATAGTGGAAACAAACATGGAATCATAGCTATCTAATGGATGAGAGATAAACTCCTATCCATTGAGTGTAAGGTTATGTTAGAGATAAATTCCTACCTTCTATTTTTTGTGTAAGGTTATGTTTGAATTTTTCACAGTTATGGCATATTACTCTTAGACAGTATGACACATTTACGATGAGAAGTACACATGCTACTAAATAAAGGACATAATATTTTCTCATGAAAACCCTAGCAATATATCTTCCCCTTATCTTCACAAGTGGTTATATCTTCATCATCCCTGACATCTAAATCCTAGGGTTTCATCAACATCCCTATCATATCCAGAGCATGTAGGAAGTCCTCATTGGTTTCAACAACAAGCTTATTAATCAAGGTTTCCCCACTAGCATCATTGTATTTCTTAGGGGTTGAAAACCATACCCATGTAACATCACACAAGTACACCTCTAGAGAACTCAACTTCTAGCATCCAATTCTACATGTCCATCCTGGTATTTCAATCCTCAAACACTAGTACATATGAGCAAATTTGCCACGGTTTTTCATTGTTATTTCCACATTTTTTCGTCTCAATTGAGACGATCATTGTCTCCATTTCTCATGGAACATGTTTCGTGGATCTAACGACGCACCTGGAAAGTTGTCGCAGTAGAGACGAAAACAGTTCGCCACGTGTCTTCTATAGGGTGGTCTTGCAATTGAATTTTTTCCTAGAAAATTGTCCCTATATCGACGAAACCGATTCCCTATATCGATGGTTTTTCATCGAACAGAGAGAGGGTTTTTTTATAATTGTGATGATATTCCATCGCAAGTAGCAACGCACGTTCATCGAACAGAACAAACAGAGGTAGAACATCCGACGGTTTTAATAATTTGTTTCCACGCAAAACTATCTCTCTTGCGACGATTACCCGTCGCAAGTATCGACGCACGTTCGGTGAACAGACCAAAAGAAGGAAGACCCTTTGCCATTTTTCTATACTTGCCACGATCTTCTGTCATACGTAGTGATGAATGTTTGTCGAACAGAACAAATAGAGTTAGAATGTCCGACGGTTTTAATAATTTGCTTCCACGCAAAACTGTCTCTCTAGCGACGTATTTGTGTGGAACATAGAGAGAGTTTTTCTTTACTTATGATGATTTTCCATCACAAGTATCGACGCACGTTCGGTGAACAACCCAAAAGAAGGAAGACCCTGCAATGGTTTTGCTATACCTGCAACGATGTTTCATCACAAGAATCGACGATTTTTTGTTGAAGAGACAAATCGAAGTTAGAACATCCAATGGTTTTGCTATACCTGCAATGAAGGTTCGTCGCTATAGAGACGATACATGGGAGTTTTTAAAAATAAATAATGACCGTCAATGCTTATTACCAGCAATCTGGAATCTCTGTGGATCCATATCCCACCCTCCATATCCGCCCTCCTCCTCTTCAAAGCTAAAATCCTAACTTGAAACTCTAGATTGATGTGCCGTAGTTTGGTCTATCCCTTCACCAAACCCTAATTCCTCTCAAGTAATCTCATCCATTATGATGTGTGATTTCTAGCCAAGCCACCATTTCAATTAGTTTTTCCTAAAATCCTAATCTAGAAAGCTACATGACTCCATTTTCCCAATCAAGCTTAAAAAATAAATTAGATCGAGAGATAGCAAAGAAGTTGTGAGGCTAATATCCAACAATGAATGTATTATTTAGGATGGTCAATCTTGAAAGCTCGACTGGAACCGAAATCGAGGGCTTCCATGCACTGCAGGTTGTAGAGGAAGATCCCCTAGATAGTGGATGACTCAACCTATTTATAATGTTTATTCTATATTAGCTTTCACATGTCATACTAAATTATACTGAGTCATATTATGTTACAATGGTAAATCATGTTGTTTTTGTGATGAGTTGGGGTTTTATTTCAATATTTTTTTCTACTTCTTGTGTTTTAGTATTATTAATGAGATAAGTTAAATGTTAATGATATATTGTTCATAAATAGACATGATAACTACCAGTCATGATCTATGTTTATATGATAAATAGTTGGGATTTCTATGCTTAATATCTTATGAAAGTGAATGTACTAGGGTTATTTGAGTGATAAATGCCATTAGCTAACTTAGTAGCCAACATTCTCTATTTAGATTCTTCATTTTTATTATTTTTGTTCTTGCTTTATAGTTTTTTGTTCTATTTTCTATCATCATTTCATAGCCAAACAACCTTGTTAGATGCTATGCAAAGACATGAAATTTGATAGTGTAGAAATCTCTAGAGCTAAGTGTTAGTTTCTATGCTTGTTGGGCTAATGTATTCAAAATATTCTCATGGCCATATTTTGAGTAAGAAGAAAGGAAATCCAAGTATTTGTGACCTTCTAGGTCCCTTACATATACATCCTTCACATGAGAAAAGACCATGGGAAATGGGTGATAATCGTGGGAATTGTAGTCAGATTCATACTTGATCATCGCAGCTTTGAAAGAGATGTATGAGTTTACACTAAGACTAAAAGACACGAGGAGGATTCCCTTCCCATTAGGCCTCCCCTTGCTAGTTAGTACTTGAATGTCCTTCTGCAACATTGTTATGGGAAACAATCTTGGGTTTCCAGTTCATCTTATTCTCTGAGGGAGGGTTCCATGATTCAGAGTATGGAGTCCTTGGTTGTGCTAGTCCATGAAATTGCTAAGCCATTCTTGTTAATATAAAATCTTATTGAGTTGATTACTCCTTTCACTAGAAAAATATTGGTTCCTAGAGAACCCTTTCTCCATAGTGGTACAACTAATTTTCACCATGTCATATTTCACTAAGATTGTTGTCTTAGTGTGTGATGATTATGGTCTTGACCTAAGAGTGGTATTTAAACACAATGGATTCCTATTATCCTTCACTAGTAAGCATCAATTAAAAAATAGAAACCAAAATTCAAAATGTTGATTATGATCCCCAAACATAAAATAATTATATATTTGATGCATTTCAAGACAAATCTTCTAAACACTAAAATAATCGAAGAACTTGGAAAGCAGAAGGAGAAAACCATGTCAAAACCCACTCTAAAAAACACGTCAAAACCCTTACCTTATCATTGTTTTTTCGCCAGATCCATTCGCCCATACAACTTGATAAGAGTTGTCCACGAGATGCATGTCCATCACCAAGATGGACACATAAATCATCAAAGGTAATTTTTTATATGAGTAAATAATATATAAGTAAATAAACAATCATTTAAATCCTAATTTAAATCCTACTACAAAGTCCTGTAGAAATCAATGAACCATGAAATGTTAAATTTATTAACAATTTTTCTATACAACATGAAATTTAAAATCAAGAAATTGGATAATACTATAAGTTTTGAAAAAAAACATATTAACAATATTTCTAAACATATTAACCATATTTCTATACAACATGAAAATTTAAAATTAAGAAATTGGATAATACTATAAGTTTAAAAAAAAAAACATATTTGATTAATTTTGAGAATGAAGAATTCCATACAACTTGATAAGAGTTGTCCACCAAATGCATGTCCATCACCAAGATTGACACATAAATCATCAAAGAAATAATTTTTATATGAGTAAATAATATATAAGCAAATAAACAGTCATTTAAATCCTACTACAAAGTTTTGAAGAAATCAATGAACCATGAAATGTTAAATTTATTAACAATATTTCTATACAACAAATTGGATAATACTATAAGAAAAAAAAAACATATTTGATTAATTTTCAGATTGAAGAATTGTAGAGTACTCTCTCATTAAATTTATTTTACTTATTTTCAAAGTACAAGTTTAAAATATGTACATACAAAAAATCTCATTTAAATAATTAATTATACAAATTACAATTATATATCAATACAAAATCATTTAAACCACTGATTATACAAATAACAATTATATCCAAATAAACACAAATATAACAAGTGCCATGATACAAATAACAATTCTATCCAAATAAACACAAACATAGCAATGTCCCTACAAAGAGTCCTGTAGAAATCAATGAACCATGAAATGTTAAATTTATTAGCAATATTTGTAGAAATCAATGAACCATGAAATGTTGAATTTATTAACAATATTTTAAGAAATAGACATGCATTCAAAAATTTACAACCATGCATTGACCCCACTATTATGCCCGCAAGGGTCATTACAAAATGCCCGCATTCTCCTCTCAAAATGCCCGCACTCTCCTCTCAAAATGCCCACATTGCTCTTCATGGTCACTCTTTTTTTTTGTAAGTCTACACAGTATTTAATTAAGAAAAAATATAAAATGACATAGCGGCCAAGGATAGTGGGGAAATCCCGGGATAGCAAAAAAATCTACAAAGTAGCAAGAGTATTACAGACCAGCTTATACAGAAAGTTACCTCCAATGACAAGGCCAAAAAAAAAAATACTGTCTGAGCGAAATATTTCAGAAACAACATTAAACATCTCTTACAAAAAACCAGAGCAAAGAGGAGAGACACGGCCTTCTCGACAAGCTCCCGAAACGACATGTAAAAAGTTAAGCATGAGGGAAATCCTCCACAATGGGGTAACTCCCCAGAAAGTCCTCCTCCGGCAGCTTCACAGGAAGTGGCTCGATTTTTTGAGCAGCGAGGAGATCAGTCTCTGCATGGATGCACATCCTTTTGTAGGGCAGGGAGACAATCATGGAAGGGGCTGGAAAGTGCACAAGAGGAGCCGACGAAGAAGCAAGAAGAGGAATGACCAGGAAGGGGTCCGTGGTATCAGTTGCAGCAGCAGCTGTCGGCCCTTCAAAGGGAAAACCACTATCAATCGGGACACCAGAGACAATACCACCATCACCCCTTCCACCATATTCAACCATAACCAAGCTGCGGCTCACGAGAGCATGCTGGCTCCATGAGAAAGTGGCGTCAAGGTTAGCCTGACATTCATCCAACTCTATGAGTTTGGCCCTGGTGGCTAGCATCTGATTCCTAGTAGAACCCCAGTTGCCCAGCATGTCATCCAGAAGCTTGCTAAGCATATTTTTTATGATCCAATAGTGATTGACATTGCCTCCATTAGTGCCAGAGGCCAAGTGATCCACAACTAGCTGCCCTTCCCACTTGTCAATTAAGTTGCGATTGGAAAAGGAGATGTTAGTGTCGAAGCCATCGCCAAAGATAGGAGTACTCTAGGCTTTGTAGCGGCTCCCACTACCTCGACGAGAAAGACCGCATGGCTTGGTCATGGTGGATAGTTCCATGAGAGTCCACAACCAGAAATACAACTGAGCATGAGGGTACAAAGAGCCGAACCAGCGTCGAGGAGAAGCAAACAGGATGCCATCTACGGTGTCCACTGGCCCATTTAAAGAACATTGATACAGGTTTGTACGAGCCATAGTTAATTGCAAGGAGCCGAATTGATGGAGCCGAGAGCTGAGGTGAGGGCCATCTTGAATGCGCAGAGGGCCGAGGTGAGGTCGAGCAGTACTGGAGTGGCAGCCAGATAATATTTGAAGGGACTTGCATGTAGAGGTTCGAGAGGGATCCATAAATCCGCAGGTGTGAGGGAAGCCAAATGTGAGGGCGGATAGGTGGGAGGGCAGACAGATGGGTGGGCAGATAGGTGTGATGGTGTGCAGGATCTTGGGCAGGCAAGTGTGAGGGAAGGGATGCGCATACCGAAATTATGGGCACCTGGTATGAGGATCCTTCCCCACGTGCCCTCATCGTGCCATGCACATGGCCCCATGAGTCATGCTAACACCCTCATTCGGAGTTCTTCATGGTCACTCTGAAAATTCCCACAATGGGCTATTTAAAAATGCTCGCAGGCCTTCAATAAAATTCCCACACACCCTCATGGAGATTCCCACAATGGGTGAATAATACCTTCCAACCAATGCCCGCAAGGGGGCCATCCAAGATGCTCGCGTGGCTCTTCAAAAATGCCCGCAGTTGCCTTTTTCAATATGCCCGCAAGGCTATTATTTATGCCCGCAGATCCTTATCAACATGCCCACAGGTGCTTCAATAATGCCTGCAACAAGGTCTTTCAAATGCCCGCAAAGGCATTTTCTTAGATGCCCAAAAGAGCACTAAGATTCCTGCAAGAGCACTAAGATGCCCGCAGCTCTCCAAAATTCCTTGTCATCAAATGCTCCATGTCGTATGTCCTTGTCATCATCTCATGGTTTCCATGTCAATTTCTTGTCCTCTCTTTGGAAAATTTTTCATTCCATGTCATGTCCTTTGTTCTTGTCCTTCATACATGTCTTTGTCCTTCATGTTCAACCACTTATACTATGAAACGAGAACTATATACTATGAACGAGAACTCTACCCATAAAAACGATGATTTTTGCAAAAAAAACACCAAAAACACCCCCCAAATAGAAAAGTGTTGATGCCAGTATACACGTATTTTTTTTTAGGGTAAAAAATAGAGCCATGGCCTAAACATCCCATATTGTTGTTTAACAAAACTTTAAAATCAACCTTAAATTGGAATTTTTTCTTTTTCTTGAAGAGATAAATTACAACTTTCAGGAAAATTGCATATTAAACAAAAAAACAAATTTCTCTAATAATTTCACCATTATAACCATATAAAAACAAAGGAATTATGATGCGATTCATAATGAGATAATATATTAGACCATACAAGAACAAATGGTTCATATAAATATTCAAAAACTCCTCTAGAGTTTCAATTACAAAAATCATACTAGTAAAAAGCATCTAAACTCCTTCTTCAAATTCATCCATCGATTCTGACACCCCATCATCAAAAACTCCTCTAGAGTTTCAATTACAAAAATCATACTAGTAAAAAGCATCTAAACTCCTTCTTCAAATTCATCCATGGATTCTGACACCCCATCATCAAAAACTCCTCTAGAGTTTCAATTACAAAAATCATACTAATAAAAAGTATCTACACTGTTTCTTCAAATTCATCCATGGATTCTGACACCCCATCAGAATCTACATTTTCTGCAGATGAAGGACTTGATGAAGATGTAGATGACCCATACTCTTCTCTATTATCAATGGGCGCACAATCTGAGTTTACATCTATACCCATCATTTCAGATGTCATATTCCTTCGGGATCTACGACTTGGTTTAATACACTCCCATCTTGCACGAATGCTCCCTATTCCACGAATATTAACTTTGGGTTTTAAAGAAGAAATTAAAAACAAATTAAACTAACATTTAAACTAATGTTATAATTAAAAATTTAAAAAAAATTAAAAACAAAAACTAAGATAACATTATAATTAAAAATTTAAAAATACATTAAAAAAAAATACTATATATCTATACTAAACTAAGATAACATTATAATTAAAAATTTAAAAATACATTAAGAAAAAATACTATGTATCTATATACTAACCAAACTAACATTATAAAAAATTTTAAAAAAAACTATACAAAGACTTAAAAACAATTAAAACAAAAATTTAAAAACAATAAAAAATCAAACTATGCAAAATTTTAAAATAAATTAAAAAACAAAATAATTAAAAAAAAAATAAACTATACAAAATTAAACAAACTTTAAACAAAATTTATAAAAAATTAAACAAACTTTAAACAAAATAAAATTTATAAAAAATTAAACAAACTTTAAATAAAATTTATAAAAAACATAAACTATACAAAAATTAAAAAAAACTATACAAAAATCAAAACAAAATTTTAAAAAAAATAAACAAAATTTAAAAAATAAACAAAATTTAAAAAAAAATAAACAAAATTTAAAAAATAAAACAAAATTTAAAAAATAAACAAAATTTAAAAAAAAATAAACAAAATTTAAAAAATAAAACAAAATTTAAAAAATAAACAAAATTTTAAAAAAAATAAACAAAATTTAAAAAATAAAACAAAATTTAAAAAAAAACAAAATTTAAAAAATAAAAAAAATCAAAACAATGCAATGGGCGGCCTCGGGGCCAGCCCTCGATGCCGGGCATCGACGGCCGGCCCCGAGGGCCGCCCATTGGCGCCCGAGCGGGCGGACGTCCGCCGCTCGGGCGCCAATGGGCGGCCCTCGGGGCCGGCCCTCGATGCCGGGCATCGACGGCCGGCCCCGAGGGCCGCCCATTGGCGCCCGACGGGCGGACGGGCGCCGCTCGGGCGCCAATGGGCGGCCCTCGGGGCCGGGCATCGACGGCCGGCCCCGAGGGCCGCCCATTGGCGCCCGAGCGGCGCCCGTCCGCCCGTCGGGCGCCAATGGGCGGCCCTCGGGGCCGGCCCTCGATGCCGGGCATCGAGGGGGCCCCGAGAGCCGCCCATTGCATTGTTTTGATTTTTTTAATTTTTTAAATTTTGTTTATTTTTTAAATTTTGTTTTATTTTTTAAATTTTGTTTATTTTTTTTTAAATTCTGTTTAATTTTTGTATAGTTTTTTTTAATTTTGTTTTATTTTTTTAATTTTGTTTAATTTTTTAAATTTTGTTTTTTTTTTTGTATTTTGTTTAATTTTTGTATAGTTTTTTCTAATTTTGTTTTATTTTTTAAATTTTGTTTTATTTTTTTTTTAATTTTGTTTAAATGTTGTATAGTTTATGTTTTTTTAAATTTTGTTTTTTTTTTTTAAATTTTGTTTAATTTTTTATAGTTTTTCCTAATTTTGTTTTTTTTTTTTAATTTTGTTTTATTTTTTTTTTAATTTTGTTTAATTGTTGTATATTTTATGTTTTTTTAAATTTTGTTTAATTTTTTTTTGTTTAAAGTTTGTTTAATTTTTTATAAATTTTGTTCAAAGTTTGTTTAATTTTTTATAGTTTAATTTTTTTTTAATTATTTTGTTTTTTAATTTATTTTAAAATTTTGTATAGTTAGATTTTTTTATTGTTTTTAAATTTTTGTTTTAATTGTTTTTTAATTTTTGTATAGTTTTTCTAAAAAAATTTATAATGTAAATTTGGTTAGTATATAGATATTTAGTATTTTTTTTTAATGTATTTTTAAATTTTGTTTAAAGGTTGCTCGCTTGGGCGCCAAAGGGCGGCCCTCAGGGCCCCCGTCGATGCCCGACATCGAGGGGGCCGTGAGGGCCACCCTTTGGCGCCCAAGCAAGGGAGGTCACTCGCTTGGGCGCCAAAGGGCGGCCCTCACGGCCCCCTCGATGCCGGGCATCGACGGGGTTAGTTTGATTTGTTTTTAATTTTTCTTTAAATTTTTTATTATAATGTTGTTAGGAATTTTTTATTATAATGTTGTTAGGGGTTAGTTTAATTTGTTTTTTAATTTATTTTATTATAATGTTAGAGGGGGGAAACATGCAGCAGAAGAGGACATGAATTTGGCCTCCATGATATTGTTGATTAGTTTCATGTTTTGAAAAAAATTCTAAGTTTGATAATATTTTGATAAGATATATTAGTAATGTTTTGACTTTCAGACTTAATTTTAGAAATAAAATTTCTATATATAATGTTTGAAATATGTTTTTTACAAATAATTTGTATAGTTTTTCTTGAATTTATGTGAATCAACACTTTTCGGAAAATAATATGAAATAGTATCATTTTTATACAAAACATATCTGAAAATTGATTGAAAATGGTTTTAAATGTCTATATTGTCTGGAATTTTTTACAATTTTGTCAATAAAAGTGTCTTATTTTGTCCATAAAAATGTCTTATTTTATAGAAAAAATTGCAAAATGTATATGTTTTTCATTATAAATTGCTTAAAAATGTATGCTATTTTGCTAAATTTCTAAAAATGTACCTGAAAATGGAAACTAATTTTTTTTTACGATAAAGATAATTCAAAGGTCCCAAAAAATGCCTCGAAATGAAAATGTGTGATACTGGCATCACCCCTTTTTGAAACGGAGCTAAAAATACCTACTAAAATTAGGAGAGAGAAAAACGAGAACTGTGTCGAGTTCTCGTTTCATAGTATAAGTGGTTGTTCAACCTTATGCCATGTCATTGTCCTTTGTCATAGTACCAAATATGCCCAAAAGAAAAAAGAAGAAGGAATGTTTATCTACTCACGGTCTTAGTATGCCCTAATCATTCCTGAGGTGAAAGTTATGGATCTGCCAAAATGGGGTTCCAGAATAGATTTTGGAGAAAATCTTGAAAATAACGAAGTGTTGGAAAATAGTTTCAGGAGGCCTTGGGAAAATGCCCGCGACAAATGGTGTGTTGAAGAAAATGTCCACACCACATGGGGGTCCTGTAGTCTGGTGTTTTGTCTACCTGACCATGTCTTCATATTATCTTGAAAGTGATTGAGGGGAAAGTTATGGGCCTACCAAATGATTGTTTTAGTAAAATTGGACTATGTCTTGGAGTGAGCAAAAATTGTCTAAGTGTAAATTTTCCTAAGCGGGCTTAAGGAAATTCCCGCCATGCCTCATAGGATGATGTGAAAAATATTTTGAGTGTGGACCTCTAGAGTGTTTGTTGGAGCATCCAGCCATGGTCCTAGTTTGTCCAAAAGGTCTTTGAGGAGAAAGATATCAACCTACCAAAAGTGCCTCCCAACCATATTTGCACTAATTCAATAAAATGCCTGCCTAGGGAAAAAGAAGAGAAGTCTGAAAGTGAAATGAGTTGTGTTGTGCTTAGTGAGATATTATACATCATCTGGTAACACCAAACTTGATGAAAAATACAAACACCAGACTCGATGATACTCTCCCAGTATTCCCTTTTTAAAAATTTTTGAAGTAGGTTGATTTGATGGCTTCTTGTGGTGTTGAACTTAAGCTAAATATAATACTTTTCTAGTTTAAATCAAAGTTAAAGGAAGAAGAGAAACCACATAATGCAAGCAATTTCCTTTGGCTAATATGTTACTGGTATTTGTAACCTCGATAGGTGGCCTAAGATACCCCGGATTTCCCATTAGCAAACATATTCTTACATTACTAAGAAGCATTTTTGTTTTATGCAGAACGTTGTCTCCTAGTTTGGATGATAGTCTAAAAGTAGTTATTTACTATTGGTTGGATCTCTTGTATATTAATAGAATGAAATAGAATTTAAGGATAAAGAAAAACAAATTAAGGATAAAGAACATGTCAAAACCCTTACCTTATCAGTGTCCTTTCGCCAGATCCATTCGCCCATACAACTTGATAAGAGTTGTCCACGAGATGCATTTCCATCACCAAGACCCGCATAAATCATGAAAGACGGAATTTTTATATGAGTAAATAATATATAATCAAATAAAAAGTCATTTAAATCCTACTACAATGTCCTGTAGAAATCAATGAACTGTGAAATGTTAAATTTACTAACAATATTTTAAGAAATAGACATGCATTTAAAAATTTACAACCATCTTTAATTCATAGGAATAAAACAGTATTTATAATTTATTGATCTCCTCTCTATTTCAAGAATAGTTTTATATTCTCTACTGAATAGGGCCAACCACGTGAAGGTGGAAGCTCAATTGGCCCCTGCCCCCCCCTCACATCGCTCTTAATTCCCTTGACCTAATAAATGATGTTGTTTACATAGAAAACATATAAACATTAATGCATAACTAGGCTAGTCATCAAAACATATAAACATAAAAATATTGAAGCATATTGAGGTAATTCATATAAACAATGTTATAGAGTAACAACATCGATATACATCCAAATACAAGTCATGAATTTATACATCTATGTTTTCTTTGATCTCTGTTTTTTTGCATTGTAAAAATTGGCGATTGGGGTGTTATCATCATCATTTGGTGGAATATCTACAGAGCCATGTCTTGGCAGTGTTTATGTTTCCATGCCCTCATGTATCATACTTCTTGTACGTCATTGAGTAGGGCATGGAGGCCGTTCTGAAGGGGCGTGAACTGCAACAACAAAAATGGGCATATCGATATGTTGAAATATTATTGAAACTAATAGTTCATTATTTTGATTAAAATTACAATAGTACTCTTTACCTGTCTGTGTAGTTGTGACAACTGGTGTGTTAATTGTTTCTCTACTCGCTAATTCCTCTTGCGGTTCACCCTCCTGAGCTACATGGTCTTCCATTGAAACAAGGAAATTTATAAGTATACGTCAGGAAATAAATATCTACAATCATAGTAGATATTTCTATTTCCAAAGCACACATACCAAAATGGCTACTGTGCTCCCCACTATCATGGGACATGCACACCCCAACATCAGCTGGTACGTGCTGAGTAGCGCTAGATTCACTGCTGCGGTTTCACTATTGCTTAAAAGCAAACATAAATATTTAGGTATGGCTGATATAATGAAAATTGAATATACTTTAATAGTATACTGCAATGATGTCCTTATTCATTTTATTTACCTGCATCTGCGTCATTGGGGAGATTGGAGTCTGCCCCAAGCTTATCCGATATTCAATCACACTTTTAAAACCATACTTGAAACCAAGCTTTAGGTATTACTTGGTGGAAGCATCTTGGAATGTATTTCCCTACAATGCATAACACATTTGAAATTTTATGTATCAAAAACAGATATTTGTTCGCTACTGTCAAATAAATATTCCCCACAGTTAATCATCTAATTCTTACGATTCGGGCTCCTAGTTTTCTATAGCCACCTTGGCCGAGTCTATGATGCCTGTGCTTTTCCACTCTAGCCTTGGTTGCTTTGAAGGTGTCAGGTAGCCTATATATGAAAATTTTGAAAAACGTTAGATATAAGAATTCTTACTTAAAACAAAAAAGAAAAAAATAAATGAGCATATTTCACTAAAAAGTTGATATGTGTTGTACCTTGCTTTTCCAGGCCGTGGTTGATTTCCTTGTATTTTTAGCAAGTTCTCCTTTGCATCCTCTATAAGTTCCTTCCACTCTTTTTCTGGAACCGTGGGAGGGTGGTCATGCTTGAGGTCAAGTTGCAATTTATCCCTATATTGGGCCCTGGTATATTTTAAATTCTTGTCGGCTAACTTTGTCACCACTTTCTTGTTAAATGTATTGCCAAAAATGTTTACCATGTGGCCTATCAATTCATCTATCTTTGTGCTATCTTGGCCATTCCACCATGGGTGAATTGTGGGTCCAAACAGCTCCAATGCTTTGTCATTCAAATTTCTGTAGAAAACATTGTTTCCTATAGAAACGTATAATCCATTATTTTTTCATAATTTCAACGTATGTCCATTTCAATTTCATGATTAAAATGAATAAATTAATTAATAAATACCTACAATATTTTGAATCTTGATCGGAACACAAGAGTCATCCACCAGAAAGGTGAGATCTAGTGATCCGGTGCTTTTAACTCGTGCTGCTCCAAGAAAAGTTTCATGGTCATCTACAGTACATTCATCTCCAGAATCATGTGGAGTCCCAGGATTTGTCTCATCATGCTCCGGAATTTCATGCCAATCAAAATTAGTGCCCTCATCAATAGATTCAAGGCCAACTGCAGGAGTGTCAAAAAGCCTCATTGGTACATTTCTTTATCGATGTTGTTGCTGCATTGGAGCATCACTGCTACCTATACATGTCTCGGTAGTTTCTCTAGTCACGGGTCATAAAAACTCCTAAAAACGAAAAAATTTACTTTATCGGATCACTTGGAAAAATAGAAAACATAATATCAGATATGGAATCATGTCATGGCTTAAAACAATATGTGAATATGCCACTTATCACTTAATATTTTATTTGTTCTTTCAGCTCTTCAATCCTTGCCCTGATCTCCTGTGTCATGGGCCTTGTGCGAGCGAAGGAAATCATTTCTATGTTTTCCCTTTTTAGTGACTTCTTTATAGTTTCCATTGGGTCTATGGAATAGTAAATTTCATCCTCAAGCTCCTCATCACCTAGATCAGGTGCATTGGACTAAATTCATCAAACAATAAAACTAAGCAAAATAATGTTAACATCATTCAAACATTGTTATTGTAATGAAATTTAGTTACTGTTAAGAACTAATACTTACCTGATTTGGTGTTGTGGTCGGTGACTTCCCATGGTCACCCCGTACTGATCTACTTCTAGTGGGTGACTATCCATGGTCGGCCTGGACCGTGGAAGCAGTAGGTTCCTTTCCACGGTCCTCATCCTGACACGATAAATCAGTCAATAACTCATCATAAGCACAAAAAAATGTGAATGTCAACAGTAGAAATCGAATGTTAACAGAAAAAATAAAAAAATTTAGTTATTATATTTAACACTTACTTGACAGGGCATAGAGTGTGACCTTCCATAGTTACCTTGGAGCATGGAAGCAAGAGGTGCCTTTCCACTGGCACCACCCTGACACAATAAATCAATAAATAAACGTTATGAAAATAATTGTAACACAATAAAAAATGAGATATTGCAATAATATTTATTTTTACCTCAGAAGTAGAGGACACACATTCTGTTTGATGACGATCATGGGGAGACCCCTGCCAAAGTGTAATAAGCATGTTGTCACATGGAAATCTTTTGGGGTTGGAGTTTCTAGTTATTGTAGTCATATTTAGTTACTATATTTAGTTGAGTCAATAATTGTAACATAAACAAAAGTGAGACATTGCAATAATATTTACTTTTACCTTCGAAGGATAAGATACATGTTCTGCTCCATGGCGATGAGAAGACCCTGACACAGTGTAATAAGCATGTTATCATATGAAAATATTCACAATAGGAACGAACAAAGTGGATTGTAACAGTGAAAATCTAAAGTTAACAGAAAAAATCGAAACATTTTGTTATTGTAGTCATATTCATTTACTATATTTAACATTTACCTAATGAGGCATAGCTTGTGACCTTCCACGGTTTCCCTGGACCGTGGAAGCAATAAGTGTCTTTCCACTTTCGCCACGCTGACACAATAAATCAATTAATAAAAGTTGAGTCAATAATTGTAACATAAACACAAATGAGATAATCATAACATTGTAATAAGCATGTCATCACATGGAAATATTCATAATAACCACGAAAAAAGCGAATGTCAACAGTGGAAATCGAATGTTAACAGAAAAAATAAAAAAATTTAGTTATTATATTTAATACTTACCCGATGGGGCACAGAGTGTGACCTTCCACGGTCACCCTGGACCATGGAAGCAGGAGGTGCCTTTCCACTGGCGCCACCCTGACACAATAAATCAATAAATAAATGTTATGAAAATAATTGTAACATAATAAAAAAAGAGATATTGCAATGGTATTTATTTTTACCTGGGAAGTAGAGGACACGCGTTTTGTTCCATGACGATCATGGGCAGACCCCTGCCACAGTGTAATAAGCATGTTGTCACATGGAAATCTTCTAGGGTGGGAGTTTCTAGTTATTGTAGTCATATTTAGTTACTATATTTAGTTGAGACAATAACTGTAACATAAACAAAAATGAGATATTGCAATAATATTTACTTTTACCTCCGAAGGATAAGATACATGTTCTGCTCCACGGCGATGAGAAGACCCCTGCCACAGTGTAATAAGCATGTTATCATATGGAAATATTCACAATAAGCACGGAAAAAGAAAATGGTAACAGTGAAAATCGAATGTTAACAGAAAAAATCGAAACATTTTGTTATTGTAGTCATATTTATTTACTATATTTAACATTTACCTGATAAGGCATAGATTGTGACCTTCCATGGTCACCCTGGACCATGGAAGCAGCATGTGGCTTTCCACTAGCATGCCAAAGTATCCCTCAAGCAGTCAAAGACAGTCAACGTAGCAAAATCACAGAACAAACATGACAAAATCACATCTGATGAATTACATGATGGGAATAAACTTCCTTAATGTACTCAGATTTTAACTTTCAGTCCAAATCTTACCTCTCAGAGGCAAGTCAACAACTGGAACAAAATGGCCCTTACTCAAGGGCATAAACATACCCGAGAGAGAGACAGAGACCATAAATGTTGATAAAAAAGACATACAAGTACGGTAGAAGAACCAGCCACTGAAAGAGGTACGACACAGTCAAGATCATGCCCAAAAAATCAATGAGCACACATAGTATCCCTCAAAACAGTAAAAAAAAGTCAACACAACAAAAAACGCAGCCAAAACAAACATCAATATGGACACGCATGCATGAAGGAGTGAGAACCAAAATTTCTATAGAAACCCTCATAAAGGACAGTGCTAAGTAAGGACAAGATGGTCAGAGCAATAAGAAGGCTTTAGACAAAGACAAAAGTAGCCAGAACTAGAGTGCTAATTGATAAAGGGTGTAGACACTAATTGAGCAACAATTTTTTGATAAATGCTCAGACATAGGGGGAGTATATTAGTTAGTCAAAACGTACTTTTGTGATAGTAAGAAGCAATTTCTCAGGGAAATCCAAGAAGCAAAGGGAAGCCAATTTCAGTACAAGTATAGCAGCATATCAGATAGGGGGAGCAGTCAAATAAAGAAGCATCCAAAAATCTTTTTTTTTGGGGCATTGTGAAGTCCTTGATGGACAGGTATTTGACCCTTTTTCATTAATGTCAAAGGGGGAGAGTGCTTGAAAAGGTTGCCATCAATGACAAAGGGGGAGATTGATGAGCAAGGTTTTCATTGATGACTAATCATTAATGACGAAGGTAAGATAAAGGATGATGATATGACAAGAACTGACAAATATTGATGACATGGATTGATATGGGCATTGGAACACCAAAAGGGTCAAATGACCCATTCTGTGTTCATTTGTGGTTTGATGGGGCCATGGAACCCTTGGTGATGGTCCATGCTACCGATTGGCGATGGGATTGAAGTCCATGGAAAACATCTAGATTCATCTTGATTGAAAGTCATATGATAACCTTCAAAGAGTCCTATAAACTCTTGCATATGGTGCCTTTGGGTCGGTGTGCCATTGTGTCCATCAAGCTAAATGAAGGGTCAATGAAAAATCTAACCACAAGAGGGCTAACCACAAGTCAACACACAAACATGGCTAACCACAAACATAATAGAACAAGTCAGATACCAACAAAGTCAACATAACATAACAAGTGGGGTAACCATAAACATAACATAACTAGTGGGCTAACCACAAAGTCAACATAACATAACAAGTGGACTAACGACCACAAATTCAACATAACATAACAACACTCTCTCTCAAAGATATGTGGTCCACATATGCACCATGCAACAACTGAAAGTTTATCATCATTGTATAGCAAGGGTTAAACTTGGAAGATGTGATCCTGTCATCCTCATTTAGGTTCTGTCGGAATACGAATTTCAAAATACTCAACCAAGGGAAAACCAAACATGGAAGCACACTTGCACCAACAAAATTAGTGAACCAAGATAGCATAGCTGTAACATTAAAACATAATTTTCATCTTTTTCAATTAATCCATTAAAACATAATGTTCATCTCTTTCAACTACTCCATCAAAACATAATTTTCATCTCTTTCAACATTAATACTCCCAAGGGCCAAGAGGTCCTTGTGTTAAAGTTGAGAGAGATGAAAACTATGTGTTGAAATGGAGCACCCATGAATGAAGTGTTGTACATTGATGAAGAGTGTGGGAACCTTAGTGTTTATATATACAAATTCCTTAGCACCTAAAAAATTAGAAACCAATAACAAGGAATCATACTACCACCTGCCAAGACATACCATGCTGCAAGAATACCATTAAATATTGTATGCGCCATTAAAGAACAAACAACGCAACATCTGTTTCTGAGAATCGATCCATGATTGAATTTCAAAGCTTTGTAAGATATTTTATGAAGAAACAATGTGATTCTGGTGTATATGTATATGTTGTGTTTGACTAGATGAATTGTTGTACCGAACTTTTGATTTCTTTACTGGGTATGTGAATTTCCAATTAAATGCCTGAAATTGCTGCAAGTATTGTTTAACAATACAAATACACAGAGAATATGTACATAAATCATTTACAGAATTCAAAAGTATAGTCTGATTGGGGATGAATTCCTGTTTAAATCCTAATAGATGCTCGAATAAGCTAATTTTAGTAAGAAATGGGTAGAGGATTCATGTGCAGAGCGCAGAGGTCCATTGGATTTCCCCAGGGCCTGCAACACTACGTTGCCAGGGTTAATGGGCTTACTGAATTTATTGGGCCCTTTGTTATCCTCTAGACTGCCGCCGGATTTCCTCCCCTGGGAACGTCAGTATCCTTTGGACTGGTATCCCCTGCTCCTTGATTTACCACTGCTTTGCTCATCAAATTACCAGTGCTCTGGATGCTGCTAATGAACTAGTGCGCGAGAGTGAACTTGTTCTTTGTTGTTTTGCTCTAGATGCTGCTAATGAGCTAGTTCGCAGGAGTCTTTTCCTTCCATGTTTTTTTGTATTTTTATTTGCACATTTTATATTTTGTGTTTTGTTTTGTTTTTTATTTGCATAATTATTTTTTTGTTTAGTTTATTTTGGGTTTTTTTTTTATTTGCATATTTTTTATTTTGTTGCATTTTAAATTAATTTGAGTTAATCATCATCATCATCATCATCATCATATTCGTCATCATCATCATCATCATCATCATCATCATCTTCATCCTCACAATTTTAGGGGGAGCCCAATAAATGAAGACGTCTACATGATAGGGTGAGCAACAAGTTGATTCAAATATTAAGGATTGCTCCTAACACCCATTCCAAGGACTAATCTGACAATTCAATATGATCCGAGGAAGTAGTAAAAAAAAAATACAACTTTTTGGGCCCTGTCAAGCCTCTTGTTCTTAGATTTGTGCACATGAAGAATCAAGACTTATGGTCCTAGTCCGGTGTCTTAAAATAGGAAGATCCCAACTGAGCAGTTTGGTAGTTCTATGAAGTGCATTCTTTATAGGAGTGAATAATCACTCATAACCTTTCTATTATAATGTTGGCCAACCTCATAATAATTTAGTGAAGAACAAGGTAAGGATCTTGTCATCACATCTTCATCATCATCATCATCTTTGTCAACATCATCATCATCATCATCACCATCATCATCATCTTCATCTTCATCATCATCATCATCATCATCATCATCATCATCATCATCATAATCCTAATCATCATCATGATAATCATGATCATCATCTTCATCATCCTCATCCTAGTCATCATCATCATCATCATCCTCATCCTAGTCATCATCATCATCATCATCATCATCATCCTCTTCGTCATCATCCTCATCATCATCGTCCTCATCCTCATCCTCATCCTCATCCTCATCATCATCATCGTCATTGTCGTCATCACCACCACCATCATTGATCATCATCATCATCATCATCATCTTCATCTTCATCATCATCACCATCATCATCATCATCGTGATTTCCCTCTTCGACCTAATATTCAACATCTTGATCATCGTGATCATCATAATCTTCAACATCATCACCATCATCATCATCTTCATCATCATCATCATGTTCATCACCACCACCATCATCAATCATCATCATCATCATCGTCGTCCTCACCATCATCATCAACATCTTCATCATGATCATCATGATCATCATCCTCATCATCCTCATCCTCATCCTCATCATCATCATCACCATCCATATGTGGCTCTTACAATCCAATCCAATGCCAATATTTTCCTCCAAACTGTATACCAATGAAACATAGATCTCCTTTGTCTTCATGAAGAGTACATATTTCCCAAGCAAAGTTGTCTCTAAGGAAGCATGAATTTTCCAAACAATTGAACATAGATATGTTTTCCTCATTTTCATCTCCATAAGAACCTTCTTAAATGCATTTCCATTTTTTAATTATGATGATAAAGGTAAAAGCAAAAAATGGTTAGTTGATAGGTCCTATCCAAGATTCTAAGTTTACTTTCTAGAGATATATCTCCACATGATTCCTTCTGTAATTTACTTTCAATCTTACTTAATAATATTTGTTGAAATAAGGAGACAATCACACCCACAAGGATACTTAGGTATCTAATAGCTTTCCCTTGTTGGGTGATTTTTCATCCTGTCATTTCCCTCTTCCTAATCAACATCTTCATCATTGTCATCATCGTCATCTGCATCATCGCCATCATATTCATCTTCATCATGATCATCATCATCTTTATGATCGCCTCCACCATCATCATCATCATCTTCATCATCATCATCATCATCATCATTACCATGCCCTCTTCCTAATCAACATCGTCATCATCATCATCATCATCATCTTCATCATCATCATCATCATCGTCGTCATCATCATCATCATCTTCTTCATCTCCATCGTCATCATCATCTTCATCATCATCGTCATCATCATCATCCTCATTATTATCATCATCTTCTTCTTCGTCATCATCATCATCATCATCATCATCATCAATATAATAATCGTTGTCCACTCCCGAACTCCCAGTGAATATTGCTATTTTCCTTCGCACTGGTCTTCTACCATGTTGGTGCTCTGCTGCGCATCCCGAGATCTACTCCAACCCCCGAGACACTCTTCCTATGTCCACCAAATCCTCCAGATCCTGCAAACCTACAATTGTCAGTGACCTCTGTCGTGCTGTACAATCTTTGCCTATGGTGACATCTATCATGATCCCAACCACCATCAATAATTGCTCATAACTTACTTAGCAACCCCGAACAACTACCAATTACTCGTCTTGACTTCTGCACTTCTTTTGACACTGCTACAGTAGTCATCCCTACATCTCGACCATACTATATTTTGTCAACCTTCAACTTATCCTTCAGCTTCACTTTGCTTCTAAGGCTTCGCCAGTCTGCCCCTTCCTCTTCACTTGGCTTTCGCCTCAAAACCTGTCGGTGTCGCGGTCCGACAACATTTTGACCTACGAGGCCTTCCGCTGCAACCTATTCTCTGTCGATATTGACATGTCCACTCTTGACCTTCTGCTTCTTCTATCGATCGCATATCGACTACTCTTGCTCAAATTATTGACTTTGACAACCAATATTCCTAAGCACTAGTGTTCATTTGCACTCCCCATGGTTGACTCCTCCTGTCATTCAACTTCGAATGATCTGCCTAGGCCCCGATGCTCCTGCATCAAACTTCGAAATGAGGATGAGAGGATCACATCTTCCAAGTTGAACTCTTCCTATACAGTGATTGATGATAAACTTTCAGTTGTTGCATGGCACATATGTGGAACACATATCTTTGAGAGAGAGTGTTGTTATGTTATGTTGAATTTGTGGTCGTTAGCCCACTTGTTATGTTATGTTGACTTTGTGGTTAGCCTACTAGTTATGTTATGTTTATGGTTACCCCACTTGTTATGTTATGTTGAATTTGTTATGTTGACTTTGTTGTTATCCCACTTGTTCTATTATGTTTGTGGTTAGCCCTCTTGTGGTTAGATTTTTCATTGACCCTTCATTTAGCTTGATGGACACAATGGCACACCGACCCAAAGGCACCATATGCAATAGTTACTAGGACTCTTTAAAGGTTATCATATGACTTTCAATCAAGATGAATCTAGATGTTTTCCATGGACTTCAAGCCCATCGTCAATTGGTAGCATGGACCATCACCAAGGGTTCCATGGCCCCATCAAACCACAAATGACCACAGAATGTGTCATTTGACCCATTTGGTGTTCCAATGCCCATATCAATCCATGCCATCAATATTTGTCACTTCTTGTCATATCATCATCCTTTATCTTACCTTCATCATTAATGATTAGTCATCAATGACAACCTTGCTCATCAATCTCCCCCTTTGTCATTGATTGTGCAGCACGACAGAGGTCACTGACAATTGCAGGTCTGCAAGATCTGGAGGATTCGGTGGACATAGGAAGAGTGTCTCCAGGGTTGGAGTAGACCTCTGGATGCGTAGCAGAGCACCAGCATGGTAGAAGACTGGTGCATAGGCACATAGCAGTAGTCACTAGAATTTCAGGAGTGGATGATGATGATGATGCTTGCAGAAATGTTAACTCCGACGCACGTTCACTTTGCGGATCCTTTCCCCATTGTCGATCTCCTCGTTCGCTTTGATATGAGCCATTCAAAATCTACTAATTGAGTCGAATCCAACTCTACGATTTTTGTTGATTGATCAGAGAATCGATCAACCCATCTCGACCTTCATCCGGATCTAATGTGAAACTAAACACAACGAGAAAGTACCTCTGTTACTTCTTCGTCATCATCATCATCATCATCTTCTTCATCATGCCATCATCCTCAATCATTGTCGTCATCATCATCATCATCCTCATCATCATAATCCTCATCCTCATCATCATCATCTTCTTCGTCATCATCATGATCATGATCATCGTCATCGTCATCATCATCATCATCATCATCTTCTTCATCTCCATCATCATCATCGTCTTCATCATCTTCATCATTGTCGTTGTAGTCATCATCGTCATGATGACGATGATGATGACGATGATGATGATGATAAGGAAGATGATGATGATGACGATGATGATGACAACGATGATGTTGATGATGATGATGATGACAAAGAAGAAGATGATGATAATGATGAGGATGATGATGACGACGAAGAAGAAGATGATGATAATGATGATGATGATGACGAATATGATGATGATGATGATGATGATGATGATGATGGTGATGGTGATGAGGATGATGGTGATAATGACGACAATGATCATTGTCATCTTCTTGATGATGATGATGATGATGATGATGGTGATGGTGATGAGGATGATGGTGACAATGACAACAATGATCATTGTCATCTTCTTCTTCATCATCATCATCTTCCTTATCGTCATGGTCATCATCAACTATGCCATAATCAACTTCATCATCCTCATTATCATCATCTTCGTCATCATCATCATCATCATCATCATTATCATCTCCATCATCATCATCTTTGTCATCATCATCATCATCTTCCTTATCATCATAAAAAATGTGATTTAAGTTTTCAAGAATCGCAATGTTTATTGACCACTGCTCCTATCCTAAATATTGAATATCCATACGGATAGTTTTTAGTATGCATTGATGTGTGCAAGGAAGGCCCAGGAGGAGTACTAATGCAAAATGACCACGTGATCAACTACAAATATAGGAAATTGAAAGAGCATGAAATAAATTATGCAACCCATGACTTAGAGATGGTTGTGATAATTCATGCACTCAGAATGTGGAGACATCATCTAATTGGGAAAATATTTATGTTAAAGACATATAACATTGGACTGAAATATTTGTTTGATCAACAAAACCTAAACGTACGGCAAGCAAGATGGTTGGCCTTTCTAAGTGAATACACTTTAAAAATAAATCACAATTAATGGAAAGGAAAATAAGGTAGCTGATGTTCTCAGCAGGAGTGTTCGACTGATTTGATCAACTAAGATCAATACTTTTGAAATTGATCTCAAAGAGAGAATAAACATAGCCTATGAATATTGTAAGAAAATACGGTCAAGTCTGTAGATAGATGGAATAGAAAGAAAAAAAAAGGATTACAATATCAATACAAATGGGATACTTACTTACAAAGGTAGTTTGTGTGTTCCATATTTTCCAGAATTAAAGGAAACAATCATGAATGAGTTTCATAAACAACCTTAGTTTGTACATCATGGATATCAGAAAATGATTTCAATAGTAAGGAGGAAATAATTTTGGCCAAAAATGAAATCAAAAGATTTCAAGTACATAGCTCAATGTTTGGAATGTCAACAAGTAAAGTGATTGGCACAAGAATCCATTCGGCTTGTTACATCCTTTACCCATCCCTCAGTGGAAATGGGAGATCATTTATAGGGATTTTATAACTAGACTACTAAAATTTAGGACTCAACATGGATAAATTATGGTCATTGTAGATAAATTCAGCAAGGAGGCTCACTTCATTCCATTAAAATCAACCTTCAAGGCTATCAACATTGCATAAATTTTCTTAGAGTAAATTTTTAGACTACATGGAATTCCTAAACATATCATCTCAGACAAAGATGTGAATTTCACATCAAACTTATGAAATGACTTATTTGTAGGCCTATGCACTTAACTAAACATTAGTACCGCTTATCAACCTCAAGCAAATGAATAAACTAAGAGAAAAAACTAGATTTTAGAGGATATGCTCCAGATGATAATCCCAAGAAATGGGAAAACTAGTTGCTCCTAGTTGAGTTTGCTTACAATAGCGGTTACCAAATGTCAGCATAAATGAGTCCCTTCAAGGTAATGTATGGAAAGAAGTGAAACATCCCTGTCACTTGAGAAAACCCAATGGACACAGTCATGATTGGGCCGGACATGCTAAAATAATTAGAACCAGTGGTAAACAAAGTCAAGTAGAATTTGAAAATGGCTTGGGATCATCAAAAGAGATATGTATATTTAAACAAATACCCGAAGAATTTGAGATAAGAGACCATGTTTATCTCAAAGTAAAGGAAAAATAATATCACTAAAACCTAGGAATATGTTCTAAATTTTCCCCACGATACTGTGGAACTTTTCAAATCCTAGCTAAAGTGGGACTCATTTCTTGTCAATTATCTCTTCCAGTTAATGTTAAAGTGTACAATGCATTTCATGTATCATTGTTAAAGAAATATGTAGATGACGCTAAGCATGTTGTGGATTGGCATGTGATACAGGTAGATATGGAATGGGAATTCCAACCAAAAACCCATGTGCATCATAGATAAGAAAAAATATATGCTTTGAAACAGGGTTATCGCCTAATAAAAAGTGCAATGGGAGCACTTTGAGCCCGAGGAATCCACCTGGGAGATGGAGGATCAAATGAAAGGATCGTACCTATCTCTATTCCAGGACTGAGCTAGGCATTTTTTTAATATCTTGGATAGTGTTATTCTAAGGGAGAGGGGATGTAATACCCCAGAATGTTTCCCCTGGTATTTCAGCTAAGTGTTATGTGAACACATGAACCTTATGTTTGTAAGTACTCTGCGTACTTAGATATGTTATATGCTATGTAGAAACTAAAAATTTACTTGGGTCATGTGGGAAAACCCAATGAATGAAGGGTCTTGGTATTTATAGGGGAATATAATAATAAGCAAAGAAGAATAAAAAGATTAAACAAAGAAAATGAGAATAAACTAAAAATGAATAAAAAATAGAAAATAAAACAAATCTTAAATTTGAAGAGACACCTCTAGAAAATGTAACTCCTAAATAGATGTCACCCCCCTAAAACATCGACTACTAATATTAAATGCCTCCGATACAAAATAAAGGAAAAAAGAATGGAAAGGGATTGAAGAAACAATAATAAGAATAAACAAAGAAGAAAAATTAGATCTAATACAACAAAGAGAAGAAACATAATTATGAAGCGAAAGAACATAAAAACAAAAGTGAAGAGAGAACTAAGAATCTGAAATCTGAAATTTTCAGAGAAAGAACAGTTGAATGGGAGGAACTAGCCACTTGATATATCGGGTCAGATTACCAAGTTCCAAGGTTAGTCATGGTTTGAAAATTCTCTACAGACATAGAGTATGAGCACTATAGGTGCAAAATACTAGCTTGTAGGGGGAACACTTGGGTACTATAACATCAATATTTCCTTTTGGTTGAAAGGAATATAGGTTGTTGTATTGGTAGGAGTGCTGCCTATATTGTTGGCAGAAGTACTTCTTGGATTGTTGGCAAGAGGATTTCCTATTGATGAACCATGGATACTGGTAAAATATTTCTTGGATAACTAGGGTCCCTTTGCTAGCTATGCAAATATACAAATTAAAATATCTAAAACTGTTAAGGGCCTAAGAACAAATCCCTAGAGAGACCAGGACTCAACTCATGGGTGACTGTGGGAATCAAAAGCTTAAATTTTGCTACAGGTAGATGGTTGAGTGTATTGAGGATTTCCCAATAGTAGTTGCAGATTTGGATTGTAAACATAACATATGAGTTTCTAACCTAGATTTATTGTTCATGTATTATATTATCTAGTTAATCTAGTTCGTATAGTTATATATATTTGATTTATATGTATGCATGTGTTACTACTGGTAAATGCAGTGGAAAAAAAATTGCATGCACAACTAGTTATGAAATTGATTTTGTACAACTACTAGAAAAAATAGAAAAATATTAAATATGAATGCATAAATAATTATGAAATTGATGTTGTACATCTACTAGTAAAAGTGGGAAAACAGTAAATTTGCATGTATATGGCTATGAAAATATTAGTGTAAAGCTACTTGTAAATATGCCTACATTGTGTTATGGTAAACATAGCATAACTCACTCTTGTGTAACTACTTGTTAGTGTTACGATCACATATAGTACAATATTTTTGTGTTTAATGTTCCTAACTACTGCATTAGATAACAGATTTAGTACAAGATTAATTTGTTTGGTGTTCCTAACATTTGAATTAGACAATAGATCTAGTACAAAGATTGATTTGCTTAATGACCCTAAATGTTGCATTGGACAACAAACATATTACAAATATTGATATGTTTTAATGTTCTTAACTTCTAAATTGGACAACAGATCTAGTACAAATATTGTTGTGTTTTAATGTTCCTAACTGCTACATTGGAAAACACATCTACTACAAGTTTGATTTAATTATTATTCTCCTAACTGTTGCATTGGGAACCAGATCTAGTATAGAGTTTGATTTATTTAATAATATTAATTGTTGCATTGGGAAACACACTCTAGTACAAGGTTGATTTATTTAATTTGTTCCTAATTGTGGTATTGGGCCACACAATCTACGTTGTCATGGATTGTAATATCTAACAGAGGAAATGAGAAACTAGTATACAGTTAGATGTGATTTTAACCAATAAATACAAGAAGAAAAATCAGATCCATAAACATGACAGGAATAGATGTATATAAAAGAATTCAGATGTATGATACTGCATGGTAAACATTATATAATAGAAATATATACTTATAATCCTCAGATCTATAATCCTAAGACCCACTCGGATCACTTCCTTGCAATGGGTACGTTGATGACTAAATACGCATTAGATCCAACGATATAATCATGGAAGGATCCAAACTAACGAAAAAACCCAGCAAGAGAAAAAGAAAAGAAAAAGATAGCATCTAATTATCCCCCTAGACACAAGATTAAGTATGGCATGCAACCAAGAATATTTAATCAACATATTTAAAATATCTAAAGATCATATATAACTACATATCTAATAGATGTTTGAACAAGACTAGAATACCACCACAATCTAGCAACCATTATGGTCTCATCAATTAATAAACAGTTCTGAAACTGTCCCTTAAATAGTCTTTGTACAAGTATATCTGTAAAATAATAATTCTAATATGGGAGCAATAGGAATCTTAAATCAGAATGATCTCAGTAAGTCTCATAGGACATAGGTAGGAAAGGGACTTAACTTACTTAAGGTCTGAGCAGCTAGTCAAGGAGATTATAATCCATGGCCAACTCATTGGCAAAGAAGAAAGGAACTTGCAAGAAAATCTTAAGGTGAGATTTAATAGACAAAATAATTGCACCGAGAGTAGCGAGGTGCTCTACAACCTAGTCTGGGGAAGATGTTGTAATGCATAACGTTGTGTAACATTATGTAACATTCCATTCCCATAAAAATGAAATAAAATGCAAATGATGTCGGATTATACAAAATATATTAAATTATATTGTTTTCATCTTAAACCTAGATATATTAAGCATCCAGAGGGATCAAATATCTTAAGGTGTAAATTTTTTCTTAATGTGTAAAAGTTTAAGACAAAAAAATACACCTCAAGAACATGGATCCCTCTTGGTGCTTGCTAGATCTGAGTTTACCATGGATCTATGTTGACAATATTAGAATTCAAGTGCATTGTGTTTTCGAAATACATAAGTTACTTGGTTTTCCGAGGGCTTCCCATGAGAGATCTCTTGCACACAAATACAAAACAAGATTACTATTGAATGTTGTTTTGAACACATGATGTTGTTATGTACTAAGTAATTGTGCAACAAAAATAAATCAATATAATTCTTTTGACAATGCATAAATAAAAGCATGAGGTGTAATCGAATTTATATTTAATTATATTGACAGACAATTGACCTTGTTGTAGCTGCATATAAATTATATCTATCAATGTATAAGAAAACATATGTCAATCAAATATGTGCAAACCAACTCTAGAAAATTGGATCTATGAACCTGTGGGGGCATATCGATTTAATACATGCATTTGAATCAACACTAACAAATATATGCATTGGATTAAACCTAGAGCATGTTGATTAAAGTTGTCATTGATGCCAGCAGTGCCCTGTGAGGGTTTGTGGTTGTCTTGGTGTCCCTTGTCAAACCCTTGAGGGTTAGTGTTTGATTTGTGTTGGTTACATGTCTTTGTCTTTGTCAAAGGATCCCTTTGGAATTTTTCCAATCCCAAGATTCAAGCCCTTGGAGGCCTCGAGACAATGGAAAAAGCCTTGGTTACCCATTGACTTGGTTAAGTTCCCCTAAGTTGTATCTTGGTACCAAGTAAGTCCATTGTTGTATCCCTTACTCATGGATGTCTTTTGGTTGATGCTCTATGTGCTACTTGTAATTGATGTGGTATTTTTTTTATTGATGGTTGGATGATGTGGTAGTTTAGCCCTTGGAGCCCACACACTTGCCATTACACTTTTGCATATGTTGAAGCTTGGTTGATGATGATATCCTTGGGTTTTGAACCCACACTAAATGATTCTTGAAACTTGATGTCATAGCTTTATGTTGAAGTCCATTTTATTGACAGGTACAAATGACCCATTCTGTGGTCATTTGTTGAAAATGGTATACTTGATATGCCCTTGATTGAAGACCATTGAGGTGCACACACATAGCCACAATAAAGTTGGTCATAATCCCATAAATTTGTTGAAGCACTTGCACTCAATGATATGAAGTCCTTCTTGATTGATGATCATAGTCAAAGAAGCCCTTTCTTGTTGGTCCTTAGCCTACAAGAGGGTTGAATAATTCCTTATGTTCATAACCATTGCACATGATTGAAGCACTCTAGTCATACCTTGAATCCCATATACTAGTGGTCACATTTACCATGCACTTGAAATATGAATGAAGAAGCCCTTAACTTATGATGTAAGCTACTTGATGTATGGTGATTGATGAATATTATTCTTTGTGCCATGAAGAATACTTTGACATGTTGATGGAGTCATCGATGTACATTTGCATGGTATGATGGAATCATTTGATGGTAATAATGAAGAAACCCTTGCACATGGTTGAAGCCCTTATCTTGTTTATGGAGTCCACTTGTTCTTGTATGTGCATGAATTGAAGACCTTGGACATTGTTGAAGCCCTTGCTTATTATGTGAGTCACTTGCATGATGATCATGACATGTTGTATCTTTTGGTTTCGTGGAGAATTCCTTGAAGCCCTTGATGTTTGAAGTACTTGATGATGTGGCACTTGCATTTGTTTGGATCTTCATTAAGCCTACAAGTTTGTTGAAGATGCCCTTAAAACTATTTTGACCAAAAGAATGTGTTGATGGGATATTTGATCCATGGGGGACTTGTTGAATTCATTTTTTGATCTTGTTGAAGTCATTATGGTGTAGCCTTTGGTTCCATAAACAAACCCAAGTACTTGAAGAAGCCATAAAAAGGTTTTCAAGACAATTTTTTATGTCCTACACAAAATGAAGAAAACAAAGGTGAAGGACCTTATATTTGCAAGCAAGACCCTCGCACGGAGATAATCCTCGTCAATATCTTTCTGTTGATATGTAGAATTCCCCCTAAATCCTCACGGTTGGAGAGATAATGATTTTTAAAGTTAATGTTGTAATTTGTCTCTTCATAAGTAGATAAGATCTCATTTTTTAAAATAAAAAATATAAATGGATTTTGCAATTCGGCTCCTATCCTCCAAATGAGACATATATATATATATATATATAGCACCCTCCACTTTTCATTTTGGTAAGAATCAAGTTCGACCTCTTCTTTAAAATTCGGGTTAAACAGTCCTACAGAGGCAGCCACAGAAGGTTAAGACAGTCCGAGTGATCTCTTGTTTAACTTTACAACTCTAAAATTTCGGGTATAAAAGACTAAGGAAACTGAGTTTTATCTCTAAAATATGGGCAGCAGTATGAAGGAGATGACAACGAATTTTTTCTTCTTCTGAATTTCAAGTATCTTTCTCTAAGGGAGCCATAGTGAAATGTTCCTCTAGCTCTGAATTTTGGTTGTCTACTGAAGGGTTTCAACAACATTAATGTGTCAAGTTTGTAATGATCTTAAATGAATACTAAAACTTGGGTTGCACAGTGAAAAGGCTAAATCTTAAGGCTGAAATCCAAGACACAGTTGCACAATAGCACCATCCGAAGTGTGACAAAGTTAGGTCTGGTTTAAGGTACATTTTTGTATCATTTTGTTCAACCCCTTATCTATTTATCTTGGTTGATTTGATTGAGTTTTGTGACCATTTGTCTTTGTACTGATTAATTAAAAAGTTAGTTTGACTGTGTCATAACACTCGTTTGAAAGAGTTGTACCTCTTGTAATAACCTGATTTTATTGACCGGACTGACTGTAAGTTTGATTTGACAAGTTCTCAAAGTTGACATGAAAGTAATAGACCTTGTGAGTAATTGTTTGATCAACCCAAGTGTTTCCTTTGAAAATTTGTTTAACAAGTGTTGATCATTGTGTCTTTAACATAAGTGGAGCTTGACTAATATTGATTGTCAATGACAGCCTCTGATAGTATTAATTGCTTGAAATTTGTTTGAGTTGTTGAATTTCCTTTTGTGTATAAGAGTTTATAAGATTTATAGAGTTTGACATTGTTGGTTAAGTCATTTTATCTTCTTGGATGAGGTTAGTTGGTCGAGGTTTATCTTATTTAACTGTCATGTTTTCCTTGACTGTGATTGAGGGTGTTTGTGATGTCATTAAGTCAAGAGTATGTTTGGACAAATTTTGGTTGACCATATGTGAAGTCTCTTGGTTGATTTGTTTGAAGTCCTGAGGTCTGCTTGAATGTGTCTATTATTTGATGAACTAGACCAAGTAAGAAGGGTTGGTTGACTGTCAGAGAACTTGATTAGATTGGAATAAGATCTATGATCAGATTGGGATAGGTTTAGTTTGGCACAAGTACATACACAAGGTTTCTATACATCTGGTTGAGTAGGTTGGTTCAATTTCGTAGGTTACATGAGCAAATGCTTTGAATCAGATTGGTTGATGTGCATGAGGATTTGTTTTGACTCAGGTTGACTGAGTTGTGTATGCATATGGTAGGACTCATATAGTCCTAGTTGGATAGTAGCTAATAGTAGTTGTGTAGCGTGATACAGTTATTGAATAGTGTGCTACAGGTTGAGTAGTGTGGTACAGGTAGCATCTAGTGTGGTACAGGTGCTGAGCAGTGGTTGCATAGTTGATGGTCAACAGGTCTGCAATATCAGTGTGGTTGGTGTTCGTGGTTTCAGTTTCCTTCTTCATATCAACGTGGAAAGACGGGTCAAGGAAAGGGGGTTGTATCCTCCTTCTGATTGTATCCAAAGAATTAGGGAGTTGGAGCCTCCTTCAGGTTGTAGCCTATAAATGAGGGGGTTGGAGTCTCCTTCCAATTGTAGTTGGAGAACTAAATCTCGTAACCAAGGGGATGTTGCCTCCTTCCAGTTTTTGTTGGATAAAATCTTATCATAAAGGATTCCATGGTTTTTCTCCCAGGACTTGGGTTTCCATGTAAAATATTGTGTACTATGTATCATGCTATACTTCTTATGTGATGATGATGTGATGTTATATATGATCAAATATAAAGGTTAATAATGTATTAATGAATGATGTACTCTGCATAAATAAGTTGTTGATGATTAAAGTTGTGAAAAGTAATAAAAGATACACACACTGATTCATCCCCTCTTCTCAGTTTGCTTGGTGTGTCCAGCAATTGGTATCAAAGTGAGCCTTTACAGTAAGCCTTTCCAGATTGAAGGAAATACTTGACACACCATGGATGAAGATATTTATTCTGAGATTGGAATACCATTGTTTCATGGAAACCTATTGTTACAACTAAAATATTACCATGATGAGACAGTGTATACATCCCTAAAGTTTCCTTGGCTAAGTTATTAACCTGGAAGAGATACAAACCCATTCATACTAGGTTTTGAGAGGTCATCGCAGGTTGTCCTCATGTAACCTACGATGTCACAGGTTGTCCTCTTGCAGCCTGCGACAATGTCAGTTAATGGACAAAAATAGCTCCTTCGATCCCATTCTCGAAGCTAGCTGACATGGATCCCTATCCCTGACCTTTTGGGAGAGCTGAAATTCGGTTCTTAACCCCTTGTAAGGATCCCCTATCTCTCTCCTACCATATCTCAACCTACCCTATCCACTTAGTCCTATATAAGTGAAGCTCACTCCCATTCCAAAGGGAGGAAGTCTATAGTGTCTACATGTTAGTGAAATAATCTTAGGATATAGTGTCTACATGTTGGTGAAATAATCTTAGGAGAGATCTCTACTCATCTATTGGGAGACTCACACTTCCTTGGGAGGCTTTGGCTTTGGTTTGATCGGATGAGGATTGCTACATCAAGTCCATGGTTGTAATCTTTCTATCTTATGTACTTCCCTCTTCAATACAGTAATATAATTGCTTTCCACCAAAATCTCATTGTGTTAATGATATCTTGCATAGTTTTCCTGCTTGACTGCTTACTTAGATCAATTATTGTATAGATGTGTTTTACTTGTTTTGTTGTCTTGTTATCTTGATAGGTTTTGCAGCTCGGATCTGAATATTGTCAAGCTTGGAGCAACATTCAAGGAGAAAAGGATTAGCGATCTACAAGGTAAACATATCTAGTTCCTTGATCCTTAATTAGATCTAGGAGAGTTAATTATATTCTGTCCTATTTGTTCTAGACTCGCGTTGAGCTAGGGAGATCATGCCTCGAGTCCGCTCTTGGTAGATTGTCCGTCAAACAAATCTGGAGACCATACTGGGGAAGACATTGTTTGTAGTTGTCCATTTGAATACCATTTTAAAATGATTGCTTTTGTAAACCATTCATAGTCTTATTTTCCTTCTAAGTCTCGTTTAACTATCAGATCTTCGCTTTGAAGAGTCTACAGTCCTCCTATGAGTTTGTAATCATCATTTTCAAACCATTTAATTGCTCACTATTTGGACATTTGTTCATTTTTGAATTTGGATCTTTCCTGTCGCACCTGGTCAGTGGACTCAGAGCGACACTGTGTCATTTTGATCTTTTTTCTTTGTCTGTTGGCCTATCATCACAACCCTTTCATTTTTCTACTGCGACATCGTCGCACTTCCCGCATTGGTAAACTGTGATGTCACACTGTGTCCAAACACAGACTGCACCAATCTGTCAAAATTGGTATTCAAGCATCCCTTCTCCATTTCTGATTTGATTTTTGGTTTGATGTACAAACCCCCTCTACACTGCACGATCCATTCAAAGACCCCATTTTTTTATTTATGTGTTGAAGTGTTTGGTTTCATTTGGAGTTGTTTTGGGTTCCATCTTGGACAAGTATGAGATTTGTTAGTGGTGGACAGTTTCGTCTCCCCCACCTGCATCCACTCACCCTTGCATTCCCTCCTCTCCTTGTTAGATCTATTCATTGTTTTGGATCAATTCCCAGACCTCATTTGCATACATTTGTTGAGCTTTGCTTGCTTTAGTGTTGCTTGCTACTGATGGGTTTTGAGTGTTTGTGTGTATTTTCAGTACATGTGAGTGCTTGTCTTTTCTTAAACTTTTCTGAGTCATTAGAGTGTTGCAAGTGATCTTTTCATTTCAGTATTTGTGTTTAAAAGCATCGATGTCATCAAAGTTTCTATTTTGATACATCCATTGAAAAATAAAAAGTACTTCATTTCCATCAGTTTTCAAGCTCATTTGAATAATTGTACATGCATTGGAATGTCTCATTTGTAGATCTTTTGGAAAGTGGAAAGAAAATTAAATTATTTGTGTTTTTCACGAATTATGAGTTGTTCATTTTCTTGACAAATTCGAATAGATATCAAGTTTTGCAAAAGTAGTTCCATGCTTGGAAATTTGCATGCATCTATTGGTTCTTATGCTTTTAAGCCATTGTAGTGAAAGTGAAAAGCTTGCATTCTCTACTTAGAACTTCTCTCTTTTCATCACTTAGCATCATTTTTGTTTTGAAAAGTTAAAAAAAAAAGGAAAAACATGCTTTGATTTGGCTTAGTAGTGTTGTGTTTTTTGTGTTTCCCTTGAAAAGGAAAAGAATACTTCATAATCATTTTTTGGTAGATTTGGGATTGTATTGCATTGTGTTGCTTCGGTAAAATCATTGGAAAGAAATTTCTCCCTCCCATACATAGAGTTCATCAAAAGAAAAGTACATTTTTGCATGTAGTTAGGGCCTACATTATGCTTACAATTATGTACTCACCTCATGCATTCACCTAACCATCCAGATAAAATTAATGGTAGAACTAGGGTAAAATTTTTAGTAACTTGTCTGTAAGTTAGAGACGTGTTTTGACGTCGTTAAGCGTGGCAGCTGTCATTATTTTCGAGCACTGTATTCCAGGGGTATTGTAGCCTTCCATGTACTTATCGGTATATCGAAGCTCTTTCATGTACCCACCAAGTACTACACGTATTTTGTGTATATAGAAAGGTGTTTCATGTACTCGGTAGTATATAGGAAGGTCTTGTGCCATACGGTTGTGCATTAGACAACACCACTACGGATTTGATCACCCACGTACCTTGCGTATATCAGGAGACACCATTAGGATTCTTGGGACGAACTGAGTTAACCTTTTGGCCGTCTTGGCAGAGCAATACATAAAGAACAGCACTCAGGGAGATTACTACGCACATACAGTCTAGGTAATTAGGTATTCAGGAAAGGGTACGGTCCCAATCCTCCTTGTTGCATTTTACTATTGGACCCTGTGGTATATAACGATTTGCGAAGCCTTGACAATCCTGTGAGGTTCCAGACCTTTGAATCCACTCTTATCACATAAGTCTTCTTGTGGCCTTAGTTTATGTAGGGTTCTCTGGTCTGCTTTTCTTTTGTTTAGCTTTCCTTAGGAGAAACTTTTGTTTTAGTCACTCTGGCTGTCTTTCCTTGGAGAAGGTCCAGTAGGATTCAAAAATTACCACCCGAATATCCCCTTAACTAGGAGGTAATTCCGAGGGTAAGAATGGACCCACAAGCGAGGGTCGGGTCACATGAAGTGGAAAACCCTACTTTGAATGTTGGAGGACTCTTGTTTCCTCACAATCCTCTTGATTCACCTGTCTTCCACCCCTCGTAGGGTGAAGAGGCCCCAACCTCCACTTCACAAGACTTACCTCCCGTTTCACCAGAAGAGCCTATATTGTTGGAATGGATAAATCAACCCCAAGATGATCCCACAGCAGCTATTGGTCCTTCAGCAGCTTATTAGACATCTTCTGTAGGCCACCCAGTGGCCCATTTTTCTATTGCACCCCCACCCAGTGGGACTACTCCGGATGATCCCTTAGCTTATTATCATGGCCAATTGGATCATTTTCTTTCTATGGTTGACAAGCTTCGGAGATCATTTCTCCAATGAAGGTTTGAAGACCCGACGTTACCCCCTTACCGACCAATCCCAAGTCTCTCTTTATCTTTTGAGTCACTGAAATCATCCACGCAACACATGACCACTTCTGAAACTGGTCAACCATCGATTCTTGCACATACGCCCCCTTGACAGGAGACCATTTCAATACCTCAGACGACCCGACCTATTGAAGAACAATAGTCCAACACACCTGTGACCACCACGGTTACGTCACCTGCTCCTCCCCCACCTCAAACTTCGAGGGGAGGATACTCTTTACCCCCTACCTTCTTTACAGGTAATGGTAATCCTATGGTGAATAATCAACAACCAGTGTTGGGTCAACCTCTACTTAGTGGTTAGCAAGTTGTTGTTGGGGGGCAATGCCTGTCTCTTAACCATAATACTGTAGGAGGAATTCCAACTTGTCCTTCCGTTGGAAATTCCTTACCTCCTGAACCTTCCACTATGGGACCATCCCATGTTGGGGGACCATCCAACGTAGTTCAACCACCATCGAGTCAATCATATCTAGGTCATCTTAACCCTATGTCGGGTCAACTTAATCTCGGAAATGCACTCTACGGGGTACCCTACCCCGGATATCCTTACACTTTATGGGGAAAACAAAAATTTTTACAACATGGACCCCCATTTAGAGTCCATCAAGTCCCTCCACCCCCCGTTTGGTCCATCCCCACCTCCTATTGGAGGCAGCAGGTCCCCACACAACTCTGGAGGAGGCGGACCTCTACCTTCTAGCGGAGGACCACCTCCTTCGGGCTATCATGGCCCACCCACCCCTTGTGGTGGTGGTGGAGGTCCATCCCATCCCGGTGGTGGTGGTGGAGGACCATCCCATCCTGGTGGTGGTGGTGGTGGTGGAGGTCCATCCCATCCCAGTGGTGGTGGTGGAGGCTAATCCCATCCTAGTGGTGGTGGTGGACCGCCACCCTACTATGGTGGAGGTGGCGGAGGAGGACATTACCCTTCCAGCAGTAGTGGTGGCCCACCAACCCCTCCCGTTGGAGGTGGTGGAGGCCCACCCTATTCCGGTGGTGGTAGCGTACCACCACATCCTCCCGGCGGAAGCGGTGGCGGCCCATCCTACCCTAGTGGTGGTGGCAAACCCCCACCATTTGGAGGTGGCCCACACCCTCCCGGCGGTGGAGGTGTTCCCCCACCTTATGGTAATGGACCACCTTATTATGGTAATGGACCACCTTACTATGGCGGCGGACCTACGTTTGGTCCGAGCGGCCCATACCCTTATGGCCAGTTTCCTCTTGGAACACCCTATGGTCAGTCGATACAAGGTCCCACTGGTCCTTACATGCCTTATCAGTACTATCAGTACCCGTAGCCTAATCCGTAGCTACTTTTTTTGGCTACTTTGGACCTGCCTGACCTGTCTCTCCTGACCAATGACCCCATCTACCACGAAACTAATTGGCCACCCATTCTGATGAAACTTCCATCAGATATCCTAAAATTTGATGGAAAGCCGGGTGGGGATCCTAAAAACCATGTGATGACATACCACTTATGGTGTTCATCCCACTCCCTGATGGATGAATCGATCCGTCTTAGGTTATTTCAATGGAATCTCACTGGTTCGGCTGCCAAGTGGTATATTGAACTACCACCCCATTTTTTTCCTAATTTTGGTTCTCTTGCTATGAATTTTTTTGACTCATTTCCAGCTGCCTATATGGTATGAAACTAGTACAGAGCTTTTAACCTCGCTCCGTCAAAATACCGCTACTCACATCTTAGATCATATACATGAGTGGTGGAGGAGACGACATCTTATTAAGGCTCCTATTCCAGACCAACTCCTAGCGGACTGGTTTACAAAGTCTGTCATACCCACCATAGCTCGAATGTTGCTATGGGAGGTGCTATCACTGAGGAACAAGCCATCGCTCGTGCCCATTTACTAGA
The DNA here is from genome assembly GCA_027924585.1 of Larix kaempferi. NCBI lineage: Eukaryota > Viridiplantae > Streptophyta > Pinopsida > Pinales > Pinaceae > Larix > Larix kaempferi. The sequence goes on from BSBM01000229.1 coordinate 10,698,729, forward strand.
CTTAGTCTATGCTCAATCTAGCACGTTATTTGATATCCTTCCTGGCGCACCCTATAACATGTACGACCCCGCAAAATCACCCAAGGGATCCCAAGCTGATGACATCATTGGATCCCTTAATACCCAGCCTCTTTCTCAAACTATTGGATCGTCGAACCCCCAAGGTTCTTCCCCGCCACCAACATAGGCTGGTCATGGAACCACCAAATCATCCACTCCTGCTATCACTGAAGAAGTGAATTCTGTTTCATCAGCTTCACCTCAGAAGTCTGGTGGTAAGAAGAAGAAAAAAGGGAAACATAAGAAATATTCCACCCAGCAGGAACATAAGAGCACCCCTGATGACACCAAATAGAAAAGGAATTTGAAGTATCCTTGTCTACTGTGTGGTGATGACCACTTTTCTAAAGAGTGCCCCCATAGAGATGAAGTTCAAAATTTTCTCAAGGGAAAACCCACACCCGCAGTTCTCAACGATCCCTTCCCTGCTCAAAATCAGCAGTTGATTGCTCACACCTCTCCTTCCCAAGGAGAAGCATCTACCACTGCACATGTTCTCATGATGCACAGCGAGACTATCAACTTGAACACCCGTTCTCGTTCATATGACTCTGTTTCAGTGAAGGAACCTGTTGGAAGTAATACTGAAAAAGCTTCCAGTTCGATGCCTGACATCACTGTATCGGCTGCTCCTCTCACCATTGAGAAGCCCTCTTTCGATTCTATCTTGCGTCCACCCAAGAGCACAATTAGAAAATCGGTTTTCAATCCCAATGCTCAGGCTACTCAGAACTACAATATTGTAGAGGACTTAGCACAAGCTCCTTGCGCTATGTCGACGCTCGAGGTCTTGCAAAACTGTCCAAATCAGCGCAAGACTCTCCTCACTGCCATCGGTGTAGTTGACCTAGATTCATCGAACACCATCATGTTCTAGTTGGAATACTTTAAACCGAGGCTCTCCCATCAATTGGCATTTCAAGTTGCCACAAACATTGCTGGGAAGACAATCCATTGTACCATTTTGGACGAAAGTACCTCTACTTCAGTCATGTCGATCTCATGCTAGAGAGCCATTGGCTCTCCTGAGTTGAACCGTTCTCCTACCACTTTGAGAGCTTTCGACAGACATGGCTTTCAACCTCACGGGTTGTTACAAGATTTAGTAGTCAAGCTGGGGGGCAAGACCGCAATCATCAACGTGGAAGTGGTCGCTGCCCCATTAGATTATAACATTCTGCTTGGTCGTAATTGGTTTTACGCCATGACTGTGGTCGCATCATCTAACTTCTGCATAGTACAATTCCCTCATCAAGGCCGAATTGTTACTGTCAACCAACTGGATTTCTACACACCTGACACCACTACTCATCCAGATGATAATGTTCCTTCGATTGGACAATATTCACATCAGTATGAGAGCGTGTTGGTCGGCCTCCTTAAGGACTCATCCCTTATGGGCATTTTTCCTACTTCAGATCCCAGAAATCATGTTTCCATGGTGAACATGATCTCCTCGTAGATTTCATCTATCCCCAACTCCATTAATTCATGGCTTGTACCTGACGAAGTTACCACACACCTGATTGCAAACACTATGCCTCTGTCACCTGCCAAAATCACGTACAAGGCTATCTAATCAGCACCGGAGGACCACTTAGTTGTGGCCTCCACCTCCTGTTCTCTACAGCGAACATCATCCAATCCCCTGCTACGGAATTTTCATTCTGACAAGTCTATTATGGAAATCATGAGTGCAGATGATCCTCCGTGGGAAGACCTCCATCATCATTCATCTTTCCTTCCCTTTTTGGATACTGTGGAGAATAGCATTAGCACCATCTTTACATCGGATGTCTACTTTGGGTCTTAGTCCTCGATACTTATGTGTCAAACGGACTCCGAAGGCAACTTAGCCAACACTGAACCCACCACTTTGATAGAAATTTCGGTTACTCTTGGTCTAGTGGAACACATTCATTTAGGCAAGAAGTGTTCCCCCGAAGAAGTCATTGCTTATACGTCCTTATTCAAGTGATTTCGAGACATGTTCGCTTGGACCTACGAGGAGATGCCAGGGATAGAACCCACCACTGTTTTACATGAGATCAAAACCTATCCTGACGTCAAACTTGTCCGCCAAAAGTTGTGACCGGTACACCCTCAAAAGACTGCGGAAATCAAGGCAGAAATAGAAAAACTCTTGAAGGTCGGCTTCATCTACCCTATCCCATTGACAGAATGGGTCTCAAATGTCGTCCCTGTTACTAAAAAATAGGGTACCATTCGTGTCTGTGTCAATTATTGGGACCTCAAGGCTTGTCCTAAGGACAACTACTCGACTCCCTTTATTGACCATATTAGCGACAATTGTGCCGGAAGTGTCATTTTTTCATTTATGGATGGATTTTCGTGATAAAACCAGATTGAGATCCACCCCACCGACGAACACAAGACTGCATTCATCTTCCCTTGGGGGACAATTGCATATCGTAAAATTTTGTTCGACCCTAAAAATGTTGGTGCCACATTCCAGTGGGCCATGTCATATGCCTTCCATGATGTGAAGGACTTTGTGGAACCCTACTTGGATGACCTCCCTGCCCATTCAAAGTAGCGCGAGTTCCACATAGATCATCTGACGACTGTTTTCCTCAGATGTAGACGGTACAATATCCATCTGAACCCTCATAATTGTATTTTCTATGTCGAGTTTGGACACCTCTTAGGGTTTATCATCTCAAAAGATGGGATCTGCATTGATCCCTTGAAGGTGGAATCCATTGTCGCACTTCCGCCTCCAACTAATATTACAGAACTTCAAAGTCTGCAAGGACGAGCGACTTATTTAAGGCGTTTTGTCTGTAATTTCACACAAAAGACACACAGTTACATGAGATTGATGAAAAAGGACGTCCCATTCATTTGGGATGACCAAGCTCAACAATATTTTGAAAGTTTGAAACATGCCATCACACATGCCCCTGTGCTTCAATCGTCGAATTACTACCGAGATTACATTCTATACCTCGCTGCTTCCGACAACACTATCACCATGGTTTTGGTGCAGGAAGACCGGAACACCTAAGAACATGTGATATACTATGCCAGTAAATTTCTTATTGATGTTGAAACTTGATATTCACATGTTGAGAAACTTGCTCTCGCGGCAGTTATCACCATGCAGAAGTTCCATCATTACATTTTGCTTCGCACCACCACCATCATCGCCGATTCAAACCCCATATACCACGTTCTGACTCGTTATGTGCTTGGGGGAAATTATTCATGCTAGATCGTGATACTTCAAGAATTTGATCTTCTTTTTGAAAAATCCAAGTCTAAAAGGTCTTTGGTGTTTGCTGAGCTCATCTGTGACCTTCCCCGTGCTGATGTAGAATCTGAGCCCAATGACTCTTTTTCGGATGATTCATTGTTCCTTATCAGTACCTCTGATCCATGGTATGGAGATATCACTTTATATCATCTGAACCAACATTTCATCCCTCAATTGTCTCGCAACAACCGTCGTCGAATACGCCACCATGCGAAGTATTACCTGATTATCAGTGATACTTTGTACCGCCGTGGTATCGATTCTATTCTTCGACATTATCTGACTCATGACAAGGCTGAACACATCCTAAATGACTATCACGCTAGGGCTTGTGGCGGTCATCTCTCTGGGATGGCTATAGCCCATAAGATTCTTCATGCAGGATATTATAGGTCGTCTATCTTCAAAGATTGTATTGAGGCCGTAAAAAAATGTCCTCCATGTTAACATTTTCATACGAAAAAGCGCACCCATCCCGCCTCGTTACACCTGGTTATTGACGTTGGCCCCTTCGCTAAATGGGGCATTGAATTCATGCATTGTAAGCCTACCTCAGTCGGGGGGCATAGTTACGTCATTGTAGCTGTGGACTACTTTATAAAGTGGGTCGAGGCAATTCCTACATACATGAAAGACGGAAAGACCGCCGCACTCTTCATGTTTAATCATGTAATAGCGTGGTTTGGAGTTCCTCAAGTGATAGTTACTGACCATGGTTCTCACTTTATGAACCACATGGTTGACGAGTTGAGCAATAGATTGGGTTTTCTCCATGAAAACTCAACACCATACTACCCACAATCAAACGGACAGGTCGAGGCCATTAACAAGGTCTTGAAAACTATGGTCCAATGGATGGTGGGTATGCACAAGTCCAACTGGCATAATATGCTCTTCTCCTCACTATGGGCTTATCGAACTTCCGTTAAAACTGCCACTGGATTTACTCCCTTCCAACTAGTGTATAGATTGGAGGCAGTCCTCCCTATTGAGTGTGAGATTCCGTCCCTCAAGCTCGCCATTGAACTTCTCCCCAACACTAATGCTGAGGAAGAACGTTTCCTCTACCTAGCTAAACTCGACGAGACCCACCGAGATGCCTCGCTTGCCAACGAGGCTCATAAGAGATGCATCAAAGCGGAGTATGACAAGTTGGTAGAACCTCGTACCTACAGCGAAGGAGATTTGGTCCTCACATATGACCAAAAACATGATAAGCTGGGGGCAGGAAAGTTTGACTCTATGTGGCATGGACCTTACATAGTGAAATGTGTCCTAGAGAAGGGAGCTTATGAGTTTCAAGACTACAATGGGATATCTTTGGGTGATCCCCACAATGGGCTCTACCTGAAGAGGTACTATGCCTAAGTCTTTCATGCATAAGTACTTTTGTATATACTGTACATGGTGTGTGTGTGTTTTTGTGTGGTGTGACGCTTTTAGTTTTGCATTCTTACGTCTTGTTTCGTTTCTTATACCATGTTTTGTCTGCATGTGCAGATGGAAACTTGCTACGGATTCACGGACGGCGCCAGCCGGCATACTTGTAACCTTGCTTCGGCAGCCTGGGTACTCTATTCACCTACTAGCGAGCTTATTAGCTCAGGAGTAATATGTCTAGGTTTCGTGACCAACAATGCTGCGTAATATCAAGTAGTCAATTGAACCCTAACCGACACTTTTTCTTTGGGTATGGACCACGTTGTAATCCACTTGGATTCTCAACTAGTGGTCTCTCATCTTAACCGAGTCTATGCCATCTGCGATCCTACCCTACTCCATCTCTATAAACGAGTCCATCTTCTGGAAAGGTCCTTCATGTCCATTTAGTACCTGCACATTCCATGAGACGTGAACACAAATGCCGACTCCATGGCCAACTTCATATTAGATTGGTACATTGCACACACATAAGCATATTCATGAACTGTTAAAAGTAGACATAACATGTAAATAACTCATTTTATAAGCAACACATAAACAAGATCTCATCATTCATCCATTTAAAACACATAATGTATAAAACTGCCGGAAATGTCTGTATATATATATATATCATCATAAAAAATAGTGTTGGTACAAAATCTGAAGCACGACGGCTTTCAGTGAGTCCATACAAAATATGAAGCCTCATAGCTTTCAATAGTACAAAATCTGAGGCTTCTAAGCTCTCAGTACATACATAATAGCAACATAAGGCCTAATGCCTGGCCTATACACCCCTAGGTCTCGCAGCTCTAGCCTGCTGAGTATCGAAGCAGTCAACTGCTCTTGCGACCTTGTGGAGCAGGACATTGAAGCACATGGATGCTCCTACTGCATACCTCGGCATAGGCCATGGTAACTCGTCCACTATCGGCTCTAGAACATCTAACGTCAACCCCGTCAAGTTCTCCTAGACATCCTCCATCTCCACGATGGCAGCATGTATGGTTGGAGCCATGACTGCTCCCTCTCCTCTCCCTCTCCTCGCAAGAAGAGAAAATCCTACTGGTCGCATAGGGCCCACATCTACACACACATGTTGTTAGCTTGTCAACACTATAACAAAAAAATCATAAATATACAAACTAAAAATACAAGAGTCATTGTTCTTACTGATGTCTCCCCACTCTGCTCCCTCGGGTAGTGTCAAGTCTGGGTCCTCCCTGTAGTCCGTACCACTGTACAGGTAATCCTCTACCATGAGAAGTTGGCCTACCTTCCAGGTGAAGAACTTAGGACCATACCCGATGATGGGGCCCCCACCATGGGGAGCCATCACATCTGCCCATCTGACCATGTGAGGATCCTTAGGATCCTTGTCATCCAACGACACTTGAGGGTGCAAGAGGGGAACCCGCTCCAATAGAAATGAGATCACTATAGACCCATATCCGAACTTCTTGATCTCTCCATGCCGACACTTGTTCAACTGAGCTCGAATGTTTGTGAGGAGTCCCTCACACCAGTTGAAGATGTTCGGAGACATGTAGTCCTTCGCATATAGCATTTGGGACCTGGTAGCTAAGTGAGGGGCTTTGTTGACTCAAACCCAGTCGATAGGGGTTTCCATCATTGTCGACACCAACCCAACGCGATCTCCTTGAGCACTGGCCCAAACAGGTTTTACCCTGCCCAGCAACACCTGTAGAGCAGATGAGGTCTCACCCGAGGCAATCAAGGGAGAGCAGAAAGAACCATGTTTCCGCTGAATGAAGGATGATGGTTGTAGCTATGATACTTAAACTTACTGCAACACTAGGACAGAGATATTTAAGCATTGAACATAGTATTAAAACAATATTCAACCAAGACATTCATCATTGCAACAATAGTAATTGTAAAGCAAGTAACGCATCAAAGAAGCATGAAATTATTTGTATAGTGCAACATCACATTACCATAGCTGAACAGATTGAACATAGAGATTGTACCAAAATAGCTTCATCATATTATCATTGTCAACCCAAATACAATGTCTATGCAAAAACTAGATCTCTGCGATGACTCTTGACATCAAAACATACCTGGAAAACAACCAACATCAGAACTTCGCATAATATCTCCAGCATTCGATGATCCTGTATAATACTTACAATTCTTATCTATATATAGGCTTCCTCCTTACAACTCTTGTCCACTTTCTAACAACTTGTTAACTGACACTATGGACAAATGACTCAATATCTAACTGACCTAGTAAAAAACGACCCAAAACCCGCATTCCGCAGTATAACTGACTCAACAATACATAATATGTGATCCAAATGACCGAAAACCCACAATCCACGGTACAATTGACCCACAATTGCATAAAATAATCTTCCGCTCATCGCCTTTCGCACCATCTTCTGCCTTGTCGCAGCATCGGAGATGCTGTGATAGCACTTTACCAAACCGCTTGCCAACAGGCCCCAACAGAATCTTGTGGCTCGCCCTCAAGCCACGTCAACTGGAGAAGGTGTACTCCGTCATTTTGACTTTGAAGTCCTCATATGGCTGTTCAACTATCCGCACCACCTCCTTGGGTTCTGTAGCCACTGACTAACTGTCAACCACGTCTTCGGCAGATGGGTGATTTGTAAGCTTTGCCACTACCTGCTATCGACATTTCTGGACTACCTGTAGAGCTTCACTAGCTTGCATCATGAATTTGTCTCCACTATCCTGGAACTCGTCTAACTGTTCCATGCGCGTCTTCTGTCGCTTGTTCGCCTTAGCGACACGTTGTTGCAAATCGTTTAGCTTCTGAGACTTAGCAACTTGCTCCAGTGGTGGCATTGTGCGCATTGACGCTTTCAATGTGGCCAACTGTCCCTCAGCTTCCTGTCAATACTTAGTCAGTTTTTCAACCTGCTCGTCCTGAACAATGCGGCCCCAGAATTGGACAGTGTTGGCTGTGAGCCTGGTTTCCTGCATCTCCAGCTCCTCCATCTGAGCGGCAACTTCCTCAATTGCCCTTCTTCGTTCATCAAATTCAGCCTGAGGCGTACCTGGATTCATCTGGGCCTTCAATGCCTGGTTCTCGTGCCACAACTAGACAATCGCAGCCCCCAGGTGCTACACCTGTTGGAGCACATCGAACTCAGCAAGGAACTCCTACACACACTGACAGGACTCAACAATAGCCGTCTCGAACCGCACACTTTGGTCCCACAGACGGGCCTTCTTTGCAGTAAGGATGTCCCATTCCTTCTTGAGTATTTCGATCTCACGAGCCTTCTTAGCCCATTCCTTCCTAATGTCATCTTCTAGGTCATTGACATCCTGCCGCATCGAAGCCACCCTGCCTGTCAAGTCCGCGACATCGCGTTTTGCCTCGACCTCACTTTCCTGCAGTTGCAAGCACATATCACTAACCTCCCTGAGTCTGTCTGTCAGTTCCTGACTGGTCGCCGTCTGCATACTAGTCAACCCTTCTTATGGAAATGCATTAATATTGAGGGTCACCATCGTCAACTACTGCAGCAACGTGTTTATTTCCGCATCTTTGGTCACTTTTGCAGTCGGGGGAAATTCCACATTCCAGACCCGCGGCTTAGTGTTGATTGTGCCAAATTTTGGTACCGCTGCTTCCTCTGGTGCCTTTTCGGAAACCATATCATACAAAGACTCTAACCGAGCGTTGATCGCATGGAACCCTTCATCCGATTTCCTTGACATCTTGTCCACTGCCGCAAAGGATGCATTACTGAGCGCTGTGAGCAGGCGGCCCAACTGTGCCTTGGCTGGAAAGGACAACCCACTGATCGTTGCATGCTCTTGGTGCCTTTTCGCTCAGGTTTCTTCAAGGGCCCAGTCACTATCATCCGATATTGTTTTGGTTGATTCTTTCCCTGATTCATGGTGACTTTCTTGGTCCTATGCCGATACCCAGTCATCTAGGCCCAATGTCGGGCCACCGGCTTTTATCTCCGCTAAACTCATGGGTTGTCGCCATGCCTCCAGTCACTCATTCACAATAGCCTCCAAATATTCATACTTCCCCTTAAACGAGGTCTGTAACCATTTTCGATTAGGATCACGACGGGCTTGTATATGTATGGTATGCTATGGAATCGCAAATGCCATGACTGGTCTGAACCGCGCTGCAGTTTCTTCAGATATTCACGGGGCCTGTGTTGCCGCAGCACAAAGCATCTCCCAAAATAGCCAAAATTGCAATTGGAAATCCTGGAGTTTCTCTCACTCCCGTACATACCACAGATTTTGATATCGCATACCCCATCGTTCTGCTGCAGCGGGAATGTCTATGCCCTGGTACGTGCTGGGCTCCTTCCATGCGATGAAGGCGATCAACAGCAACAACCAACTATATGTGAAGGCACCCTTTCCTGATTGGACCGCCACAACATCCTCCATTAATTGATTCAATAGAAACAGAGACCAGTTCATTTGGACCCCTTCCGCGCATTGCTCTGCACATGCAACAATCCCCGAGTTGCACTGGTTAGGTCGACCACCCCTAATCACCTTGCAGGAGAGGATCGTAATGCCCGTTAGTACCGCCTGATCATTGCAACTACTGGTCCAATACCCACGACCATCCATTTCTAAGCCATATTTCAGTGCCAACTGCGATGCTAGCTTTTTGTCATTTTCATTTCCTTGGATGAACTGCGACGGATCGACTCTGTTTTTAGGCAAGCTGGTTATATGCGAAATTAAATCGATGGTGACCGAGATTTCTTTGTCCAGCCACAACGAAACACAATGGAAGCATGCAAGGAGTTTCTTCATGCACGCATTTACTTCTGCCAGCCGTCCAAAATGCGGCATGTTAGTAAGCCCTAGCAAGCCGGCCTACTGCAATCCCCATTCCCAGTCTTGCGGAACTGGCGTTCCAGTGAGTTATGACCTAGGCACATAGGGGGTCGAGGCAATTTCAGGGTAGGACACCATATCATGGTCGTCGTAATGCAGGCGCATCAACGCCGGCCCAATATCCACAGAGCACTCCATTCCAGCCGGGAGTGCCGGCATCTTCACACCATACTTTTGTTTTGGGTTTATCTTGTGTGGGGTGGCATCCGACCGACTGGGAGGGATATACCCAAGGATGTCACCGGCCGACAGTCCTTCCCATAGGGAAGACTCGTGAATGTGGCGATTGGATTTCCCCACCTGTTCTTGAGCTTCGTCTACTATCGCGGAGGATGACCGAAGCATCCTATTACTCTGCGGGGACTTAGAGTGCTGACCCCCCCGTCGCTTCTTAGTGATGACAGATGCTCCCACCAGCATGTTTGCAACTTCTGCTCCAAGATCAACGGCTCCGGATGACACAACTTCTTTCTCAAAAACCACCGGGATGAAGGGAGACTCCACTTCGCTGCTAATCTCGATTTTATCTAGTTCTCCTGGCATACCGCGCAACACTTCGTTATATGCTTACCAGAACCTTGCTCAACTCACAACTGCACTCTGCAACAAAACTGCACAACTAATTTCTCAGTTTCTTCCGACCAACATCCACCTGTTCTTAAAGCTTCCATCCCAAGCCTCCATAATCATGACTAAATCCTGCATTAACTCAACTGAATTTCGGCATTAATTACCAAAATCCGCCATCGATCCTACCCGCCGATCGATCGGATCCGTCATTAATGTCCATCATTCGAACAAGCGTCGTTAATTAACTGTCTGAGCTTTTGGCATTTATTGTTGATTTGACTCGATCATAATGCTGCCAGTTGTCGTAGGCCACTCTTCACTTGCAACACAATCCCTCCTGCTTGCGCATTTATTTCTCTGTCAGTGCGCCATCCTGCCACCGATCATCCTGCAACACACACACACACATTTTTTTATTTTTTTTGTGCAACTTAGGCATCGCACTATTCCAAGCCCGACTGATAGGGCTTCAACCTATGACCATTCACCTGTTTTGGGAGCATCGCCCCGTCTAGCTGCTGCAGCAGAACCGTGCCCCTTGAAGTAATACTATTGATGCAATACAGACCAAGCCAATGTATCTGCAACTTCCCTGGATGTTTCATAAAATTACTGTCATACAACAGCACCAAGTCGCCCTGCTGAAACTGTTTTCTTTTTATGTGTCGATCATCCCATGCCTTTTGGTGATCCTTCTCTACCTCCTGGTGGAACCCAGCGATGAAATGATCTTCCTCCAACTTCACCAACTGCTCTAGACGTTCATCTAGTGCCGCTGCATCATCTAGGCCTGTTGCGGCCGCAATGCGCAGACTCGGGACAATATACTCCATGGGAATAATTGCTTCTTCTCCGTATACTAACCTGAATGGTGTTTGACCTGCCAATCTTTTACACGTGGTGTGATAGGCCCACAACACCGCTGGGATTTTCAGATCCCAATCATCACGGTTCGTATTGCACACCTTTCTCAGTGCATGCTCCAATATTTTGTTCAAGGTTTCCATCATGCCATTTGCTTGCGGATGATATGGTGTACTCTTTTTGTGTTGTATCTGCAATTCCTCCATTAATGCGTTGATGGTACGATTGAGAAAGTGGTTGCCCTAGTGACTCAGCAGTATCTTGGGGTAGCTGAAGCGAGTGATGATGATATCAAACAAGAATTGCATTGCCGTTGCTATGGAACAATCAACTACTGGTGCTGCCTCTGCCCATCGATTCAAATACTCTATCACTGTGATAATGTAGCGCGCACGCATGCGCTTCCTTGGTGGATTGATCGGTCCTACAAAATCCACTGCCCATTTGTCGAATGTATGCAATGTCAACTGAGGCATGAGTGGCATCTCATCGCATCAAGATGGTTTTCCAATTCGCTGACAGACATCACAGGACCGCGCATAGTCTGTCGCATCATTATGCAATGTGGGCCACCATAGCCTGGCACACAGCACTTTCCTAGCAGTTGCCCTGCCGCCAGAGTGTCCTCCGGCTACTCCTCCATGCGCTTCTGCTAATATCTACACTTTCTCAAGCGGCAAGACACATCTGCGCAATACATGATCGGCACCCATTTTGTATAACTCTCCTACGATTAGCTTGAAGTCTGCATCCTTGACTACCAACTGCTTCTTCTTATTGGTGGTGTACGTGTCTGGTGCAATACCCGTTGTCAGAAACTGAATGATTTCCGCAAAGTAGCCATTTGCAACCTCAACCTGAAATAGTTGAGCATCTGGTAAACCATCTTCAATGTTGGTCGGCTCCTCTCCTGTATTGATCTGCAAGAGATGATTAGGACCGACATTCAACTGGCCTAGCTTCACAATGACTTCAAAATCGAACTCCTAAAAAAGAAGTAGCCAGTCGCATATCTTCCCCCCCAACACAGGCTTATTGACTAGGTATCTCAACACAGAATGGTCGGTGAACATTTTAAAGTGCCCACCCAACAAATAGTGTCTGAACTTCTGCAGCACATAGACCATTGCCAGACCTTCCCTCTTAGTAGTAGTGTAATTCCTTTCGGTGGAGGACAACTTCCGACTTGCAAAAGAAATAGGATGATCAAGGTCACCTTCTCCTGGTTGATCCAATACAACACCCACTGCAATCGATGAGGCATCAACATGGACATGCAATTCCTTACTCCAGTCTAGAAATACCAATATCGGTGACGACGCCATCTTCACCTTCAGTCTTTCAAAGCTATCGTGACATTCCGAGGTCCACTGAAATAGCGCATCCTTCTTCAACAAATTCTCCATAGGGGCGGCAATCACAGCATAACCTCTTATGAACTTGTGATAATACCCCATGTGTCCCAGCGTTGCTCTTAACTGCTTAACAGTCGTTGGCGGTGTCAAACTCAGAATGAGCGCAATCTTTGTTGGGTCAACCAACAATCCTTGCTTACACACAATATGACCTAACAGTATGCCAAACGGTGCACAGAAGATACACTTCTTTAAGTTCAACGATATTTGATGCTGTCGGCATCGCTCCAACATCAATCGCAAATTCGCCAGATGATCACGAACCAAGCCATAAACCATCCAATCGTCCATGTACACCTGTAAATTTTTTTGAATGCAACAACGACAACCCACAGAAATATCGCAGGTGCGTTCTTCAAACCAAGCGGCATTACAATGTATTGAAAGCAGCCCCATTCAGTAATGAAAGTTGTCTTATGGCAATCTTCCTTGGAAATGCAGATCTAATGATAGCTAGAGAACCCGTCTGTGAAGGAGTACATCTCCTGGCCACCCACACCTTCAAGCACTTCATCAGTAAATGGGGTCAGAAAGGGGTCATGCAAGAAGGCATCATTCAACTTTTGTAAGTCCACATAGATGCGCACCTCCCCAGTTTTCTTGTCCTGCACCACCATAGGACTGATCCATTCGGACTCCTTGACTGATTCGATGATTCTAGCATCCAACATGCGATCAAGTTCTGCCTTGAACCTCTCCTTATGTTACGGATTTAGCTGATAGGGTCACTGCTGGACCGGCTTAGCATCTGGTTTTAATGGAATCTTCATCTCCCCTAAATCGCCCAGAATCCCCTTCATATTAGAAAATTTCATGGGAAATAAGTCTTGAAACTCATGGAGCAAATCGGTGACCTTGCTCTTCATCTCATCATCCCAACAGCCCCTGACATTTGCGAACTTTGGAGTGTCCTATGTCAAAATGTTAATCTTGCGGATCTTCACCGGCTGACTGATCCGGTCGCTGGGCGCATCATGTGGTACCACAACACAACTTCCTTCTGATTCTGAGATATTCACATTCCGCGGATCATCACCATCTTCTGGCCCACCACTGATCTTTAAGCAGTCCATGAGAGACTGCATCTGGAAGTGCGTGTGTGGATTTGTAGGGTATGCTACCGGGACAACCTACAGAATTACATCACAGATGAGCTGTAATGCATTATTAACCTCTGGATCGGCATCCGCCTAACTGAATGTATGGGTAAAACACACTGTGAGCTCCAACTAAGTAGAAATTTCCCCTCACAACTCTGCTGCAGTATACCATGAGCATGGCATCTCATCCAAAGTATGGATAAAAGCATGGACCCACTCATCTTTCGATCGCGATACCCATAGCCGCTGACATTCCATCAGGGGACCACCAGGATCGTTCAGACCATCTTACTTTCTAGTGTGGTAAACCTCAGTATCACCAAAATGTACCATCATCAATCTTCGACATTTCGACCATCCATCAATTGATGCCTTGTGTGTCACCCACCAGCGTGCTGGAGCATCCTTCAATGCTTCATTCAATTCCAGCAATCGTTGTGGTTCGGAAACTCTTTCTTTGAACTACGTCAGAAAGTCGGATAAGCCAGGTAATCCTTCATATATTGGTAGTGTAACCGTTTCAGTCGCGATACGGCATAATGACTATGTGACCAACCCGCACTTACAGAGGGACACTTCGTGCAAGTGGTTCTGCCAATATTCCAGCACATCATCAGAGTTGGAAGACACAGAGCTGTCACTGCGCCATCCCAGCTCATCGTTAGCAGTCGGATGGATATAATCTTTAGAAATATTGAATGCATGGTCCCATCCGCTGGGATCATCGTCCTTCACTGGTTCTATGTAGCGGCATCCTTCAGCCGGATCCAACGGGGTGATAACTCTAAGATCACGATTTTCAAAAGTCATAATCCGTTGCTTGAAGTTGATTACAGCTCCACTATCATTAGCCCATCCAATCCCCAGTAGTGTTGGATAAGATCTTCCTCCCTCGACTACTTCGATTACATCAAAGTTGGCATGTGTTTTCATTCCCTCAATGTCCACCACCATTCATGGAACTCTCCCAATTGGTGTTACCTTAGCGTGATTAGCTAATCAGAGATGTATAGGAGACCAACTCAATGGGAGGCTCCCCATCTTCTGCCAAGCCTGCTTGGTCAAGATGTTTACATCTGAACCAAGATCCAGAATAACTGAATCAACATCATAGTCGCCAATTTGAATATTCATCCGCATCTCCTTACCCATCTTCCGTCGTTGCAAGGAATTAACCGCGAGCTCTTATCGATCCTGGGATGGTCATCACAACAACCCTTCAATCGCAGCAAGAGCATCGAGATATCTTGGCAGGGACAAACAATGTTCCAAAAATGATCGAAGTGTGTTGGACCACCGCGACGGGATATCCTTTGAAGTAGCATCAAAAGTAGGGGGCATGTCATACATGACATCTTTACCTCGGTCGTTTTCTAATGCCCGCCGCGCCTGAAGAAACGTTTCCCGTTCCGCATCAATGTCAAATGATACCTTCTTTTGTCCAGCTAACTGGCTAGTTGATCTATATTCTCCAGTTGTCTTTCCTCCTTGAGTGACCACAGCAACGGAAGCATCTTGCGGTCTTGGCTCTGCAAAAATTGTCGCGATGTTTGCACCCTGGGCCTGGTTCAACGGTGGATTCCCGGGTGGGTTCACATTCTGATTCTGATTCTGCCGCATATTCTGGTTATGCACTGGTTGCTGCACTTGGTTCTGGGTAGGCTGCTGTGCCTGGGGATATGTCTGTAATTGGGGAGTGTTCCCTGCTTGCCATCGCACAATCAACTGTGGACAATTCTCAACTGTGTGATCGTTAACAAAACATAACATACACTGGTTCTGCAGTAGTGGGAAGTCCCGCTGGTAGTGTCCCCATACCACATAGTGATAGCATTGAACAGGTCCGCGACCACCTCGTCCTCCTCTGCGACCAAATCCTCTTCCACGTCCTCCTTCGTATCCTCCCCGGAATCCTCCCTGCTGCTGGTAATGTGGTTGGTTGAACTGTTGCTGCATTGGTGCTGGTTGCATCCCTTGGCCTTGTTGTGCATACTGTGGTTGTTGTACATATTGTGGCTACTGTGGAGCCATCTGCATTGGAGCATATTGTGGCATGAACTACGACGGTTGCTGCTGCTGCGATACAAACTGCATCTATGGTTGAGGTAGTGGCTAGGCTACTTATGGCTACGATTGCGATTGTTGTACGACACGCTGGTCATCCTTGACAAAGAATGCATCATACATTCTTTCTTGTGGCAACCCATATGCATGACAATCTTTGTCATCGTGACCCACCGACTTGCAAAATGTACAATAAATATTTCTCAGGGTTGTGACCATTTTCTGCATATATGGGGAATTATCGTGGCTGTGCCCATATACATGGCAGACACGACACCACGGCATGATGTCGCCATTCAATGGGTTTGGCGCCCCTAACACCAAATAGTTGCGAAAATCTAGGCATTTGTCCTTCGTATGCCCTTCTCCTCGACATCGCGTACACCATACTTCATCACATTGTTCCTTTCCTTTCTTCAAATCTTGCAACTGTATGGTCAAGTTAGCGAGTTGTGTCTATATCTACGACATCCCGGCGACATTCTCTCCAATTGGTGACGCCTCCAATCGCATTGCAATCTCTAGAGATTCACTGGGTGTCGAGATGTTTTGTTGCATCAATGGTAGCCGAATGTGTGGTAGCAGTGCTGCAATGAACCACTCTTTATGTTGGATGGTGCTCATATCGAAACTAACCTTTTCCATCAGCGTCTTGAATCGCTGGTCAAAATCCCACACTGTTTCATTGGGATACTGCTTAATTTCCTTCAATTCTGTAATATACTGAGCCTCCAACTTGGGCTTCCTAAATTCTGCAATCAGTCCATCCTAGATCTCGTCTAGTGACTTCTCTGAAGCTCCTGTAGGGACTAGAACAAACTTCATAATCCAATCTAATGCACGACCTCACAGAGTCGTCGCTAACTATCCTTTCTTAGCAGCATCATCGGTGATCTGTTTTATGGTCCAGACCGCTTCACACAAAAACCAGTACTGTTCTGGGTTGTCTGTCCCACTCCCATGGAACAACGGTAATTTAGCATCATCTGCGTTGGAGAAAACTCACTATGGCTTGGGTTGTACCACAACAGACAGATGACTACCAGAAATCAACTCAATTCTCAGAACTATGCTATATAAATGGCAATGCTAAGATAAGGAAGAAGATAACCAACCTTGATCCAAACGTTTGATGTAGATCCCCGTTGGAGCTTTTCAATCCATGCGCTTGAATCTGCAAAATAGTCTTGACAGCCAATATACAACAAGTACATATAATATATAAATGGCATTAACATCATCAATAGAAATGGCCCATGATATAACACGTAAATGCAACCCAATGTAAGATAAACAACATTTACAACATTAATGGACGAGAATATCAGTATTTCTATTAATAAACAAGAAGAAGTACAGAGTGATACGACCTCTTGCCGGCAACCAATATGAACCAAGATCTGGATCAATCCACTTTTTCCTCCACCACTTCAATCCTCCATGAATGGAAAACTCAAACTAGATAGGAGTTTGGAAGGTGAACATAAAGGGTTCACAACTACAAGGATCAATGAGTGTAGACTCAAGATAGGGCAAAAATCCACTAGAGTTCCCTTGCTCTTCTTTCTCCTCCCATCCATAAGCCATATGTGCTCAATATATAGTCCTCTCAAAGGTAAGTGAAAGGACACATCGAGACGTTACTTGGGCAGATGGAGAGCCAAAGGTCACCTAATGACTGTTTTTTGGGAGTAAAAAGTAATAAACTAGTGATTTTTACCATTTTACTTGATACCTGCGGGCTATAGTAATGCAACTTGCGGGTACGCATGCTATAGTGATGCAACATGCGGGTCAGAGGAAGAATGAGGAAAAATATGTCTAAAGGATATAAAGTGAATCTGAGTCAGTGAAATGGATCCTACAAGCCAAAGAATGCTGATGCTCACAGGGTGGAAGATTACGGTGTAACTGATGCCCCCTAATGTGTGAGGTCAGAGACTGATGCTACGATGGCCGAAATACATTATAAAACTCAGAAGTGGAGTGATGGAGACACAAGTGGAAAGAGTACCTCACTCATCATAATACAATAGTATCCTTGAATACATGTCGGTAATACAACAATCTAATACAATGGCCATGAACAGGAATTACATAGTGAATACATGTCATAAGTGATCATAGCCATGATCCCTCTACAGTAAGATATGGTCTCCTACTGAAAAGGAAACAACGGGTGCAAACTGGAGGTACAAACTGCTGATATCTAAGAGGTGATATCTCAGATGTAAAGTGAAAGTCATAAGTAGCATACTGAATGCCACTATCACCTATGGTCTTCTACACAAGTCTTCGATGGTGCAAGTCCCATCAAGTGAATAAAAGGAGTTGGGGTCGAACCTGATGTGACATTGTCTGATTACCGATAAATGATGTATACCGTTAACAGATGCAAGATAACCCACTAATAATGAAAATGGGCATCAAGGCACAGAGTACAATCATTGGAGTGTAAATAAATGAGTTGAAGTCGAACAGTAGGATGAATCCATCGATCAGGGGACATTGATGTATTCCCAAAACTGTCGATGGCGAGAGAAACTTCCACTAATGACTGCAAGCCTCAAGGTACTCAACCGAACTCTAAGCCTCAAGTCCTGAAATAAATGGGTTGAAGTCGATGGAATGAGACTCGCTGGAAGGAGGGCATTAAGGAATCCCCTATCAACCAGCACGAGGTACCAACTATGCTGAAAGATTTGGAAGAACTCAGGTAAAATGGACTGACTCAATAAGGATGGCCGACATGCGATGGTCAAGAGATATAAGGAGTGGCCAACAGTAGTTCAAGACTTCCTTTGAACAAGAGCATGAACAGATGGATAGAATCAGGCAACATATACTTGACATAAACTATGCAATGCAGGAGGCATTACAGAGGGCTCCATAATGACTGGAAGCTTAACCAATCGGTGGAGAAAACTAAGAAACAAGTACAGCTCCTAAGGTCCAACTATAGTCCCGACTCATAATGTACGGATTGGAATGAATGCTCTGTTCAAAGGCAACACAACAGCTGCCAACAAGAAGTAGTAACCATAATCCCGTCCGGCTTTTTGGAATATTTGAATTTTTTGGTATTTTTCATATTTGGGAAAAGCTTGAAAAAGAATAAAATTGCTTATAGTACAACAAGTGAGGGAATGAGTATCAAATAGCGAGCATACTAGTTCCAAGCAGTGGAACATACCTATGATCAATGCAACGAAGTGCATGCAAGATGTGGACACTCAGGGGGGATGTTCCCTCGGGGTCAAAAGATGATCAAATTATGAAGGAAAAATATATAAGCTCTGCATGGCTCGTCAGGGGAAAAGTCCTCAGGCACCGGGCTAACAACTAAGTAAGTGGGAGCCGGCACAAGGCTCAAGTGGCAAGCAGGATGATGCAATGCAATCACAACATGATATAACTGAGGGGAGTCCTTAAGGGAAATGGCCAGCATAAGACAAAGTAGAGTATGAGTCTTTATCGCAATGTCATGGCATAACTACGAAGGACTCCCAAACCTAAGGACAAACAACGGCATGGGCACCAGAATGCACAAAGGGATTTTAACTAGGGTACCCATGTTCGGAAAATCCCTACCGCCACATAACGACACTTCTATAGTAGTGTGAAGGTTCCGTGCAGTTACAAAGCGGGGTCGCACCTAGGGTTTATGAAAATGGTCAATAGGTCAAATGCATAATGCACATGGAAATGGAATCTAACCTATATGTGAGGTGTGAAATATACCTGCCATAGGTGTGAAATGGTCCAGAACAACTCTTGCCGAAGAAATCTAGTTAAAAAAAATACTACCTCGAGACATTATATTAGTCCATAACGGCACAAAACGGTAAAAACTATAGACAAATGGGTCCTGAAAATTATAAATAGTAATAAAAAATTACAATTCATAATTCATTTTTACTATTCACCCATTTGGAGCTTTTGGTTAGTTTTCACCTAAAAGTTCAGTTGCCGATTCTGGGAGCTAGGAGCGACCGTTCATCGAACCATCTGGAGCAGGTTGGTAGTCTCATCCATACCTTTCATTTCAATGCTTTCATTTTGATTTTCAGCAGTGGGATTTTTTGTTTGGCCAAGCCCTAAATGGGTTCGGCGCTACACGCAGGTTGTAGCAATGCGGGTTGCGGGTAGGGCATAAAACGCACAGTCAACGCAAAGGTTGACCGCGGGTACCCGCACCTGTATACAAATTAGCCCGCGGGTACGACCGTGTAGTTGGTTTTTTTAAAAGAATTTGACTAAAATGCTTGTTTTTCTTCACTCCAGGATGGTTCTAGAGTGGAGGGAGAGGGAGAATGACCAAGTTGATGAGGCCGTGCGCAATGATGTGCAAGCACAACAGGCATTGCAAGCATGTGGGTTGTATAAATTCTGGAGTATAGGTGGTTTGCGGGCCCAAAACCTATTACTTCGGCGCTTGATCGACTATTGGGATGTTGTTGCATAAAACTTCAATCTCAATGCGAAAATCCTCACACTGGAAGTGGATGACATCTACTTCATTACCGATTTGTCTCGTCAGGGTGAGGAGGCTAGTCTTCGGTCTCATACTGTTGGTGGTGGGATCACCATCCTTGACTACATAGCACAGTATTGCCCCACAAACACACTCACGGTGGGAAGTCATGTGCCCATCAATGCCATAGTGAATCTGAGCATGAAGATCATTGTGGCTACCACCACTTCAGTCCTCCATGAATGGAAAACTCAAACTAGATAGGAGTTTGGAAGGTGAACATAAAGGGTTCACAACTACAAGGATCAATGAGTGTAGACTCAAGATAGGGAAAAAATCCACTAGAGTTTCCTTGCTCTTCTTTCTCCTCCCGTCCATAAGCCATATGTGCTCAATATATAGTCCTCTCAAAGGTAAGTGAAAGGACACATCGAGACGTTACTTGGGCAGATGGAGAGACAAAGGTCACCCAATGACCACTTTTTAGGAGTAAAAAGTAATAAACTAGTGATTTTTACCATTTTACATGATACCCGCGGGCTATAGTGATACAACTCGCGGGTATGCATGTTATAGTGATGCAACATGTGGGTCAGAGGAAAAATGAGGAAAAATATGTCTAAAGGATATAAAGTGAATATGAGTCAGTGAAATGGATCCTACGGGCCAAAGAATGATGATGCTCACAGGGTGGAAGATTACGGTGTAACATCATCACCCACCATTCTAGGCTTCCTACCTCCTTTCATTGTACTACTACCAATCAACTTTTGTGGTGTTGAAGAACTTGGCAGTGTCGAAGTGGTATTTCTTTCTATCTGAGAGATAGTGAGCGGAGGTGTGGGTATGTTGGTGCTAGGGTTTTGTCCTACCTCTATCCTAGGCATATCCTAGTTGTCCTTTTCAGGACTATGAGTTCGTTTCGTCCCGTGTGGTATTCATTCATGGTCTTGCGGTTAAACCGCACCAGGACCTTCTCCCATCCTCTGCCTCTTTTCCTGTCGAAACCTCGCTCCTCCCCTCATAAGACCACTTTCTTCCTCAGCTCCAATCATAGTCTCATCATGACCTGCACCCATCTACCCCTTACCATTCCATGTACACTCCATGTACCACCCCCCAACTGTCGCGGTACCCACGGCCTCCTCCCACCAGGATGTCTACTAAACAAGATGCATCTTCAATATACCCTTTTCGCAAATAATCATCTTGATCGACAGTTGAAGCGACAGTAGAAACCTACCTTGAGGTTTGCGGAAAAAATATCTTTCGGCTTTACTGTAGGACTTCTGAGTATCAACTGCGAACTCTGTGATATAGCCCTCTAGGATGCTGTCGAACCACACTTCGACAGCACGCGATGCTTTATTATCAACCTTCTGTAGCTCCTGAATCAACTCGGGGGTCCAGGTCGTCGATTCACCACCCTAGAAGTTCCTCTTCTGGAAGGTCAACTTTGCCAACCACTCATACAAAATGACTGGGAATTCACGGAAGAACCATTCATGCGATCCGTCATGAATATGTCTACCCACTCACTGATCTACTGTTAGTCGAGTGTTCTGACTTTCCTCTTTGGCGAATTCCTGCAACTTCTGATCAAACCATTCTTGGATCTCCAGTTTTGTCAGGTGCCACAACATGTCCTCCTTTCACTTCATACATGGGCCCGGCAATGGAACCATTTGTTGACTCAAACCCAGTCGACAGAGATTACCATCACTGTCGACACCAACCCACTGCGATCTCCCTGAGCACTGACCCAGACAGGCTTTACCCTGCCCAGCAACACCTGCAGAGCAGATGAGGTCTCACCCGAGGCGATCAAGGGAGAGCAGACGGAACCATGTTTCCACCGAATGAAGGAGGATGGTTGCGGCTATGATACTTAAAATTATTGCAAAACTGGGACAGAGATATTTAAGCATTGAACATAGTATTAAAGCAATATTCAACCAAGACATTCATCATTGCAACAATAGTAATTGTAAAGCAAGTATCGCATCAAAGAAGCATGACATTATTTGTATAGTGCAATATCACATTACCATAACTGAACAGATTGAACACAGAGATTGTACAAAAATAGCTTCATCATATTATCATTGTCAACCTAGATACAATGTCTCTGCAAAAACAAGATCTCCGTAATGACTATTGACATCAAAACATACCCAGAAAACAACCAACATTAGAACTTCGCATAATATCTCCAACATTTAATGATCCTCTACAACACTTACAATTCTTATCTATATATAGGCTTCTACCTTACAACTCTTGTCCACTTTCTAACAACTTGTTAACAGACACTATGGACAAATGACTCAATATCTAACTGACCTAGTAAAAAACGACAAAAAACCCGCATTATGCAGTATAACTGACTCAACAGTACATAATATGTGGTCCAAATGACCCAAAACCCACAATTCGCAGTACAATTGACCCACAATTGCATAAATAATCTTTCGCTCATCATCTTTCGCGCCATCTTCTGCCTTGTCGCGGCATCGAAGATGCTGCGATATCACTTTACCAAACTGCCTGCCAAGAAGCTTGGCCCTCTGCTATCCTCGTGATGGTAAAAAGTATAGCATGCAGCGGACGTTCTCGTACTTCTTTGATGGGAATCATCCTACTAGAAGCACATGTTTGAGGAATATAATGCTGTAGGATCATGTCATCCATGGTCCGATCACTTCCCCGTTATCCGGTAAGAGCCACGTTGTCCCTTCTCTGGGACAATCCAGTCAAAAAGTAGATGTCCTCGACATCTATGGTAAGTATGTGCTCACCAATCATAAAATATTGCTGAAACGCATCCCAACATCAAAGCATATGTGTCAGCAATGGTATTTGGGCCCTCATGCCCTGGATCTGGAAGAAATTTAGGAGACCACAGTTCCTCAGTGCCGTCACACATAACAGATCGTTTGCATCTTGTATGTCATCTACCTCGTGTTCTCGCTCACGCCACTCTAAGACCATGTTGGCTGCTACTAACCTCCCCAAAGGGCCATTTTAACATCATTAGGACTCACTTCAACCACTGAAAGTTCTTCTTTTGGGCTAGGTTTGTGTTTGGGGTTGGATGTTTCCGTCGTCACACCTCGTTGATATAGACAGTGCGACATCGTCGCAACTCGACTTTGTAGGATTGGTGACGACCCGGGTTCGTCGCAGTTCTCGAAAGGGAAACCTGTGACGACCCGAGGACGCAATAGCCCTCCACAAACCAACTCAAAAACCCCAAAAATGAACTAAAATAAAAATTGTAAACCACTGGAAATGTGCTGGATGAAATTTAGAGTTACCTACTCCGAACGGTTGGTGAAATGGTTGCTCCCAGCTCCCGGAATCGACAAGTGAAATTTTGGCTCCAAATGACACTTCTTCTCGCCAATTTGGCAAATGAACAATGGTGACTATATTTGGTTGTTGTTTCTATTTATAAACAAAAAGGCACATTCTTTTTCAAATATTTGATGCTTTTTAGGTCATTTTCTATAGTTTGGATCATTTTTATGACATTTGAATACCCAGTTGACTTTTGACCTAGTTTTCAAGTGTGCATGAGTTTGTTAAGTGTTCTTTATGCGCCGTTCTCACAATATAACGGTCATCTCAGGTATGAACAACCTTTTGAATGTTTTGTCATTATTTTGTATCCGTTAGATGGTAATTATTTAATGATGATGAGCTTACTCTTTTTTCTTTCTCGTGCTCTTAAAACTATGAGAATAAGTTACCGAGTTACGATTTATCACTTTTCCAGGCTCGTTAAACTCCTACGGAAAAGGAATCCCCTTGGAATCTATCTTTAAGCTCTTTTTCAGGCTCTCGAAATACGAAAAGGTTTCCAAGCAAACTTGTCACGTTCATGCTTGTTAAAGTATTTGAATGGTTGTCTCCATGGTGATAATTTACCCCTTTTTTGGACCAGGGGGCCTACTTGCGAAAAATGTATACTCCAGCCAATCATGACTGGAAGAGTTCTCTCCCGCGTTGTTTTTACCCTTTTTTCGGGCGATGAAGCTAACTTTACGAAAAAGGACTGTTGGAGTCTTCTTTAGTTCTTTCCAGACTCTCTAAACATGAAATGACGACCGATTTTACATTCTATGGACTCGTTAAACTCTAACATTGAAGGACCCATCATGGGACGAACCCCTTCTATCCCAGGTTCGGAAAATATTTGGGATTGGACTCATCTATGATATGAGCTATACCAAGCATCTGGTTACCCTCATCAAGCTCGTAAAAAACACATGAGGCACTCATCGTTCATGGTGGGGAAAAAGGAAAGCTTTTGTATTACACCTTTATCAAGTGGCAGTACCTAATCATTCTTGAACATGGCACTCATTTTCATTTGCATACAATATGTGGATCATCCATTTGTCCTCGAGTTTCTCCTACCTCCTGAGTCTCGTCACTCCTTTGAGTCATTCAAAGAATGATTCGATCATCAGTTACATTAGGAGTTGGTATCATAGCTCGTCATGTCAATACTGCCAAGTCATGCCATGCCCATGTTCAAGAATATTTTCACCACTCATTATCTGCATTCAGTACACCTTCCATCATGTCAGTTTACTCTGAGGCAGTCTCACCTATTACTATACCATCCGATCTGCTCTACACATCCTTTGTCGTGTTTCATGTCGATGATGGGGGATTCATCATGGCCCTCCTTCAACGGATTCATCCTTGTCGACTTCAAATCATCATCCGAGGATTGAATCTAGAAACCAACCAAGTACCTTGGCCCTACATACCTCAATGGCAGGTTACATCACATTCAACATGAGTTTACATCATTGGCTCTTGATTGAAAGATTTCATCTGGCGTTCGACTTCAACTCATTTATTCACGCTTGATGATATGTACTATGATACCTTGGGAATCATTGACATCAATGGTGATTTCCCTTGTGCTTGTTAACGGTATACATCAATGACCGGTAATCAAGTGGTTTATACCATGTTCGACGTCAAGACATTTGTAATAACATGGATAGATTCATATCATTGCGGGTTCGACTTGAAGACCCTAGGGAGTCATATTTTACCGAGGTTGCAATGAAGTTTGTATTGATTCATATCACATGGATCCACATTTGTATTGCTCGTGGCTGTGTTATCATCTCATCATGGATCTACACTTGTGTATAGTATCCATGATTGTGTTCAGTCGTTATTTACTATCATGGATCTACAATGTATTGGTCAGAAGCCATGTTGTACATCATATGAGACTGTATACTTAGAGTCAGTTGTACTGCAGCAATGTCCTTCGTCCGACAAACCATTGCCATTCCTTATGACAAAGCATTTCACCTGTCCAATTTCAACAACTTCATGCTTTGGGGGGCATTCTATTACACCTAAAATATTACCATCATGAGACTCAGTGTATACATCCCTAAAGTTTCATTGGCTAATTTATGAACCTGGAAGAGATACAAACCCATTCATACTAGGTTTTGAGAGGTCGTCGCAGGTTGTCCTCATGTAACCTGCGACGTCGCAAGTTGTCCTCTTGCAACCTACGACGATGTCAGTTAATGGACAAAAATAGCTCCTTCAAGCCCATTCTCGAATCTAGCTGACATGGATCCCTATCCCTGAACTTTTGGGAGAGCTGGCATTCAGTTCCTAACCCCTTGGAAGGATCCCCTATCTCTCTCCTACCATATCTCAACCTACCATATCCACTTAGTCCTATATAAGTGAATCTCACTCCCATTCCAAAGGGAGGCAGTCTATAGTGTCTACATGCTCGTGAAATCATCTTAGGATATATCTCTAGTCATATATTGGGAGACTCACACTTCCTTGGGAAGCTTTGGCTATGGTTTGATCGTATGAGGATTGCTACGTCAAGTCCATGGTTGTAATCTTTATATCCTATGTACTTCCCTCTTCAATACAGTAATATAATTTCTTTCCACCAAAATCTCATTGTGTTAATGATATCTTGCGTAGTTTTCCTGCTTAACTGCTTACTTAAATCGATTATTGTATAGATTCATTTTACTTGTTTTATTGTCTTGTTATCTTGACATGTTTTGCAGCTTGGATCTGAAGATCGTCAAGCTTGGAGCAGCATTCAAGGAGAAAAGGATTAGCGATCTACAAGGTAAACGTATCTAGTTCCTTGATCCATATTTAGATCTAGGAGAGTTAATTATATTCTGTCCTATTTGTTCTAGACTCGTGTTTAGCTAGGGAGATCATGCCTCGAGTCCGCTCTTGGTAGATTGTCCGTCAAACAAATCTAGTGACCATACTGGGGAAGACAATGTTTGTAGTTTTCAATTTGAATACCATTTTCAGTTGATTGTTTTTGCAAACCATTCACAGTCTTATTTTCCTTCTAAGTCTTGTTTCACCATCATATCTTCGCTTTGAAGAGTCTGTAGTCCTCCTATGAGTTTGTACTCATCATTTTCAAACCATTTAATTGCTCACTGTTTGGAGATTTGTTCATTTTTGAATTTGGATCTCTCCTGTTGCACCTGGTCAGTGGACTCAGAGCGACACTGTGTCATTTTGATCTCTGTTCTCTGTCTATTGGCCTATCATCGCAACCCTTTCATTGGTCTACTGCGACATCATCGCACTTCCCGCATTGGTAAACTGCGACGTCATACTGTGTACAAACATAGACTGCATCAATCTGTAAAAATTGGCATTCAGGCATCCCTTCTCCATTTCTGACTTGAGTTGTGGTTTGATGTACAAACCCCCTCTGCACTGCAAGATCTAATCAGAGACCCCATTTTTTTATTTATGTGTTGAAGTGTTTGGTTTCATTTGGAGTTGTTTTGGGTTCCGTCTTGGACAAGTCTGAGATTTGGTAGTGGTGGACACTTTCATCTCCCCCACCTTCATCCAATCACCCTTGCATTTCCTCCTCTCCTTGTTAGATCTATTCATTGTTTTGTATCGGTTCACAGACCTCATTTGCATACATTTGTTGAGCTTTGCTTGCTTTAGTGTTGCTTGCTACTGATTGGTTTTGAGTGTTTGTGTGTATTTTCAGTACATGTGAGTGCTTGTCTTTTCTTGAGATTTTCTGAGTCATTAGAGTGTTGCAAGTGAAAGAAAAACATGTGAAAATCCTCACAGTGGATCCAAAGAGATGATGTAAACCTCACAATGAAAGAATTTAGGAAAATAGAAGAAGAATAGTGCAGCAGAACATAGATCCAATGGAACTCAGATAGGAGCAGAATATTCACACTTGTTTTATTAATCATAATAGTAAAACAGTAATGATACAATACACAGGATTCAAATACCAAGGGTGTAATTCGAATTATCCTACATGGAGAGATTAAAATATCACTGGAGTGTCATCAGAGCACAACTAGAAGCCTATCTCATCATCGGTGGAGTCATCAATGCACAAGTAACTGTCAACCATCAGTCAAACTGAGTCTAACTGAGTGTGGTAGGTGTAACTGAGTGTAACTTGTACATGGAGGCACTAACTGAATGAAGGAAGCTCAGTGGAGGGCACATGAGGAGCTAACTGAAGTCAGAATGAGCAGTCTAGTCTCACTAGAGGTCCATCGGAGTGATACAATCAGTTGAGAGTCAGTCTAGCCTTAAATCAAGGAAAGAACTAAAGATAACTCAACTAACTGAAGTACAACTGAATCGTATGCGAGAGAGGGCGAGTGGCTTCCTTAAATCAAGGAGGAAGGGCACACTAAGCTCTAGGAGGGCTAAAACTGGTATGAGAGAAGCTCCCGGGGCTATCTAACTGAGGGCTAGGTGCTGGGACTGATGACTGGGATGCATGCAATTGCATGCTGCATGCAGAATGCATGCATAACTGAAAATGCAAAAAGGAATAATGCTGGTAGGACTAGGATGGAGTATAGGAATATCCTAACAAAACATGCTTTGATTTGGCTTAGTAGTGTTGTGTTTTTGTGTTTTTCCTGAAAAGGAAAAGAATACTTCATAACCATTTTTTGGTAGATTTGGGATTGTATTGCATTGTGTTGCTTTGGTGAAATCACTGGAAAGAAATTTCTCCCTCCCATACATAGAGTTCGTCAAAAGAAAAGTACATTTTTGCATGTAGTTAGGGCCTGCATTATGCTTACGATTATGTACTCACCTCATGTATTCACCTAACCGTCCAGATAAAATTAACGGTAGAACTAGGGTAAAAATTTTAGTAACTTGTGTGTAAGTTAGAGACGTGTTCCAGCATCATTAAGCGTGGCAGCTGTCATTATTTTCCATCACTGTATTCCGGGTGTATTGTAGTATTCCACGTACTTATCGGTATATCGAAGCTCTTTCACGTACCCAACAAGCACTACACGTACTTGGCGTATATCGAAAGGTGTTTCACGTACTCGGTAGTATATAGGAAGGTCTCGTGCCGTACGGTTGTGCATTAGACAACACCACTACGGATTTGAGCTCCCACGTACCTTGCGTATATTGGGAGACACCATTAGGATTCCTATGACCAACTGAGTTAACCTTTTGGCCGTCTTGGCAGAGCAATACACCGAGAATAGCACTCGGGGAGATTACTACACATGTACCGTCCAGGTAATCGGGTATTCAGGAAAGGGTACGGTCCCAATCCTCCTTGTCGCATTTTACTATTGGACCCTGCGGTATATAGCAATTTGCAAAGCCTTGAAAATCCTGTGAGGTTCCAGACCTTTGAATCCACTCTTATCACATAAGTCTGCTTTTGTCCTTAGTTTGTGTAGGGTTGTTTGGTCTCCTTTTGTTTTGTTTAGCTTTCCTTAGGAGAAACTTTTGTTTCAGTCACTCTAGTTGACTTTCCTTGGAGAAGGTCCCGTAGGATTCAAAACTTACCACCTGAATATCCCCTTAACTAGGAGGTAATTCTGAGGGTAAGAATGGACCCACAAGCTAGGTTCGGGTCACATGAAGTGGAAAACCCTACTTTGAACATTTGAGGACTCTTGTTTCCTCACACTCCTACAAATTCACCCGTCTCCCACCCCCCGCAGGGTGAAGAGGCCCCAACCTCCACTTCACAAGGATTACCTCCTGTTTCACCAGGAGAGCCTGGATCATTGGAATGGATAAATCAACCCCAAGACGACCCCACAGCAGCTGTTGGTCCTTCAGCAGGTTATTGGACATCTTCTCTAGGCCACCCAATGGCTCTACTCCGGACGATCCCTTAGCTTACTATCATGGCCAATTGGATCATTTTCATTCTATGGATGACGAGCTTCAGAGATCAAGTCTCCAATGAACGGTTGAAGACCCAACGTTACCCCCTTACCGACCAATCCCAGGTCACTCTTTATCTTTTGAGTCACCAAAATCATCCACAAAACACGTGACCACTTCTAAAACTGGTCAACCATCCAATCCTGCACGTACGTCCCCTAGACAGGAGACCAGTTCAATACCTGAGATGACACGGTCTGTTGAAGAACAATAGTCCAACACACATGTGACCACCACGGTTACATCGCCTTCTCCTCTCCCACCTCAAACTTTGAGGGGAGTATACTCTTTACCCCCTACCTTCTTTACATGTAATGGTAATCCTATAGTGAATAATCAACAACCAGTGTTGGTACAACCTCTACTTAGTGGTCAACAATTTGTTGTTGGGGGGAAACCCCCATATTTTAACCATAATACTGCAGTAGGAATTCCAACCGATCCTTCCATCGGAAATTCCTTACCTCCTGAACCTTCCACTACGGTACTATCCCATGTTGGGGGACCGTCCAACGTAATTCAACCACCATCGAGTCAAGCGTATCTAGGTCATCTTAACCCTATGCCGGGTCAACTTAATCCTAGAAACGCACTCTACGGGGTACCCTACCCCGAAAATCCTTACACTCTATGGGGACAATAAGAATCCTTAAAGAAATAATTATGGAAGATGAGTCTGACAAACTTTGGAATGGAAAAGGAGCTCTCGGAACTTAGAAAAGAAAATCAAGTACTAAAATGTCAACTGCACAATTCTCATAAAGATGATCAGAATTCAAAAGGATAGATGGAAGACAATATCGTTGATCTAAAAAGATAGATAGAAGAAGACAAGAAAGCTGAAGAAGATTTAACCAGACAGCTCTAAGAGAAGAAAGAAATTTGTCAAAAGAAAGCAATCAAGATCCTCTCTCTGAAGGAATATTTGGACAAGACAGCTGCTCAGTTAAAGACGAATTCAAAGATTGAAAAGAACATTGAAGAAAGTGAAAGTTCCATAGAAAAAGAAGAAAAATCTAACAGTTATACAT
The DNA here is from genome assembly GCA_027924585.1 of Larix kaempferi. Classification (NCBI taxonomy): domain Eukaryota; kingdom Viridiplantae; phylum Streptophyta; class Pinopsida; order Pinales; family Pinaceae; genus Larix; species Larix kaempferi. The sequence goes on from BSBM01000229.1 coordinate 10,729,139, forward strand.
ATATTTATAGAATATCCCATGATCAGCAAGATTCAAGGAAGAACAAAAAAAAAGAAGCTACATCACAAAGAAGTTCCTTTGCTCAAAGATATCCTATGATATTCAATGGCTACTGTCACAAGTGCAATAACTATGGTCGCAAAGCCATCCATTGCAGAGCTCATGCCAAAATCACTCTAGGAAGAAATCAAGGTATATTTTTCATTCAATGCTATAATTGTTATCATTATGGTCATTTTACAAAACATTACAGGATGCAGCCTGGACAAGTTAAAGTTTGCAGAAGAAAGCAATTTCTTTCGAATATCATGAACAATAATTATCCTACCAAAGTATGGAGAAGAAAGTCAGTATATTGCCCCATTAATCGAAACATAAATGTTGAAAATTTTGGGAAAAACCCAATACCATTTTGAAGACTATCAATCAGTAATATGAAGCATGTGTAAAAGGAGCTATGCACCTGATTATCAACAGTTATAAAGAATTGAGATCAACTATCACACTCTTCTCAGTATCCTATAGCATTTGGTTCTAGCGGTATCCTTGTGACATAATACAAGTTCATCAAAGTAGCAGCAGTGCCCAGTGATGGGGGGAGCAATATTTCCAAAGGAAGTTTTTGTTTCCTTTGATACAAAGAGAGAACAATTGTATCTGGAGTCGAAAAAGGAAGAGGAGTTGATAACAGGGGGAGCATCCCCTAAGGGGGAGCAGTGTTGTTAAAGGAAATTACCTTTTCCATTGATTCCAAAGGGGGAGAGAAATTGTTGACAGCGGGAGCTGGTTCTAAAGGGGAGTTATGGTGTTGTCATCAATGACAAAGGGGGAGATTGTTGATTAAAGTTGTCATTGATGCCAACAGTTGCCTGTGAGGGTTTGTGGTTGTCTTGGTGCCCCTTATGGAACCCTTGAGGTTTAGTGTTTTGTTTTTGTTGGTTGTGTCTTTGTCTATGTCAAAGGAGCCCTTTTGACTTTGTCCAAGCCCAAGATTGAAGCCCTTGGAGGCCTTGGGATAATAAAAAAATCCCTGGTTACCCATTGACTTGGTTAAATGATCCTAAGTTGTATCTTGGTCACATGTAAGTCCATTGTTGTATCCATTGATCCTAGTTGTCTTGTGGTTGATGATCTATGTTCTACTTGTACTTGATGTGGTCTTTTTCTTGATTGATTCTTGGATGATGTTGTAGAACTTGGTCCTTGGATCCCACACACTTTCCCTTACACTTTTGCATATTTTGAAGTTTGGTTGATGATGATATCCTTGGGTTTTGAACCCGCACTTGATAGTTCTTGGAATTTGATTCCATAGCTTGATGTTTAAGTCCATGTTCTTGATAGGTACAAATGACCCATTCTGTGGTCATTTTTTGAAAACAGTATACTTGATATGCCCTTGATTGAGGACTGTTGAGGTGCACACACGTAGCCACAATAAAGTTGGTCATAATCCCATAACTTTGTTGAAGTACTTGCACTTGATGATATGAAGTTCTTCTTGCTTGATGATCATATTCAAAGAAGCCCATGCTTGTTGGTCCTTAGCCTACAAGAGTGTTGAAGAATTCCTTATGTTCATAACCCTTGCACATGATTGAAGAACTGTAATCATACCTTGAATCTCATATGCTAGTGGTCACATTGACCATGCAATTGACATATGAATGTAGAAGCCCTTAACTTATGATGTAAGCTACTTGATGTATGGTGATTTATGAAGATTATTTTGTTGTGCCATGAAGAATCCGTTGGCATGTTTATGGAGTCCTTGATGTAAATTTGCATGGTATAATGGAAGCATTTGATGGTCATAAGGAAGAAACCTTTGCACATGGTTGAAGCCCTTATCTTGTTTATGGAGTCCACTTGTTCTTGTATGTGCATGATATGAAGACCTTGGACATTGTTGAACCTTGCTTATGATGTGAGTCACTTGCATAATGATCATGACATGTTGTATATTTTGGTTTTGTGGAGAAGTCCTTGAAGCCCTTGATGTTTGAAGTACTTGATGATGAGGCCCTTGTATTTGTTTGGATCTTTGTTAAGCCTACAAGTTTGTTGAAGTTCCCTTAAAACTATTACAACCAAAATAATGTATTGATGGGATCTTCGATGCATGGGGGCTTATTGAATTCATGTTTTTATCTTGTTGAATTCATGATGGTGTAGCCTTTGATGCCATAAACAAGCACGAGTACTTGAAGAAGCCATCAAAAGGTTTTCAAGACAATTTCTGATGTCCTGCAAAAATTGAAGAAAACAAAGGTGAAGTACCTTGTATTTGCAAGCAAAACCCCCATACGGAGATAGTCTTCATCAAGCGCTTTCTGTTGGTATGTAGAATTCCCCCTAACTCCTCACGGTTGGAGAGATAATGATTTTTAAAGTTAATGTGGTAATTTGTCTCTTCATAAGTAGGTCGGCTCTCATTTTTTTAAATAAAAAATACAAATGGATTTTGCAAGTTGGATCTTATCCTCCACGTGATATATATATATATATAGCACTCTCCACTTTTCATTTTCTCAAGCAACAAGCTTGACCACTTCTCTGAAATTCAGGTTAAACAGTCTTACAGAGGAAGCCACAAAAGGTTAAGACAATCCAAGTGATCTCTTATTTAACATTCCAGCTCTGAAATTTCAGGTATACAAGACTAAGGCAACCGAGTGTAACATGCCGATAATTTCATATATATATATATATATATATATATCAACATTAATGGTTAATAATTGTACACGCGGAAATAATAAATGCTTATAAAGACATCATTAGTTAACAAAGTTGTTTATGCAGAAAATAGTTAATTATTGAGACTCTTACACCAAACAAATACTAAGTCAACCATGGACTATGTCGCAAGGTGTAATAATAACCTTAGGCTATGTTATAATGGCTAATCTATGTTCTCACATCAATGACATAGAATGGTAAATCTCTAAGCATGTATATGACACTAAACTTCCCTAGGATTAGCATCATATTGAAATATATTTTCAATCAAAGGTAGCATCTTTCTTGTAGCCATCCAACAATCAATTATATATGCGTACATGAAAATATAAAAATAATCTTTACTTTCATTCATGTCAAATACAAATAAGGAAACAATCAGATCAACCAACATATATATATATCCATGCGCATGGTAAATTTACAAACATACTTCTCTTACCACCTTGGTAAGACCGAGGGATGCTTATTCTTTCTTTCGTCTTATTCCTGTACTCATCATACTCAGAACATTTCATTAGTACTATAAAGCATAATACCCGAACTCTAGATATCTGTTCAAAAAAATCAAGATACATCAAATTAAATTACAAAACATAATCATTTTAATAAGGGGAAAATAATGTAGGCAATGCAACGCTCCACCCAACCGTAGGCTCTTCGACAGCATATACTCATTCCGTCCGAAGTCCACCCCCGAGCTAAGCATGGTGATCCACAACGGGATAGGGAGTCTGTAAGTCTCGTCGCCCTATAATTAACCACCCACAACTCTAGAGGTTAATGCAACACTCCTGTATCCAAGGGTAGTACTCCTACCTAGACACTTCTTGTGTCCTAACCTCGTGCATAGCTTGGTGTTGTTCTCGACAGTAATACCATAAGTAATAAAACCGGTGCATTCGACAAGCCACCCAAGAATTAGACATGCACTCAAACATTCAGCATGCAATCAAACATATCATATGAGACAAGCATCCAAACAAATGTAGATGAAACATAATACACACATTCGACATGTGACCACACAAAAGGTGTACATAAAAAAAATAGCATGAATATGTATATAAAACCTCTCCAGTGTATTCAACAGGAAAACTATGCATTCAACGTGTAACTGACGGACATAAAGTGGTACAAAAAGAATAAACATGTGCATAACACTTATCCAATGCATTCAACATGCAATCTATGCATTCGACATGCCACTGATGGATAAAAGGTAACACCGACCATCATTGCCTCTATGTAAACGAAAATCAATGCGTGAGGAAAATCAATGCATTAAAGCATACTCAACCATGATATGAAGTAGATATATACATTGACAATATGCACCCATATACATAATATATATATATATATATATATATAAACATTGAAAGGTATATATATAACATGGTCATTTTACATACTCTAGTAAAATAAAATCATGTATAATTTATATCAAGCTTAATAATTTTACACCATGTGTAGACAAATCTTTATTGTATGACAATCTATATATTCCACATAACTCTTCTATATGATGTATAGCAGAAATTTATTTTATACACCCCATATATATAAAATGTAACCATTTCTACATTGTGTAAAATATAAGTAGTCATTTCTATAGTATATATGAAGTGTAATCATGCTATACTATATATATATAAAGCATACCCCTTTATAATATAGCTATGTAAAGACATGGCCGTTTCCTGTCACAAGCATAAGGGTGTAACCATGGTATGAGTAACACCGTTACATAATAATTAAAGCACAATTTACACATAGGAAGTAAAAGGAAGCAATAAAGAAATTGCATGTTAACAACAGGTGTAGTTGTATAAAAGGAGCACCATATACAACAACTTATCAAAAGTAAATGAGCACTCTCACCCCACTAACAACATGTCATAATTTATAATGAATGTGCTCACACCACTAACATCATGTCATAATTTATAATGAATGTGCAAGAAGCATTCATGTTATACCCCAGGAACACGATTCAGCATCAATGTTTTATAAACCCCAAAATGGAATACAAAGCACATTTAAAAACAAGCCCATGATCAAAAGAGATAATCAACAAAACGGTTTCATTCTTATCGAGATGCGAAACCAAAGTTTTCCCAACACAATGAGATTATGCAGGGATAAATATCATTTGTACAAAGTCATCAAAACATTTTTTTTCCTCCCACGCAACACACAGAAGTGTAAAATGAATTGTTGGAAGCATCAAAACGTTTTTCTTCCTCCCAGGCAACACACATAAGTATAAAATGAGTTAATGGAAGCATCAAAACATTTTTCTTCCTCCCAGGAAACACACATAAGTATAAAATGAATTAATGGAATCATCAAAATGTTTTTCTTGCTTCCAAGCAACACACAAAAGTATAAAATGAATCACTAGAAGCATCAAAACGTTTTTATTCCTCCCAGGCAACACACAGAAGTATAAAATGAATTAATGGAAGCATCAAAACGTTTTTCTTGCTCCCAGGCAACACACAGAAGTATAAAATGAATCACTGGAAGCATCAAATGTTTTTCTTGCTCCCAAGCAACACACAGAAGTATAAAATGAATCACTGAAAGCATCAAAACATTTTTCTTCCTCCCAGGAAACACACAGAAGTATAAAATGAATTAATAGAAGCATCAAAACATTTTTCTTGCTCCCAAGCAACACACATAAGTATAAAATGAATCACTGGAAGCATGAAATTTTTTTTCTTGCTCCCAGAAAACACACAGAAGTATAAAATCTTTTTTTCCAGCCAGCAAGCTATCCAAAAACGTTTTTGCAAAACAATATGGGTGCATACAGAGCTTCCAAAGCTTGTTTCCAGGCATCATTCACAATAAAACATTTTTCACTTAATGCCCAATCTGGCAAATGCCCAAAACATTTTTAACAATAACAATCCACCCAACGGAGAATGAAAAACTTGGTTCTCCCACAGCCTATCTCAGAAAACGCTTTTGCAAATCCATAGATGCATACAGAGCCTCAAAGCTTTGATTTCCAGACAACATTCCAACTAAAACGTTTTTGCAAAACAAATGAAGGAATGCAGAGCTTCCAAGCTTCTCTCCATGAAGGATGCCAAAAGGAACCGCCCCCCAAAAACTAGGTCAAGCTATAATATATATATCTCTTAAACAAAAACATAATAAAATATATATTATTTTCTCATATAAATAAAAAAAAACACAACTTAAAAATAAAATAGTTGCTCATAAAACATCCTCCATATTTCTTCCAAGGTAATCTATATATTTTAAATTAAACCATATATATATATATATATGTTGGTGACAATTATATTAAGAATCCATTCCATAAATTAAATATATCACAACACAATAGATTTATTACCATATAAAATATATTAGAGTATATCCCATAAAGTATATAGCACATCTATGCCTTTATAAAAAAACATAAAGTTTCAAATATATTTTTGCACATGAAAAATACATTACAACCATATTAATTTGTATGTAAAAGTATGCATGTGTATATAAAGAAATAATATGACATACAAACTATATGTATTCATATAAAAAGAAACATAAACATATGTAATAAAATATATGTATTTCTTATGCAACTTTATAAAATCATAACGTCATAAATAGATATGTGCACTAAATACTAATTGAATTAGTATTTAAATTAATCACCTTTTAATTAAAACAATATACCCCACATTATTAAAGTTTGTCATTGGGTTCAGGCTTAATGCTAATAATCATAAAAATTAAAATCTGAGCTTATCCACTTAAATACATATGAGCATAAGCATACCAAAGGAAAATACCAAACATAAATTAACTTGACTCGAAAACAAGAGTTAACCAAGCCAAGGTCCATGACAACATTTACAACTTAATTACTCTCCCCCCCTTGTGGTTCACCATGCCCTTTTTCACTCTTGGTTGCATTGCGGGAAAAATAGTTTAGGCTCTAATTAGTGTCATCATGCAAATAGACAAAATTAAATAATTAAAAGCTTTTACCAGAGATGAATACGTGACAAACTCTCCCTCTTGAAATAACATCGTCCTCGGTGTTGTCACTTTTTGCACTATTTCCCCCGTGCATCTTGCTTTCTTGCATTTCTATCGCATGCCAACCAATTGTCCTGCCAATATATATTACAACATAATATTCTGGTAATAAAAACATGGTTTTTATACCTGCAATGCTTATTCCCCGCATCGCTATGCTCCCTTTCTTGGAAAATTGCACTTACTTTGCAAAGTTACCAGTACCAGTCCCACATGGTTCACATGTTAGTTTCGTGATATGAAACATAAAACTTTGGAGCCACATGCTCTCATTCACAGTCATTTACTGTCTTACGGTGCATATTTATTTTACTTGCAATGTCTTGCTGACATCCCTGCATGTTAGTTTACAATATACACATATTAATTCTTGCAATGTGATATTAAAGTTGCTCAAATTTAGCCTGAAACTGTATTCGCCGAAACACAAAGATAACTAGCACCCCTAAGTGCCTTCATTTTATCATGCAAAAACAACAACTATCACACCAAGTGACCATATCACATCCAATGTGTCAGCAAACAATATACATGCATAATGCTATCAGCATACTAAGTATGATGTTAAATCAAAGCATTACATGTACTTCAACAATAATGGAGACTTGCATACAAAACACTCTTTGTACTTCAACAATCATGAAGACTTGCATACAAAAGCCTTTAAGTATTTCCGCAATCGTGGGGATATGTATTTACGCAATCGTGGGGAATTTCCATACATATCCTGCTCATGTACTTCAGCAATCATGTAGACTTGCGTACATAACACTCTTTTGTATTCCAGCAATCATGTAGACTTGCATACAAAAACATGAATTCTTTGCCAAAACTTGGCAAGAATACCATCTGCATACTGCAGAAATATGACAGTCTTACTCTGCAACTCATAACATAGCTTCCCCTCATCGAATCTCTCAGTCATCACCTGATGCTCATGAGGAAATATTTCTACAGAAATATTGTAGAAGAGCTACCTGCTCAATTCGATTGATATAAAGCTTTCCTAGGTCTTTTGGGTCAGTATAACATTCAACGACCTACCTGCTCTGTTCCACTTCCATGGGGAACATGACCACAATAAGGGTAAGTTGTCCCATACCAACAAGCTAGTTACTGAGTTCATGATATTGTTGGCTCTACCTGAACCTGGAGATAATTTCCCTTCCTCTCAAACCTTCTCGTTTGAGTCCAGGAAACACATCTTTATGACAACGATTTATTAATTCCTGTATGCCACAAAATAGCAACCAAAATTAGATTCGCCCATAATATTCTTTGCATTTTGATGATTACACATCATCAATCATAAACCTCATCACTACTTGTGATAAAATAAAAAGTAAATCATTACTTACTTTTGAACGATTAGCTCGACTTATCTGTATAAGTGCTTTTATAATTTACGTTCTTTCGTGATCACGTTATCCGTCGAACTTAATATCACTTCCTGAAATGTTAGTATAAATAAAAATTTATTTGATTTAATTGCTCAACCATTGACCACATATGCATCCTCTTCACTTCATCTTGATGTAAACTCTTCAGTATCTTTAAATGTGGGTTTTGAGGTCCACTCTGTTATAAACAAACATGTTAGCATTATGATTCTTAAACATTTAGTTACATACAAACTCGTTCCCAAGTGGAACTTATTTATCCAAAAATTTCTTTGATGAACTTTAAAATGTTAAAAGATCCCGTGCTCAACCAATCACAACAAGGCTGGGATTCTTCTTTCCCACTAATCAAACTCCTACTATTAACAAGATATTTTAATTTGACGTACATAAATATTTTATTGGAGAGATAACACAATCCCTACCAAGAGTTTATCTATGAAGAATTTGTCATAATGCATTCTAAAATAAGACCATTTAAACTTTTAGGAACATTGCATGCAACTGCTTTAGGCTTTAATCTAAAAATTCACATATGGTAAGAAAATATGATTTGTGTTAAGAAATAGAATCTTAACTTTTAACATGACACTGACTCTTCATAAATAGTATTCAATTACATTAGTCATTTTACCATATAAATTTACTCATATCTTCACTATAATTTGTAACCTATGAACTACAGGTATGTCAAATTTACTCTGGTTGACAATATTCTCGGTTAACAAATACTGTAGACAACTCTATGTTGTTGGTTCCTCGGTAGAAAACGAAAAAGATAGTCAACATATATTCTTGCAATAATCATACTATCAAAATTTAAGTAAAAACAATGTTCAGAAATGCACCTAACAATTTGTAGCTATAATTTCTTATAGTATTAAAATATTTATGAGTGCAACATTTTCCAATGTAACTCTATATGAAACTGTCGTAATAATTATGCAATACTAACTAGAATACAATCATTTGTAATTGAAGATGTTCATGTGAATTCAAGCTCACTTCCTTGGAGTGTACTAATAATACTGTACTCTAACCAATTTAAGCTCATAAATAGTGTGCTTTATAAATAAAATTTCGACAACTAAAATGCAGAATTTAAATGATGCTTCTACAAAATTTTGAATTTAAAGTAAGCAGTATGTTTACAATATATGTTTTGTCTAAGTCTTCCATATCTCATCTATTACTTAGACTAGCACTTACCAACTAACACAAATTATAAATCAATAATTCATATATAAAAGATTATGAAACTCCTACTCTTTTAATCAAGTTAATAACTTATGATACAAGAATCCTTTTGTTTTCCATGCACTGAAATTATTTCTATGACAATACTATTCAATCATGTGTGCACCTATACCTTTTATCTTGCAAGGAAAACTTACAACAAGGATATCATACCTTCTAATTTTGTGAAGAAAACGAAATGTTGAAAATACTTATCTTTATTCCTTTTGGGAGAACTTGAAGTTGCACTCCAGATGACATCACCCCTCGTCCATTCCAGTCCATGTATCCAAAATGAAACAAAAAGACTTGATCAGTTAACTTATTTATTTCATGTTGAGCCCATCAAGCCCAAGTGCTATAACCTACAGCTCTAATACCACTTGTAACATCCTGATAATTTCATATAATTTTTTATTTTTCTTATCAACATTAATGGTTAATAATTGTACACGCGGAAATAATAAATGCTTATAAAGACATCAATAATTAACAAAGTTGTTTATGCATAAAATAGTTAATTATTGAGAATTTTACACCAAACAAATACTAAGTCAACCATGGATTATGTCGCAAGGTGTAATGATAACCTTAGGCTATGTTATAATGGCTAATCTATGTTCTCACATCAATGACATAGAATGGTAAATCTCTAAGCATGTATATGACACTAAAATTCCCTAGGATTAGCATCATATTGAAATATATTTTCAATCAAAGGTAGCCTCTTTCTTGTAGCCATTCAACAATCAATTATATATGAGTACATGAAAATATAAACATAATCTTTACTTTCATTCATGTCAAATACAAATAAGGAAACAATCAAACGAGCCAACATATATATATCCATGCGCATGGTAAATTTACAAACATACTTCTCTTACCACCTTGGTAAGACTGAGGGATGCTTATTCTTTCTGTCGTCTTATTCCTGTACTCATAATACTCAGAACATTTCATTAGTACTTGATCCAGGCGGATATCGGTGGTGGCCCACCTCTTCCAACTGGCTCAAAACAGTCTTCTGGCAATTTTGGTAAATTACTATTTTTAGCAGTTTTTCGGGGTCCTGAACTTCCGGAGCCATTTTGAGGCCGTAAACGACATTTTTTGGCGATTTGGGGGACCAAATGGTTGCCAACTACATGCATTTGGGCCCACTCAAAATTTCTAAATCTTGGTTAGTCCTTTCCAACGGGCTACCGAGCACCCTAAACAGAGATCGTATGCAAAAGTTATGACCCCGAGAAGTTGACTGTTCAACTAACCACCTTGGGGCCGCAAACTTTATGACGGTTCATCTTCTAGGGTTAGGTTTTTGGATGATTGGGATTCTTTACCTCATGCTTATGATAAATAGGCCCTTTCGGCCTCTCTTTGTATTCATCTTGGCACGAATGAGCATAGCGGCCACATCTCTTCTCAAAGATAGCTACCAGCATTCCAGCTATTGTATTTTACAGCCTGTTCTATTTCTGCTATTTAATAGAATATGTGTTTAATGTATCACTGTGTTATTTGCAATATATCTCTGTGTATGATTCTGTATATGCTATCTTTTGTTTCATTCACACATAAATCCGGATCAGTGGTATCAAAGCGGTCTGCTCTTTGATTGTTTCTCGGTGCATGTCCCCGACGAGGTCAAGATACACAGAGTTGGGTCTCGAACTAGTCTCACTTGGGGAAGACCACTCTCTCCGCCGCAAACGGCCTCCCATGGCGGAAGAAAAGAGAGATGACGGAGCAGTAGATCCTATCACGTTGTTGCTCAAGGAAGCCCTCGCGCGACAGAGGAACGAGATGATGGATAATTTCGAACAAATCCTTCAACGCATGCCAACAACGACAAATGCACCCTCAACGAGCAGCCATTTCGGAGATACGACTCCCTTCAAGGTACAAGTTAATTTTGATATCCCTTTATTTGAAGGCCAAATCGATGCCGATGCTCTAGATAAATGGTTGAATCTACTAGAAGGGTATTTCTCTATCCACCAATTTTCCGATAGGGAAAAGATCATCTTTGCGCTCCTTAAGGCCGTCCCCCATGTCAAAAATTGGTGGGAAACGTATTGCGAGCAAAACTCATCAGACGAGTCTGGATAGTTTGAATATTCCAATCCCACTTGGGCCTCTTTTATAGATGCCATCAAGGAACAATATTGCCCTGTTGGAAACTATGATGACCAGTACACAAAATGGACCATTTTGCATCAAGAGAAGGACCAAACGGTGTTGGAGTACACCAACAAATTTCATACCTTGCGCACAAAGCTAGGTATCAAGGACTCCGAGAGGCACCTAGTACTGAAATATCACAGTGGCCTACACCGGTACATCCGAACAGAGATGGATTTCCTGGAAATATCTTCACTCGGATCCGCCTATCGATATGCTGTCAAAATTGAGCAGAAATTTCAGCAAAAGAACAAGCGTGACTTCGGACTTGCGCAGAAGCAGGGCAAGGGAAACTCTAGCTCGCAGAGCATGGAGCAGGAAAAGGACAACTAGTCCCAACCACAGGCGAATAAGGGTAAATAAAAGACAAAGAGGGACACCGAGAATTGGTGCGAGTTCCACAAAAGCCCCTGGCACAACACTGATGATTGTCGCTCAAAACAGTCATTGGTGGCTGAGATCAAAACTTCAGAATCAGATCCCAGTTTCGATTCTGACTCGGAACTTAATTTCACAGCCGTGCAAAAAGGGAAGCAGATCATTGATGCAGAACCCAGTGCCGTTGTTTCCACCACACAGATTCAGCCAGAGGAGCCTGAAGAGTCGGAGGCAGAGGAGTGCCTTTTCCACTCACAGATGTGGGTGAAGGGAATTCCCCTACACTTTGTTGTGGATAGCGGCAGCCAGAAGAACCTGATCTCAGAAGAAGTCATCAAGAGATTGGAGCTACCAATAATGCCACACCCACAACCATACACCATCAGCTGGCTAAGCCAAGGACGAAGGATCCGTGTCAGTCACCAATGTCGCCTACCATATGGCATCAAGCCCTTCAAAGATGAGGTATTGTGTGATGTGGCCCCACTTGACGTATGTGATGTTCTCTTAGGAAATCCATATATGTGGAAGCGTCATGCTATATATGAATCCCGACCTCGTAGTGTCAATGTCACTTTGGGAGGACAACTCTATCGGATACCAGAGACAGTTTCACCTACCCCAACAAAGCAGGGCAGGAAGATAATCTCCCACACTGGAAAATTTTCCCTATTCGCAAATGCCACTAAAGGTGAACATCAGATCTCAAAGACATCCACAACCTCTGCAGATTATCCTTCTACTCAGCAGAAACAAGAAAAACACAAAGTTAGTGCACCATCGCCTATTCGGGTACCTCTACAAAACAAGGCCGCGCATTCAAGGTGCTCCTCCAAAAAGAAACCATCCACACCGGTGCATACCAAGGATACCACAACAACCAAAACTGTTGAACAGCTCCAGTGCATCCATCAACAACAATTACAACCCTCTGAAGAGGTCAAAGTAAGGCAACCTTTCCACTTCAGCAAATGTCACGCCAAGAGCTCAATTCGACACACAGCTCGACATATGATAAGGGATTTAACGCAATAGAGGCCATTGCTTCCTAAGGAGGGAGGATTGATCCAGGTGGATATCGGTGGCGGCCCACCTCTTCCAACTGGCTCAAAACAGTCTTCCGACAATTTTGGTAAATTACTATTTTTAGCAGTTTTTCGGGTCCTGAACTTCCGGAGCCATTTTGAAGCCCTAAATGACATTTTTTGACGATTTGGGGGGCCAAATGGTTGCCAACGGCATGCATTTAGGACAAGTCGAAAGTTGTAAATCTCGGTTAGACATTTCCATTGGGCTACCGAGCGCCCTAAATGGAGATCGTATGCAAAAGTTATGACCCCGAGAAGTTGACTGTTCAACTAACCACCTTGGGGCCGCAAACTTTATGACGGTTCATCTTCTAGGGTTAGGTTTTTGGATGATTGGGATTCTTTCCCTCATGCTTATGATAAATAGCCCCTTTCGGCCTCTCTTTGTATTCATCTTGGAACGAATGAGCATAGCAGCCACATCTCTTCTCAGAGATAGCTACCACCATTCCAGCTATTGTATTTTACAGTCTGTTCTATTTCTGCTATTTAATAGAATATGTGTTTACTGTATCACTGTGTTATTTGCAATATATCTCTGTGTATGATTCTGTATATGCTATCTTTTGTTTCGTTCCCACATAAATCCGGATCCGTGGTATCATAGCGATCTGCTCTTTGATTGTTTCTCGGTGCATGTCCTCGATGAGGTCAGGATAGATAGAGTTGGGTCTCGAACTAGTTTCACTTGGGGAAGACCACTCTCGCCGCCCCGAACGGCCTACCATGGCGGAAGAAAAGAGAGATGACGGAGCAGTAGATCCTATCAAGTTGTTGCTCGAGGAAGCCCTCGCGCGACAGAGGAATGAGATGATGGATAATTTCGCCCGAATCCTTCAACGCATGCCAACAGCGGCAAATGCACCCTCAACGAGCAGCCATTTCGGAGATACGACTCCCTTCAAGGTACAAGTTAATTTTGATATCCCTTTATTTGAAGGCCAAATCGATGCCGATGCTCTAGATAAATGGTTGAATCCACTAGAAGGGTATTTCTCTGTCCACCAATTTTCCGACAGGGAAAAGATCATCGTTGCGCTCCTTAAGGCCGTCCCCCATGTCAAAAATTGGTGGGAAACTTATTGTGAGCAAAACTCATCAGACGAGTCTGGATTGTTTGAATATTCCAATCCCACTTGGGCCTCTTTTATAGATGCCATCAAGGAACAATATTACCCTGTTGGAAACTTCGATGACCAGTACACAAAATGGACCATTCTGCATCAAGAGATGGACGAACAGACGAGTTTTGATTGTTTGAATATTCCAATCCCACTTGGGCCTCTTTTATAGATGCCTTCAAGGAACAATATTACCCTGTTGGAAACTATGATGACCAGTACACAAAATGGACCATTCTACATCAAGAGAGGGACCAAACGGTGTCGGAGTACACCAACAAATTTCATACCTTGCGCACAAAGCTAGGTATCAAGGACTCCGAGCGGCACCAGGTACTGAAATATCGCAGTGGCCTACACTGGTACATCCGAACAGAGATGGATTTCCTGGAAATATCTTCACTCGGATTCGCTTATCGATATGCTGTCAAAATTGAGCAGAAATTTCATCAAAAGAACAAGCGTGACTTCGGACTTGCGCAGAAGCAGGGCAAGGGAAACTCTAGCTCGCAGAGCACGGGGAAGGAAAAGCACAACCAGTCCCAACCACAGGCGAAGAAGGGAAAAGAAAAGACAAAGAAGGACACCGGGAAGTGGTGCGAGTTCCAAAAAAGCCCCTAGCACAACACTGACGATTGTCGCTCAAAACAGTCATTGGTGGCTGAGATCAAAACTTCAGAATCAGATCCCAGTTCCGATTCTGACTCGGAACCTAATTTCACAACCGCACGAAAAGCAAAGCAGATCATTGATGCAGAACCCAGTGCCGTTGTTGCCACCACACAGATTCAGCCAGAGGAGCCTGAAGAGTCGGAGGCAGAGGAGCACCTTTTCCACTCACAGATGTGGGTGAAGGGAATTCCCCTACACTTTGTTGTGGACAGCGGGAGCCAGAAGAACCTGATCTCAGAAGAAGTCATCAAGAGATTGGAGCTACCAATAATGCCACACCCACAACCATACACCATCGGATGGCTAAGCCAAGGACGAAGGATCCATGTCAGTCACCAATGTCGCCTACCATATGGCATAAAGCCCTTCAAAGATGAGGTATTGTGTGATGTGGCCCCACTTGAAGTATGTGATGTTCTCTTAGGACAGCCATATATGTGGAAGCGTCATGCTATATATGAATCCCGACCTCGTAGTGTCATTGTCACTTTGGGAGGACAACTCTATCGGATACCAGAGACAGTTTCACCTACCCCAACCAAGCAGGGCAGGAAGATAATCTCCCACACTGGGAAATTTTCCCTATTCGCAAATGCCACTAAAGGTGAACATCAGATCTCAGAGACATCCAAAACCTCTGTAGATTATCCTTCTACTCAGCAGAAACAAGAAAAACACAAAGTTAGTGCAGCATCGCCTACTCAGGTACCTCTACAGTGCAAGGCCACGCATTCAAGGTGCTCCTCCAAAAAGAAACCATCCACACTGGTGCATATCAAGGATACCACAACAACCAAAACTGTTGAACAGCTCCAGCGCATCCATCAACAACAATTACAACCCTCTGAAGAGGTCAAAGTAAGTCAACCTTTCCACTTCAGCAAATGTCGCACCAAGAGCTCAATTCGACACACATCTCGACATATGATAAGGGATTTAACACAATGTAGACCATTGCTTCCTAAGGAGGGAGGATTGATCCAAGTGGATATCGGTGGCGGCCCACCTCTTCCAACTGGCTCAAAACAGTCTTCCGGCAATTTTGGTAAATTACTATTTTTAGCAGTTTTTCGGGTCCTGAACTTTCGGAGCCATTTTGAGGCCCTAAACGACATTTTTTGGTGATTTGGGGTACCAAATGGTTGCCAATGGCATGCATTTGGGCTAAGTCGAAAGTTGTAAATCTTGGTTAGACCTTTCCAACGGGCTACCGACCACCCTAAACAGAGATCGTATGCAAAAGTTATGACCCCGAGAAGTTGACTGTTCAACTAACCACCTTGGGGCCGCAAACTTTATGATGGTTCATCTTCTAGGGTTAGGTTTTTGGATGATTGGGATTCTTTCCCTCATGCTTATGTTAAATAGGCCCTTTCGGTCTCTCTTTGTATTCATCTTGGCACGAATGAGCATAGCGGCCACATCTCTTCTCAGAGATAGCTACCACCATTCCAGCTATTGTATTTTACAGTCTGTTCTATTTCTGCTATTTAATAGAATATGTGTTTACTGTATTACTGTGTTATTTGCAATATATCTCTGTGTATGATTCTGTATATGCTATCTTTTGTTTCGTTCCCACATAAATCCGGATCAGTGGTATCAGAGCGGTCTGCTCTTTGATTGTTTCTCGGTGCATGTCCCCGATGAGGTCTGGATACAGAGAGTTGGGTCTCGAACTACCTTCACTTGGGGAAGACCCCTCTCACCGCCCCGAACAGCCTCCCATGGCGGAAGAAAAGAGAGATGACGGAGTAGTAGATCCTATCAAGTTGTTGCTCGAGGAAGCCCTCGCGCGACAGAGGACCGAGATGATGGATAATTTCGCCCTAATCCTTCAACGCATGCCAACAGCGGCAAATGCACCCTCAACGAGCAGCCGTTTCCGAGATACGACTCCCTTCAAGGTACAAGTTAATTTTGATATCCCTTTATTTGAAGGCCAAATCGATGCCGATGCTGTAGATAAATGGTTGAATCTACTAGAATGGTATTTCTCTGTCCACCAATTTTCCGACAGGGAAAAGATCATCTTTGCGCTCCTTAAGGTCGTCCCCCATGTCAAAAATTGGAGGGAAACTTATTATGAGCAAAACTCATCAGACGAGTCTGTATTGTTTGAGTATTCCAATCCCACTGGGGCCTCTTTTATAGATTCCATCAATGAACAATATTACCCTGTTGGAAACTATGATGACCAGTACACAAAATGGACCATTCTGCATCAAGAGAGGGACCAAACGGTGTCGGAGTACACCAACAAATTTCATACCTTGCGCACAAAGCTAGGTATCAAGGACTCTGAGTGGCACCTAGTACTGAAATATCGAAGTGGCCTACACCGGTACATCTGAACAGAGATGGATTTCCTGGAAATCTCTTCACTCGGATCCGCCTATCGATATGCTATCAAATTGAGCAGAAATTTCAGCAAAAGAACAAGCGTGACTTCAGACTTGCGCGGAAGCGGGGAAAGGGAAACTCTAGCTCGCAGAGCACGGGGCAGGAAAAGGACAACCAGTCCCAACCACAGGCGAAGAAGGGTAAAGAAAAGACAAAGAAGGACACCAGGAAGTGGCAATGACACTGCGAGGTCGGGATTCATATATAGCATGACGCTTCCACATATATGGTTCTCCTAAGAGAACGTCACATACTTCAAGTGGGGCCACATCACACAATACCTCATCTTTGAAGGGCTTGATGCCATATGGTAGGCGACATTGGTGACTGACACGGATCCTTCGTCCTTGGCTTAGCCATCCGATGGTGTATGGTTGTGGGTGTGGCATTATTGGTAGCTCCAATCTCTTGATGACTTCTTCTGAGATCAGGTTCTTCTGGCTGCCGCTGTCCACAACAAAGTGTAGGGGAATTCCCTTCACCCACATCTATGAGTGGAAAAGGCGCTCCTCTGCCTCCGACTCTTCAGGATCCTTTGGATGAATCTGTGTGGTGGCAACAACGACACTGGGTTCTGCATCAATGATCTGCTTCCCTTTTTGCGCGGCTGTGAAATTAGGTTCCGAGTCAGAATCAAAACTGGGATCTGATTCTGAAAGTTTTGATCTCAGCCACCAATGACTGTTTTGAGCGACAATCATCAGTGTTGTGCCAGGGGCTTTTGTGTAACTGGCACCACTTCCCGGTGTCCTTCTTAGTCTTTTCTTTACCCTTCTTCGCCTGTGGTTGGGATTGGTCACTTTTTCCTGCCCCGTGCTCTGCGAGCTAGAGTTTCCCTTGCCCTGCTTCTGCGCAAGTCCGAAGTCACGCTTGCACTTTTGCTGAAATTTCTGCTCAATTTTGACAGCATATCGATAGGCGGATCTGAGTGAAGAGATTTCCAGGAAATCCATCTCTGTTCGGATGTACCGGTGTAGGGCACTGTGATATTTCAGTACTAGGTGCCGCTCGGAGTCCTTGATACCTAGCTTTGTGCGCAAGGTATGAAAATTGTTGGTGTACTTAGACACCGTTTGGTCCCTCTCTTGATGCAGAATGGTCCATTTTGTGTACTGGGCATCATAGTTTCCAACAGGGTAATATTGTTCCTTGATGGCATCTATAAAAGAGGCCCAAGTGGGATTGGAATATTCAAACAATACAAACTCGTCTGATGAGTTTTGCTCACAATAAGTTTCCCACCAATTTTTGACATGGGGGACGGCCTTAAGGAGTGCAAAGATTATCTTTTCCCTGTCGGAAAATTGGTGGACAGAGAAATACCCTTCTAGTAGATTCAACCATTTATCTAGAGCATCGGCATCGATTTGGCCTTCAAATAAAGGGATATCAAAATTAACTTGTACCTTGAAGGTAGTCGTATCTCCGAAATGACTGGTCGTTGAGGGTGCATTTGCCGCTGTTGGCATGCGTTGAAGGATTTGGGCAAAATTATCCATCATCTCGTTCCTCTGTCGCGCGAGGGCTTCCTCGAGCAACAACTTGATAGGATCTACTGCTCTGTCATCTCTCTTTTCTTCCTCCATGGGAGGCTGTTTGGGGCGGCGAGAGTGGTCCTCCCCAAGTGAAACTAGTTCGAGACCCAACTCTACGTATCCTGACCTCGTCAGGGACATGCACCGAGAAACAATCAAAGAGCATACCCGCTCTGATACCACTGATCCGGATTTATGTGGGAACGAAACAAAAGATAGCATATACAGAATCATACACAGAGATATATTGCAAATAACACAGTGATATAGTAAACACATATTCTATTAAATAGCAGAAACCAGAGACAGTTTCACCTACCCCAACCAAGCAGGGCAGGAAGATAATCTCCCACACTGGGAAATTTTCCCTATTTGCAAATGCAACTAAAGGTGAACATCAGATCTCAGAGACATCCACAACCTCTGCATATTATCCTTCTACTCAGCAGAAACAAGAAAAACACAAAGTTAGTGCAGCATCGCCTATTCGGGTACCTCTACAGTGCAAGGCCACGCATTCAAGGTGCTCCTCCAAAAAGAAACCATCCACACCAGTGCATACCAAGGATACCACAACAACCAAAACTGTTGAACAGCTCCAGCGCATCCATCAACAATAATTACAACCCTCTGAAGAGGTCAAAGTAAGGCAACCTTTCCACTTCAGCAAATGTCGCACCAAGACCTCAATTCGACACATAGCTCGACATATGATAAGGGATTTAACGCAATGGAGACCATTGCTTCCTAAGGAGGGAGGATTGATCGAAGTGGATATCGGTGGTGTCCCACCTCTTCCAACTAGCTCAAAACAGTCTTCTGGCAATTTTGGTAAATTACTATTTTTAGCAGTTTTTCGGGTCCTGAACTTCCGGAGCCATTTTGAGGCCCTAAACGACATTTTTTTGCGATTTGGGGGACCAAATGGTTGCCAGCAGCATGCATCTGGGCCCATTTGAAAGTTGTAAATCTCGGTTAGACCTTTCCAACGGGCTACCAAGCGCCCTAAACGGAGATCGTATGCAAAAGTTATGACCCCGAGAATTTGACTGTTCAACTAACCACCTTGGGGCCGCAAACTTTATGACGGTTCATCTTCTAGGGTTAGGTTTTTGGATG
The DNA here is from genome assembly GCA_027924585.1 of Larix kaempferi. Lineage (NCBI taxonomy): Eukaryota > Viridiplantae > Streptophyta > Pinopsida > Pinales > Pinaceae > Larix > Larix kaempferi. Next base: position 10,749,088 of record BSBM01000229.1, read on the forward strand.
ATTGGGATTCTTTCCCTCATGCTTATGATAAATAGGCCCTTTTGGCCTCTCTTTGTATTCATCTTGGCACGAATGAGCATAGCGGCCACATCTCTTCTCAGAGATAGCTACCACCATTCCAGCTATTGTATTTTACAGTCTGTTCTATTTCTGCTATTTAATAGAATATGTGTTTACTGTATCACTGTGTTATTTGCAATATATCTCTGTGTATGATTCTGTATATGCTATCTTTTGTTTCATTCCCACATAATTCCGGATCAGTGGTATCAGAGCGGTCTGCTCTTTGATTGTTTCTCGGTGCATGTCCCCAACGAGGTCAGGATACAGAGAGTTGGGTCTCGAACTAGTTTCACTCGGGGAAGACCACTCTCGCCGCCCCAAACGGCCTCCCATGGCGGAAGAAAAGAGAGATGACAGAGCAGTAGATCCTATCAAGTTGTTGCTCGAGCAAGCCCTCGCACAACAGAGGAACGAGATGATGGATAATTTCACCCGAATCCTTCAACGCATGCCAACAGCGGAAAATGCACCCTCAATGAGCAGCCATTTTGGAGATACGACTCCCTTCAAGGTACAAGTTAATTTTGATATCCCTTTATTTGAAAGCCAAATCGATGCCGATGCTCTAGATAAATGGTTGAATCTACTAGAAGGGTATTTCTCTGTCCACCATTTTTCCGATAGGGAAAAGATCACCTTTGCGCTCCTTAAGGTCGTCCCCCATGTCAAAAATTGGTGGGAAACTTATTGTGATCAAAACTCATCAGACGAGTCTGGATTGTTTGAATATTACAATCCCACTTGGGCCTCTATTATAGATGCCATCAAGGAACAATATTACCCTGTTGGAAACTATGATGACCAGTACACAAAATGGACCATTCTGCATCAAGAGAGGGACCAAACGGTGTTGGAGTTCACCAACAAATTTCATACCTTGCGCACAAAGCTTGGTATCAAGGACTCCGAGCGGCACCTAGTACTGAAATATCACAGTGGCCTACACCGGTACATCCGAACAGAGATGGATTTCCTGGAAATCTCTTCACTCGGATCCGCCTATCGATATGCTGTCAAAATTGAGCAGAAATTTCAGCAAAAGAACAAGCGTGACTTTGGACTTGCGCAGAAGCAGGGCAAGGGAAACTCTAGCTCGCAGAGCACGGGGCAGGAAAAGGACAACCAGTCCCAACCATAGGCGAAGAAGGGTAAAGAAAAGACAAAGAAGGACACCGGGAAGTGGTGCGAGTTCCACAAAATCCCCTGGCACAACACTGATGATTGTCGCTCAAAATAGTCATTGGTGGCTGAGATCAAAACTTCAGAATCAGATCCCAGTTCCGATTCTGACTCGGAACCTAATTTCACAGATGCACGAAAAGGGAAGCAGATCATTGATGCAGAACCCAGTGCCGTTGTTACCACCACACAAATTTATCCAGAGGAGCCTGAAGAGTCGGAGGCAGAGGAGAGCCTTTTCCACTCACAGATGTGGGTGAAGGGATTTCCCCTACACTTTGTTGTGGACAGCGGGAGCCAGAAGAACCTGATCTCAGAAGAAGTCATCAAGAGATTGGAGCTACAAATAATTCCACACCCGCAACCATAGACCATCGGATGGTTAAGCCAAGGACGAAGGATCCGTGTCAGTCACCAATGTCGCCTACCATATGTCATCAAGCCCTTCAAATATGAGGTATTGTGTGATGTGGCCCCACTTGAAGTATGTGATGTTCTCTTAGGACAGCCATATATGTGGAAGCGTCATGCTATATATGAATCCCGATCTCGCAGTGTCATTGTCACTTTGGGAGGACAACTCTATCGGATACCAGAGACAGTTTCACCTACCCCAACCAAGCAGGGCAGGAAGATAATCTCCCACACTGGGAAATTTTCCCTATTCGCAAATGCCACTAAAGGTGAACATCAGATCTCAGAGACATCCTCTGCAGATTATCTTTCTTCTCAGCAGAAACAAGAAAAACACAAAGTTAGTGCAGCATTGCCTATTCGGGTACCTCTACAGTGCAAGGCCACGCATTCAAGGTGCTCCTCCAAAAAGAAACCATCCACACCAGTGCATACCAAGGATACCACAACAACCAAAACTATTAAACAGCTCCAGCACATCCATCAACAATAATTACAACCCTCTGAAAAGGTCAAAGTAAGGCAACCTTTCCACTTCAGCAAATGTCGCACCAAGAGCTCAATTCGACACACAGCTCGACATATGATAAGGGATTTAACACAATGGAGACCATTGCTTCCTAAGGAGGGAGGATTGATCCAGGTGGATATCGGTGGCGGCCCACCTCTTCCAACTGGCTCAAAACAGTCTTCTGGCAATTTTGGTAAATTACTATTTTCAGCAGTTTTTCGTGTCCTGAACTTCCGGAGCCATTTTGAGGCCCTGAACGACATTTTTTTGCGATTTGGGGGAACAAATGGGTATGAATGGCATGCATTTCGGCCCATTTGAAAGTTGTAAATCTCGGTTAGACCTTTCCAACGGGCTACCGAGCGCCCTAAACGGAGATCGTATGCAAAAGTTATGACCCCGAGAAGTTGATTGTTCAACTAACCACCTTGGGGCCGCAAACTTTATGAAGGTTCATCTTCTAGGGTTAGGTTTTTGGATGATTGGGATTGTTTCATCATGCTTATGATAAATAGGCCCTTTCGGCCTCTCTTTGTATTCATCTTGGCATGAATGAGCATAGTGGCCACATCTCTTTTCAGAGATAGCTACCAGCATTCCAGCTATTGTATTTTACAGTCTGTTCTATTTTTGCTATTTAATAGAATATGTGTTTACTGTATCACTGTGTTATTTGCAATATATCTCTGTGTATGATTCTGTATATGCTATCTTTTGTTTCGTTCCCACATAAATCCGGATCAGTGGTATCAGAGTGGTCTGCTCTTTGATTGTTTCTTGGTGCATGTCCCCGACGAGGTCAGGATACAGAGAGTTGGGTCTCGAACTAGTTTCACTTGGGGAAGACCACTCTTGCCGCCCCAAACTGTTCGGATATCCACATCATCTTTTTCAGGATCTTGCATGCAATTAGGGTTTGCATGCAAAATCTAGGGTTTGCATGCACTTGCATGCATCCCAGTCACCAGTTTTATGCCTCCAGCACCTTAGCCACCTCATTCTAGCACCCGGGAGCCACTTACTACATAGTTTTATCCCTCCTAGTCTGAAAGGCGCCCACTTCTCACCTACTGCGAGAGAAGGGCGCACTTGTTCACCTACCACTTCAATTACATTCAGTTAGCTCCGATTCTCCCTGATTTGAGGCTAGTTTCACTCTCGACTGACTGTTTCACTTCCGTTGGACCTCCAGTTTGACTAGATGACTTGTTCTGACTTCAGTTAGTCTCCCATGCGCCCCCCACTGAGCCTCCTTCCCTTAATCAATGCTACACACTTCAGTTACACATGACACACTCAGTTAGACTCAAATTGACACCTGGATGACTGGTTCTTGTGCATTGATGACCACCGCTGATTGATGATGAGGACTCCTAGTTGGAGTCAAGCTACTCCATTCAGTGATTCGAATGGCCTACTTAGTCAATTCGAATTGCTCGTTGACAGCATTGTATTCTATTGTAATTCATTCACCTTTTCTGGGATATTGAACACTGCTGCATGTTTTGCACAGTTTTACACCATATTTTCTATATTCGTCTGTTGTGATTGATTTACTTGTTCATTAGATCTGCTGTGACTAATTTTACATGGTATCAGAGCCATTGCAGGGACAAGATCTCTTTTCTACAGGTGTTTGTACAAGAAGATTTGACTGAATTGCTCAAATTGCAAAAAAAAAAAAAATGCTTTGGCATGAGATATCTCAAGGGCATTCGCTCCTGTGCATGCAAAGCTTAAAATTACTTCCAATACCACTCCAGAAGCTTGAGTTTCCACATAATTCCTGGATCTGATACATTGGAACCATTCAACATTGTTTGATCTCCAATCCCAGGTGTGATGCAACTCTAAAAGGGTGGATTGTTCGACCTTACGGTTCTTGGTTTGATTGTGATTTGCAGGTTATGAAGCTCCTCTTTTGCATTCGCTACACTGCGCATGCAAACTCCTCTTTTGCATTCGCTACACTCTGCATGCAAGCTCATCTACATCAGTTTGACTCGCTCCTAGCAATGGAATACTCTTCTTCAAAGCCTATCCTCACCCCATTCAATTATTTTGATTGGAAAGATGATATGGAGATCATATTACGTTCAAAAGGTTACTACCGAGTCACTCTTGGTCTTGAATTGGAGCCAAACAATGTGTCAGATCGAACCAAACACTACAACAAGCTTGATGAAGCTTATGGTCTTCTTTGTCTCTCCATCTCCAAAGATCTTCACTTCCATCTCAGTGGATTGAAGACTCCAAAATCTATATGGGAGCAACTTGAAACACTATTTGGAAAGCAGGATGAGCTTAGGGCTTTTCAATTAGAGAATGAATTGATTGCCCTTAGTCCTGAGAATTTCGAGACCATCAATGAATTCTTCACAAATTCAAGAACTTGAACTTGCAATTGAAGAATAGTGGAGTTATCAAAGAGGATAAACAATTGATCCTCTCCATTCTAAGCAAGCTTGGGAAAGATTATTCGGTATTTGTCTCTACTTTCAATTCCGGTCGGCTAACTACCCCGAATTGGAAGATGCCTACCTTGAATGCCTTCATTGAGTCCGTCACAAAAGAGCATGACAAGTTGATTCAAATGGGGTCCATAAGCTCCAAAGATTCAGCCCTATATGTTCAAGGACCCAAGATCTCGAATGGTAAAGGAAAGCAAAAGAAGGAGAAGCCCAAATTCGAGCCTCACAAGCAAAAAGACAAAGGCAAGCAAACGGATGCACCATCCAGTTCGAAGTTCAAGCAAAAGGGCAAAGAAGGTAACAAAAAATCTAAATGTACTTATTTCAATCGTGGATTTCATCCCGAAAGTTCATATATGAAGAAAACTATAGATCAAATGGCCCTCCTTTTGGAAAAGAACAACATAACTCTTCTCGACGGTGCAAGGAAGAAGGATAGGAATGATGATCATGAAAGAGGACAAGCACTCATGGCAATGGTTTCGAAGCCCACTACTCTCTTGATAGATTCGGGTGCATCAAATCATATGGCTGCAAATATTGATTCCTTTTCCTCATTCGATCCAAACAGCTCCATCCCCATCCATTTGGGAGATGACTCAAAAATTTCTTCAAAGGGCAAAGGTACGATTCATGTAGAACATGGAAGCTTTCAGAATGTTCTCTATGTGCCTTCCTTAGCTTCAAATCTCCTTTCTGTGTATCAAATGACACACACTGGTGAACCAAAGCAAGTTACATTCAGCCCTAATACAGTTGAAATTTCTAATATCAAAAGTGGAAGACTAGTTGCAGTCGGAAAGGCAAATCACACTGCAAAATGCTATGAGTTTTCACACTTTATTCCGCTTGCAAAGCCCACTGCTCTTCACACACATGGTAATGAGGTTAGTAGGCTTTGGCATGAAAGATTTGGACATCTTAATTATAAGTATTTGCTGCTATTATCAAACAAATCCATGGTAGATGGGCTTCCACAACTCCATTCCTCGAAGGGAATATGCACTGGTTGCATCATTGGGAAGCACCCCGAGCACAGATTCGACCGCGGCAAAGCTAGCAGAGCTTCTACTATTTTGGGATTGATCCATTCTAATATCAGTGGTCCGCTGCCCCATATGTCATTAAATGGTTCAAGGTATTTTTTGACATTTATTGATGATTTTTCCCGCTTTACATGGGTATTCTTTCTCAAAAACAAGTCAGAAGTGCTTGAAAAATTCAAGGATTTTAAGGCTTCTATTGAGACCACCACTGAGAGCAAGATAAAAGCTCTTAGATCTGATAATGGTGGGGAATATATCAAGTCCGAGTTGCTGCAACTTTGTGCCCAAAGCGGAATTAAGATCCAACATACAGTTCCCTACACACCCCAGCAGAACGGTGTAGCGGAAAGGAAAAATCGGTCACTGAAAGAGATGGCTACATGCATGATTGAATCGAAAGGTTTGGATGCAAATATTTGGGCTGAAGCAATCAATGTTGCTGCATATATACAGAACCATGTTCCACATTCATCCGTGAAAGGTATGACTCCTTTCGAAGCATTCTTTGGTCACAAACCGGATGTGTCAAATTTGAGAGTTTTTGGCTCTACTGCATGGGCTAGAATTCCTTCTGAGAAGAGACGAGCTTTGGATCCACAAAGTATCGAGTGCATATTGATAGGATATGGGGAAGAATCAAAAGCATATAATCTCATGGATATCAGATCTAAAAAGATATTCATAGAGCGCAGTGTGCAATTTGAAGAACCGCTTCAAGAATTGCAACTAGTCGAGGAGAAGACTGCCGATTCATCGCCTTCATCAGAAGAAGATCCGTGCAGCAATAATGAAGGTATGAGTTCTGATATTTCTGATATTGTAGCAGCATATGATGATCATGACATATCAGGTTCGGAATCCGACCATTATGATCCCCCTCAGTTACCAAAGTGGGCCCAAAACACTCTACAATCTGCTGGTTCGAATCTTGGAAATCCTGCTGATCCGAGACGAACAAGAGGAGACTTTCAAAGAGCAGGTATGGCTCTTTCTATTGCTGATCCATTTCTTCCTGAGATTTGTTATTTGATGGCTGGTTCAGATCCTACAACATACTATTCTGCTCATAGAGATCCGAGATGGAAAAGTGCCATGGACGAAGAGTACAGTTCTCTTCAAAAGAACAACACATGGGAGCTAGTTTCTCTTCCACCTGGAAGAAAATTAGTGAAGTGTAAATGGGTCTACCATACTAAAGTTGCTGCTGATGGAACTATCATCAAATATAAAGCAAGGTTGGTGGAAAAAGGTTTTTCCCAAGTCCAAGGAGTGGACTACACTGAGACCTTTGCACCGGTTGCAAAGATGGATTCCATCCGCCTTGTTTTAGCTATTGCCGCATCCAAGCACTGGGAAGTGCACCACATGGATGTGAAGAGTGCATTTTTACATGGAGACCTTGCTGAAGAGGTATATATGCAGCAACCAGAGGGTTATACATCAGATCCATCATTGGTTTGTAGATTGAAGAAATCTTTGTACGGGTTAAAACAGGCCCCAAGAGCTTGGTACGCAAAGATGGACTCCTTCCTTCTTTCTCAGAATTTCCAAAGATGCAAATTTGATCCGAATGTGTATCTTCAGTGAGTTAAAGGTAATTTGTTGGTTATTGTACTTTATGTTGATGATCTTCTCATTACTGGTAGCACACTTACTTCAATAAACAAGCTAAAATCTGCCTTAAATCTAGCTTTTGATATGAGCGATTTGGGCTTGCTGAGTCACTTTTTGGGCTTGGAGATAGCTCAAAATTTTGATGGGATCACTATATCTCAGCAAAAATATGCTTCCGACCTGTTATTGAAGTTTAATATGGCTGAATGTAAGGCAGCCCCATTCCCATTCCTCTCAGGAATCAGTCTTGAGGAGGGAGATTCTACACCGCTTGCAGATTGCAGTATGTATCGACAGTTGATTGGTTCACTACTTTATTTGACACACTCACGGCCTGATATCTCATATTCCATGAGTGCCGTGTCAAGATATATGCAGCAGCCACATGAGCTTCATTGGCGAGCAGCCAAGTGGATCTTGCAGTATGTGCAAGGTACGAGACAGTTTGGCATACATTATGCTGCAGACTCTGAGCTAGATTTCATTGGTTTTACTGATTCAAATTGGGCAGGTGATAGCATTGATCGGAAGTCCACTTCCGGTTATGTTTTCATGATTGGTCATGGTGCTATTTGCTGGTCCAGCAAAAAGCAAGCAGCCATTGCACTTTCTTCAGCAGAGGCAGAGTATCGAGGGGCAGTCAATGCCTGCATTCAGGCAGTTTGGTTGCAGGATATTCTTTCTGAGTTTGGTTTTGGTGGCACTACTTCGACTGTCCTATTTTGTGAAAATCAAAGTGCTATCAAGATCTCCACAGATCCATTTCAGTGGCAGAGGACCAAACACATTGAGATTCATATGCATTACATTCGACAGTTGGTGCATGATCGCACCATCATTCTGCAATATTGCCCTACTGATGAGCAAATTGCAGACATCTTCACCAAGAGCTTCAATGAGAAGAAGTTCTCTTACCTCCGTTCACTATTGGGGGTGAGTTCCATCATGGTGGAGACAGATTGATTCAGTATTATGCTTTAGCTTGAGGGGGGGCTTTCTTCCCACTGGGTTTTCCCTCTTTCCTCACTTAGTTTATTTTCAGCATTTTTTCGGGTCCTGAACTTCCGGAGCCATTTTGAGGCCGTAAACGACATTTTTTGGCGATTTGGGGGACCAAATGGTTGCCAACTACATGCATTTGGGCCCACTCAAAATTTCTAAATCTTGTTTAGTCCTTTCCAACGGGCTACCGAGCACCCTAAACAGAGATCGTATGCAAAAGTTATGACCCCGAGAAGTTGACTGTTCAACTAACCACCTTGGGGCCGCAAACTTTATGACGGTTCATCTTCTAGGGTTAGGTTTTTGGATGATTGGGATTCTTTCCCTCATGCTTATGATAAATAGGCCCTTTCGGCCTCTCTTTGTATTCATCTTGGCACGAATGAGCATAGCGGCCACATCTCTTCTCAAAGATAGCTACCAGCATTCCAGCTATTGTATTTTACAGCCTGTTCTATTTCTGCTATTTAATAGAATATGTGTTTAATGTATCACTGTGTTATTTGCAATATATCTCTGTGTATGATTCTGTATATGCTATCTTTTGTTTCATTCACACATAAATCCGGATCAGTGGTATCAAAGCGGTCTACTCTTTGATTGTTTCTCGGTGCATGTCCCCGACGAGGTCAAGATACACAGAGTTGGGTCTCGAACTAGTCTCACTTGGGGAAGACCACTCTCTCCGCCGCAAACGGCCTCCCATGGCGGAAGAAAAGAGAGATGACGGAGCAGTAGATCCTATCACGTTGTTGCTCAAGGAAGCCCTCGCGCGACAGAGGAACGAGATGATGGATAATTTCGAACAAATCCTTCAACGCATGCCAACAACGACAAATGCACCCTCAACGAGCAGCCATTTCGGAGATACGACTCCCTTCAAGGTACAAGTTAATTTTGATATCCCTTTATTTGAAGGCCAAATCGATGCCGATGCTCTAGATAAATGGTTGAATCTACTAGAAGGGTATTTCTCTATCCACCAATTTTCCGATAGGGAAAAGATCATCTTTGCGCTCCTTAAGGCCGTCCCCCATGTCAAAAATTGGTGGGAAACGTATTGCGAGCAAAACTCATCAGACGAGTCTGGATAGTTTGAATATTCCAATCCCACTTGGGCCTCTTTTATAGATGCCATCAAGGAACAATATTGCCCTGTTGGAAACTATGATGACCAGTACACAAAATGGACCATTTTGCATCAAGAGAAGGACCAAACGGTGTTGGAGTACACCAACAAATTTCATACCTTGCGCACAAAGCTAGGTATCAAGGACTCCGAGAGGCACCTAGTACTGAAATATCACAGTGGCCTACACCGGTACATCCGAACAGAGATGGATTTCCTGGAAATATCTTCACTCGGATCCGCCTATCGATATGCTGTCAAAATTGAGCAGAAATTTCAGCAAAAGAACAAGCGTGACTTCGGACTTGCGCAGAAGCAGGGCAAGGGAAACTCTAGCTCGCAGAGCATGGAGCAGGAAAAGGACAACTAGTCCCAACCACAGGCGAATAAGGGTAAATAAAAGACAAAGAGGGACACCGAGAATTGGTGCGAGTTCCACAAAAGCCCCTGGCACAACACTGATGATTGTCGCTCAAAACAGTCATTGGTGGCTGAGATCAAAACTTCAGAATCAGATCCCAGTTTCGATTCTGACTCGGAACTTAATTTCACAGCCGTGCAAAAAGGGAAGCAGATCATTGATGCAGAACCCAGTGCCGTTGTTTCCACCACACAGATTCAGCCAGAGGAGCCTGAAGAGTCGGAGGCAGAGGAGTGCCTTTTCCACTCACAGATGTGGGTGAAGGGAATTCCCCTACACTTTGTTGTGGATAGCGGCAGCCAGAAGAACCTGATCTCAGAAGAAGTCATCAAGAGATTGGAGCTACCAATAATGCCACACCCACAACCATACACCATCAGCTGGCTAAGCCAAGGACGAAGGATCCGTGTCAGTCACCAATGTCGCCTACCATATGGCATCAAGCCCTTCAAAGATGAGGTATTGTGTGATGTGGCCCCACTTGACGTATGTGATGTTCTCTTAGGAAAGCCATATATGTGGAAGCATCATGCTATATATGAATCCCGACCTCGTAGTGTCAATGTCACTTTGGGAGGACAACTCTATCGGATACCAGAGACAGTTTCACCTACCCCAACAAAGCAGGGCAGGAAGATAATCTCCCACACTGGAAAATTTTCCCTATTCGCAAATGCCACTAAAGGTGAACATCAGATCTCAAAGACATCCACAACCTCTGCAGATTATCCTTCTACTCAGCAGAAACAAGAAAAACACAAAGTTAGTGCACCATCGCCTATTCGGGTACCTCTACAAAACAAGGCCGCGCATTCAAGGTGCTCCTCCAAAAAGAAACCATCCACACCGGTGCATACCAAGGATACCACAACAACCAAAACTGTTGAACAGCTCCAGTGCATCCATCAACAACAATTACAACCCTCTGAAGAGGTCAAAGTAAGGCAACCTTTCCACTTCAGCAAATGTCACGCCAAGAGCTCAATTCGACACACAGCTCGACATATGATAAGGGATTTAACGCAATAGAGGCCATTGCTTCCTAAGGAGGGAGGATTGATCCAGGTGGATATCGGTGGCGGCCCACCTCTTCCAACTGGCTCAAAACAGTCTTCCGACAATTTTGGTAAATTACTATTTTTAGCAGTTTTTCGGGTCCTGAACTTCCGGAGCCATTTTGAAGCCCTAAATGACATTTTTTGACGATTTGGGGGGCCAAATGGTTGCCAACGGCATGCATTTAGGACAAGTCGAAAGTTGTAAATCTCGGTTAGACATTTCCATTGGGCTACCGAGCGCCCTAAATGGAGATCGTTTGCAAAAGTTATGACCCCGAGAAGTTGACTGTTCAACTAACCACCTTGGGGCCGCAAACTTTATGACGGTTCATCTTCTAGGGTTAGGTTTTTGGATGATTGGGATTCTTTCCCTCATGCTTATGATAAATAGCCCCTTTCGGCCTCTCTTTGTATTCATCTTGGAACGAATGAGCATAGCAGCCACATCTCTTCTCAGAGATAGCTACCACCATTCCAGCTATTGTATTTTACAGTCTGTTCTATTTCTGCTATTTAATAGAATATGTGTTTACTGTATCACTGTGTTATTTGCAATATATCTCTGTGTATGATTCTGTATATGCTATCTTTTGTTTCGTTCCCACATAAATCCGGATCCGTGGTATCATAGCGATCTGCTCTTTGATTGTTTCTCGGTGCATGTCCTCGATGAGGTCAGGATAGATAGAGTTGGGTCTCGAACTAGTTTCACTTGGGGAAGACCACTCTCGCCGCCCCGAACGGCCTACCATGGCGGAAGAAAAGAGAGATGACGGAGCAGTAGATCCTATCAAGTTGTTGCTCGAGGAAGCCCTCGCGCGACAGAGGAATGAGATGATGGATAATTTCGCCCGAATCCTTCAACGCATGCCAACAGCGGCAAATGCACCCTCAACGAGCAGCCATTTCGGAGATACGACTCCCTTCAAGGTACAAGTTAATTTTGATATCCCTTTATTTGAAGGCCAAATCGATGCCGATGCTCTAGATAAATGGTTGAATCCACTAGAAGGGTATTTCTCTGTCCACCAATTTTCCGACAGGGAAAAGATCATCGTTGCGCTCCTTAAGGCCGTCCCCCATGTCAAAAATTGGTGGGAAACTTATTGTGAGCAAAACTCATCAGACGAGTCTGGATTGTTTGAATATTCCAATCCCACTTGGGCCTCTTTTATAGATGCCATCAAGGAACAATATTACCCTGTTGGAAACTTCGATGACCAGTACACAAAATGGACCATTCTGCATCAAGAGATGGACGAACAGACGAGTTTTGATTGTTTGAATATTCCAATCCCACTTGGGCCTCTTTTATAGATGCCTTCAAGGAACAATATTACCCTGTTGGAAACTATGATGACCAGTACACAAAATGGACCATTCTACATCAAGAGAGGGACCAAACGGTGTCGGAGTACACCAACAAATTTCATACCTTGCGCACAAAGCTAGGTATCAAGGACTCCGAGCGGCACCAGGTACTGAAATATCGCAGTGGCCTACACTGGTACATCCGAACAGAGATGGATTTCCTGGAAATATCTTCACTCGGATTCGCTTATCGATATGCTGTCAAAATTGAGCAGAAATTTCATCAAAAGAACAAGCGTGACTTCGGACTTGCGCAGAAGCAGGGCAAGGGAAACTCTAGCTCGCAGAGCACGGGGAAGGAAAAGCACAACCAGTCCCAACCACAGGCGAAGAAGGGAAAAGAAAAGACAAAGAAGGACACCGGGAAGTGGTGCGAGTTCCAAAAAAGCCCCTAGCACAACACTGACGATTGTCGCTCAAAACAGTCATTGGTGGCTGAGATCAAAACTTCAGAATCAGATCCCAGTTCCGATTCTGACTCGGAACCTAATTTCACAACCGCACGAAAAGCAAAGCAGATCATTGATGCAGAACCCAGTGCCGTTGTTGCCACCACACAGATTCAGCCAGAGGAGCCTGAAGAGTCGGAGGCAGAGGAGCACCTTTTCCACTCACAGATGTGGGTGAAGGGAATTCCCCTACACTTTGTTGTGGACAGCGGGAGCCAGAAGAACCTGATCTCAGAAGAAGTCATCAAGAGATTGGAGCTACCAATAATGCCACACCCACAACCATACACCATCGGATGGCTAAGCCAAGGACGAAGGATCCATGTCAGTCACCAATGTCGCCTACCATATGGCATAAAGCCCTTCAAAGATGAGGTATTGTGTGATGTGGCCCCACTTGAAGTATGTGATGTTCTCTTAGGACAGCCATATATGTGGAAGCGTCATGCTATATATGAATCCCGACCTCGTAGTGTCATTGTCACTTTGGGAGGACAACTCTATCGGATACCAGAGACAGTTTCACCTACCCCAACCAAGCAGGGCAGGAAGATAATCTCCCACACTGGGAAATTTTCCCTATTCGCAAATGCCACTAAAGGTGAACATCAGATCTCAGAGACATCCAAAACCTCTGTAGATTATCCTTCTACTCAGCAGAAACAAGAAAAACACAAAGTTAGTGCAGCATCGCCTACTCAGGTACCTCTACAGTGCAAGGCCACGCATTCAAGGTGCTCCTCCAAAAAGAAACCATCCACACTGGTGCATATCAAGGATACCACAACAACCAAAACTGTTGAACAGCTCCAGCGCATCCATCAACAACAATTACAACCCTCTGAAGAGGTCAAAGTAAGTCAACCTTTCCACTTCAGCAAATGTCGCACCAAGAGCTCAATTCGACACACATCTCGACATATGATAAGGGATTTAACACAATGTAGACCATTGCTTCCTAAGGAGGGAGGATTGATCCAAGTGGATATCGGTGGCGGCCCACCTCTTCCAACTGGCTCAAAACAGTCTTCCGGCAATTTTGGTAAATTACTATTTTTAGCAGTTTTTCGGGTCCTGAACTTTCGGAGCCATTTTGAGGCCCTAAACGACATTTTTTGGTGATTTGGGGTACCAAATGGTTGCCAATGGCATGCATTTGGGCTAAGTCGAAAGTTGTAAATCTTGGTTAGACCTTTCCAACGGGCTACCGACCACCCTAAACAGAGATCGTATGCAAAAGTTATGACCCCGAGAAGTTGACTGTTCAACTAACCACCTTGGGGCCGCAAACTTTATGATGGTTCATCTTCTAGGGTTAGGTTTTTGGATGATTGGGATTCTTTCCCTCATGCTTATGTTAAATAGGCCCTTTCGGTCTCTCTTTGTATTCATCTTGGCACGAATGAGCATAGCGGCCACATCTCTTCTCAGAGATAGCTACCACCATTCCAGCTATTGTATTTTACAGTCTGTTCTATTTCTGCTATTTAATAGAATATGTGTTTACTGTATTACTGTGTTATTTGCAATATATCTCTGTGTATGATTCTGTATATGCTATCTTTTGTTTCGTTCCCACATAAATCCGGATCAGTGGTATCAGAGCGGTCTGCTCTTTGATTGTTTCTCGGTGCATGTCCCCGATGAGGTCTGGATACAGAGAGTTGGGTCTCGAACTACCTTCACTTGGGGAAGACCCCTCTCACCGCCCCGAACAGCCTCCCATGGCGGAAGAAAAGAGAGATGACGGAGTAGTAGATCCTATCAAGTTGTTGCTCGAGGAAGCCCTCGCGCGACAGAGGACCGAGATGATGGATAATTTCGCCCTAATCCTTCAACGCATGCCAACAGCGGCAAATGCACCCTCAACGAGCAGCCGTTTCCGAGATACGACTCCCTTCAAGGTACAAGTTAATTTTGATATCCCTTTATTTGAAGGCCAAATCGATGCCGATGCTGTAGATAAATGGTTGAATCTACTAGAATGGTATTTCTCTGTCCACCAATTTTCCGACAGGGAAAAGATCATCTTTGCGCTCCTTAAGGTCGTCCCCCATGTCAAAAATTGGAGGGAAACTTATTATGAGCAAAACTCATCAGACGAGTCTGTATTGTTTGAGTATTCCAATCCCACTGGGGCCTCTTTTATAGATGCCATCAATGAACAATATTACCCTGTTGGAAACTATGATGACCAGTACACAAAATGGACCATTCTGCATCAAGAGAGGGACCAAACGGTGTCGGAGTACACCAACAAATTTCATACCTTGCGCACAAAGCTAGGTATCAAGGACTCTGAGTGGCACCTAGTACTGAAATATCGAAGTGGCCTACACCGGTACATCTGAACAGAGATGGATTTCCTGGAAATCTCTTCACTCGGATCCGCCTATCGATATGCTATCAAATTGAGCAGAAATTTCAGCAAAAGAACAAGCGTGACTTCAGACTTGCGCGGAAGCGGGGAAAGGGAAACTCTAGCTCGCAGAGCACGGGGCAGGAAAAGGACAACCAGTCCCAACCACAGGCGAAGAAGGGTAAAGAAAAGACAAAGAAGGACACCAGGAAGTGGCAATGACACTGCGAGGTCGGGATTCATATATAGCATGACGCTTCCACATATATGGTTCTCCTAAGAGAACGTCACATACTTCAAGTGGGGCCACATCACACAATACCTCATCTTTGAAGGGCTTGATGCCATATGGTAGGCGACATTGGTGACTGACACGGATCCTTCGTCCTTGGCTTAGCCATCCGATGGTGTATGGTTGTGGGTGTGGCATTATTGGTAGCTCCAATCTCTTGATGACTTCTTCTGAGATCAGGTTCTTCTGGCTGCCGCTGTCCACAACAAAGTGTAGGGGAATTCCCTTCACCCACATCTATGAGTGGAAAAGGCGCTCCTCTGCCTCCGACTCTTCAGGATCCTTTGGATGAATCTGTGTGGTGGCAACAACGACACTGGGTTCTGCATCAATGATCTGCTTCCCTTTTTGCGCGGCTGTGAAATTAGGTTCCGAGTCAGAATCAAAACTGGGATCTGATTCTGAAAGTTTTGATCTCAGCCACCAATGACTGTTTTGAGCGACAATCATCAGTGTTGTGCCAGGGGCTTTTGTGTAACTGGCACCACTTCCCGGTGTCCTTCTTAGTCTTTTCTTTACCCTTCTTCGCCTGTGGTTGGGATTGGTCACTTTTTCCTGCCCCGTGCTCTGCGAGCTAGAGTTTCCCTTGCCCTGCTTCTGCGCAAGTCCGAAGTCACGCTTGCACTTTTGCTGAAATTTCTGCTCAATTTTGACAGCATATCGATAGGCGGATCTGAGTGAAGAGATTTCCAGGAAATCCATCTCTGTTCGGATGTACCGGTGTAGGGCACTGTGATATTTCAGTACTAGGTGCCGCTCGGAGTCCTTGATACCTAGCTTTGTGCGCAAGGTATGAAAATTGTTGGTGTACTCAGACACCGTTTGGTCCCTCTCTTGATGCAGAATGGTCCATTTTGTGTACTGGGCATCATAGTTTCCAACAGGGTAATATTGTTCCTTGATGGCATCTATAAAAGAGGCCCAAGTGGGATTGGAATATTCAAACAATACAAACTCGTCTGATGAGTTTTGCTCACAATAAGTTTCCCACCAATTTTTGACATGGGGGACGGCCTTAAGGAGTGCAAAGATTATCTTTTCCCTGTCGGAAAATTGGTGGACAGAGAAATACCCTTCTAGTAGATTCAACCATTTATCTAGAGCATCGGCATCGATTTGGCCTTCAAATAAAGGGATATCAAAATTAACTTGTACCTTGAAGGTAGTCGTATCTCCGAAATGACTGGTCGTTGAGGGTGCATTTGCCGCTGTTGGCATGCGTTGAAGGATTTGGGCAAAATTATCCATCATCTCGTTCCTCTGTCGCGCGAGGGCTTCCTCGAGCAACAACTTGATAGGATCTACTGCTCTGTCATCTCTCTTTTCTTCCTCCATGGGAGGCCATTTGGGGCGGCGAGAGTGGTCCTCCCCAAGTGAAACTAGTTCGAGACCCAACTCTACGTATCCTGACCTCGTCAGGGACATGCACCGAGAAACAATCAAAGAGCATACCCGCTCTGATACCACTGATCCGGATTTATGTGGGAACGAAACAAAAGATAGCATATACAGAATCATACACAGAGATATATTGCAAATAACACAGTGATATAGTAAACACATATTCTATTAAATAGCAGAAACCAGAGACAGTTTCACCTACCCCAACCAAGCAGGGCAGGAAGATAATTCCCACACTGGGAAATTTTCCCTATTTGCAAATGCAACTAAAGGTGAACATCAGATCTCAGAGACATCCACAACCTCTGCATATTATCCTTCTACTCAGCAGAAACAAGAAAAACACAAAGTTAGTGCAGCATCGCCTATTCGGGTACCTCTACAGTGCAAGGCCACGCATTCAAGGTGCTCCTCCAAAAAGAAACCATCCACACCAGTGCATACCAAGGATACCACAACAACCAAAACTGTTGAACAGCTCCAGCGCATCCATCAACAACAATTACAACCCTCTGAAGAGGTCAAAGTAAGGCAACCTTTCCACTTCAGCAAATGTCGCACCAAGACCTCAATTCGACACATAGCTCGACATATGATAAGGGATTTAACGCAATGGAGACCATTGCTTCCTAAGGAGGGAGGATTGATCGAAGTGGATATCGGTGGTGTCCCACCTCTTCCAACTAGCTCAAAAAAGTCTTCTGGCAATTTTGGTAAATTACTATTTTTAGCAGTTTTTCGGGTCCTGAACTTCCGGAGCCATTTTGAGGCCCTAAACGACATTTTTTTGCGATTTGGGGGACCAAATGGTTGCCAGCAGCATGCATCTGGGCCCATTTGAAAGTTGTAAATCTCGGTTAGACCTTTCCAACGGGCTACCAAGCGCCCTAAACGGAGATCGTATGCAAAAGTTATGACCCCGAGAATTTGACTGTTCAACTAACCACCTTGGGGCCGCAAACTTTATGACGGTTCATCTTCTAGGGTTAGGTTTTTGGATGATTGGGATTCTTTCCCTCATGCTTATGATAAATAGGCCCTTTTGGCCTCTCTTTGTATTCATCTTGGCACGAATGAGCATAGCGGCCACATCTCTTCTCAGAGATAGCTACCACCATTCCAGCTATTGTATTTTACAGTCTGTTCTATTTCTGCTATTTAATAGAATATGTGTTTACTGTATCACTGTGTTATTTGCAATATATCTCTGTGTATGATTCTGTATATGCTATCTTTTGTTTCATTCCCACATAATTCCGGATCAGTGGTATCAGAGCGGTCTGCTCTTTGATTGTTTCTCGGTGCATGTCCCCAACGAGGTCAGGATACAGAGAGTTGGGTCTCGAACTAGTTTCACTTGGGGAAGACCACTCTCGCCGCCCCAAACGGCCTCCCATGGCGGAAGAAAAGAGAGATGACAGAGCAGTAGATCCTATCAAGTTGTTGCTCGAGCAAGCCCTCGCGCAACAGAGGAACGAGATGATGGATAATTTCACCCGAATCCTTCAACGCATGCCAACAGCGGAAAATGCACCCTCAATGAGCAGCCATTTTGGAGATACGACTCCCTTCAAGGTACAAGTTAATTTTGATAGCCCTTTATTTGAAAGCCAAATCGATGCCGATGCTCTAGATAAATGGTTGAATCTACTAGAAGGGTATTTCTCTGTCCACCATTTTTCCGATAGGGAAAAGATCACCTTTGCGCTCCTTAAGGTCGTCCCCCATGTCAAAAATTGGTGGGAAACTTATTGTGATCAAAACTCATCAGACGAGTCTGGATTGTTTGAATATTACAATCCCACTTGGGCCTCTATTATAGATGCCATCAAGGAACAATATTACCCTGTTGGAAACTATGATGACCAGTACACAAAATGGACCATTCTGCATCAAGAGAGGGACCAAACGGTGTTGGAGTTCACCAACAAATTTCATACCTTGCGCACAAAGCTTGGTATCAAGGACTCCGAGCGGCACCTAGTACTGAAATATCACAGTGGCCTACACCGGTACATCCGAACAGAGATGGATTTCCTGGAAATCTCTTCACTCGGATCCGCCTATCGATATGCTGTCAAAATTGAGCAGAAATTTCAGCAAAAGAACAAGCGTGACTTTGGACTTGCGCAGAAGCAGGGCAAGGGAAACTCTAGCTCGCAGAGCACGGGGCAGGAAAAGGACAACCAGTCCCAACCATAGGCGAAGAAGGGTAAAGAAAAGACAAAGAAGGACACCGGGAAGTGGTGCGAGTTCCACAAAATCCCCTGGCACAACACTGATGATTGTCGCTCAAAATAGTCATTGGTGGCTGAGATCAAAACTTCAGAATCAGATCCCAGTTCCGATTCTGACTCGGAACCTAATTTCACAGATGCACGAAAAGGGAAGCAGATCATTGATGCAGAACCCAGTGCCGTTGTTACCACCACACAGATTTATCCAGAGGAGCCTGAAGAGTCGGAGGCAGAGGAGAGCCTTTTCCACTCACAGATGTGGGTGAAGGGATTTCCCCTACTCTTTGTTGTGGACAGCGGGAGCCAGAAGAACCTGATCTCAGAAGAAGTCATCAAGAGATTGGAGCTACAAATAATTCCACACCCGCAACCATAGACCATCGGATGGTTAAGCCAAGGACGAAGGATCCGTGTCAGTCACCAATGTCGCCTACCATATGTCATCAAGCCCTTCAAATATGAGGTATTGTGTGATGTGGCCCCACTTGAAGTATGTGATGTTCTCTTAGGACAGCCATATATGTGGAAGCGTCATGCTATATATGAATCCCGATCTCGCAGTGTCATTGTCACTTTGGGAGGACAACTCTATCGGATACCAGAGACAGTTTCACCTACCCCAACCAAGCAGGGCAGGAAGATAATCTCCCACACTGGGAAATTTTCCCTATTCGCAAATGCCACTAAAGGTGAACATCAGATCTCAGAGACATCCTCTGCAGATTATCTTTCTTCTCAGCAGAAACAAGAAAAACACAAAGTTAGTGCAGCATTGCCTATTCGGGTACCTCTACAGTGCAAGGCCACGCATTCAAGGTGCTCCTCCAAAAAGAAACCATCCACACCAGTGCATACCAAGGATACCACAACAACCAAAACTGTTAAACAGCTCCAGCACATCCATCAACAATAATTACAACCCTCTGAAAAGGTCAAAGTAAGGCAACCTTTCCACTTCAGCAAATGTCGCACCAAGAGCTCAATTCGACACACAGCTCGACATATGATAAGGGATTTAACACAATGGAGACCATTGCTTCCTAAGGAGGGAGGATTGATCCAGGTGGATATCGGTGGCGGCCCACCTCTTCCAACTGGCTCAAAACAGTCTTCTGGCAATTTTGGTAAATTACTATTTTCAGCAGTTTTTCGTGTCCTGAACTTCCGGAGCCATTTTGAGGCCCTGAACGACATTTTTTTGCGATTTGGGGGAACAAATGGTTATGAATGGCATGCATTTCGGCCCATTTGAAAGTTGTAAATCTCGGTTAGACCTTTCCAACGGGCTACCGAGCGCCCTAAACGGAGATCGTATGCAAAAGTTATGACCCCGAGAAGTTGATTGTTCAACTAACCACCTTGGGGCCGCAAACTTTATGAAGGTTCATCTTCTAGGGTTAGGTTTTTGGATGATTGGGATTGTTTCATCATGCTTATGATAAATAGGCCCTTTCGGCCTCTCTTTGTATTCATCTTGGCATGAATGAGCATAGTGGCCACATCTCTTTTCAGAGATAGCTACCAGCATTCCAGCTATTATATTTTACAGTCTGTTCTATTTTTGCTATTTAATAGAATATGTGTTTACTGTATCACTGTGTTATTTGCAATATATCTCTGTGTATGATTCTGTATATGCTATCTTTTGTTTCGTTCCCACATAAATCCGGATCAGTGGTATCAGAGTGGTCTGCTCTTTGATTGTTTCTCGGTGCATGTCCCCGACGAGGTCAGGATACAGAGAGTTGGGTCTCGAACTAGTTTCACTTGGGGAAGACCACTCTTGCCGCCCCAAACTGTTCGGATATCCACATCATCTTTTTCAGGATCTTGCATGCAATTAGGGTTTGCATGCAAAATCTAGGGTTTGCATGCACTTGCATGCATCCCAGTCACCAGTTTTATGCCTCCAGCACCTTAGCCACCTCATTCTAGCACCCGGGAGCCACTTACTACATAGTTTTATCCCTCCTAGTCTGAAAGGCGCCCACTTCTCACCTACTGCGAGAGAAGGGCGCACTTGTTCACCTACCACTTCAATTACATTCAGTTAGCTCCGATTCTCCCTGATTTGAGGCTAGTTTCACTCTCGACTGACTGTTTCACTTCCGTTGGACCTCCAGTTTGACTAGATGACTTGTTCTGACTTCAGTTAGTCTCCCATGCGCCCCCCACTGAGCCTCCTTCCCTTAATCAGTGCTACACACTTCAGTTACACATGACACACTCAGTTAGACTCAAATTGACACCTGGATGACTGGTTCTTGTGCATTGATGACCACCGCTGATTGATGATGAGGACTCCTAGTTGGAGTCAAGCTACTCCATTCAGTGATTCGAATGGCCTACTTAGTCAATTCGAATTGCTCGTTGACAGCATTGTATTCTATTGTAATTCATTCACCTTTTCTGGGATATTGAACACTGCTGCATGTTTTGCACAGTTTTACACCATATTTTCTATATTCGTCTGTTGTGATTGATTTACTTGTTCATTAGATCTGCTGTGACTAATTTTACATGGTATCAGAGCCATTGCAGGGACAAGATCTCTTTTCTACAGGTGTTTGTACAAGAAGATTTGACTGAATTGCTCAAATTGCAAAAAAAAAAAAAATGCTTTGGCATGAGATATCTCAAGGGCATTCGCTCCTGTGCATGCAAAGCTTAAAATTACTTCCAATACCACTCCAGAAGCTTGAGTTTCCACATAATTCCTGGATCTGATACATTGGAACCATTCAACATTGTTTGATCTCCAATCCCAGGTGTGATGCAACTCTAAAAGGGTGGATTGTTCGACCTTACGGTTCTTGGTTTGATTGTGATTTGCAGGTTATGAAGCTCCTCTTTTGCATTCGCTACACTGCGCATGCAAACTCCTCTTTTGCATTCGCTACACTCTGCATGCAAGCTCATCTACATCAGTTTGACTCGCTCCTAGCAATGGAATACTCTTCTTCAAAGCCTATCCTCACCCCATTCAATTATTTTGATTGGAAAGATGATATGGAGATCATATTACGTTCAAAAGGTTACTACCGAGTCACTCTTGGTCTTGAATTGGAGCCAAACAATGTGTCAGATCGAACCAAACACTACAACAAGCTTGATGAAGCTTATGGTCTTCTTTGTCTCTCCATCTCCAAAGATCTTCACTTCCATCTCAGTGGATTGAAGACTCCAAAATCTATATGGGAGCAACTTGAAACACTATTTGGAAAGCAGGATGAGCTTAGGGCTTTTCAATTAGAGAATGAATTGATTGCCCTTAGTCCTGAGAATTTCGAGACCATCAATGAATTCTTCACAAATTCAAGAACTTGAACTTGCAATTGAAGAATAGTGGAGTTATCAAAGAGGATAAACAATTGATCCTCTCCATTCTAAGCAAGCTTGGGAAAGATTATTCGGTATTTGTCTCTACTTTCAATTCCGGTCGGCTAACTACCCCGAATTGGAAGATGCCTACCTTGAATGCCTTCATTGAGTCCGTCACAAAAGAGCATGACAAGTTGATTCAAATGGGGTCCATAAGCTCCAAAGATTCAGCCCTATATGTTCAAGGACCCAAGATCTCGAATGGTAAAGGAAAGCAAAAGAAGGAGAAGCCCAAATTCGAGCCTCACAAGCAAAAAGACAAAGGCAAGCAAACGGATGCACCATCCAGTTCGAAGTTCAAGCAAAAGGGCAAAGAAGGTAACAAAAAATCTAAATGTACTTATTTCAATCGTGGATTTCATCCCGAAAGTTCATATATGAAGAAAACTATAGATCAAATGGCCCTCCTTTTGGAAAAGAACAACATAACTCTTCTCGACGGTGCAAGGAAGAAGGATAGGAATGATGATCATGAAAGAGGACAAGCACTCATGGCAATGGTTTCGAAGCCCACTACTCTCTTGATAGATTCGGGTGCATCAAATCATATGGCTGCAAATATTGATTCCTTTTCCTCATTCGATCCAAACAGCTCCATCCCCATCCATTTGGGAGATGACTCAAAAATTTCTTCAAAGGGCAAAGGTACGATTCATGTAGAACATGGAAGCTTTCAGAATGTTCTCTATGTGCCTTCCTTAGCTTCAAATCTCCTTTCTGTGTATCAAATGACACACACTGGTGAACCAAAGCAAGTTACATTCAGCCCTAATACAGTTGAAATTTCTAATATCAAAAGTGGAAGACTAGTTGCAGTCGGAAAGGCAAATCACACTGCAAAATGCTATGAGTTTTCACACTTTATTCCGCTTGCAAAGCCCACTGCTCTTCACACACATGGTAATGAGGTTAGTAGGCTTTGGCATGAAAGATTTGGACATCTTAATTATAAGTATTTGCTGCTATTATCAAACAAATCCATGGTAGATGGGCTTCCACAACTCCATTCCTCGAAGGGAATATGCACTGGTTGCATCATTGGGAAGCACCCCGAGCACAGATTCGACCGCGGCAAAGCTAGCAGAGCTTCTACTATTTTGGGATTGATCCATTCTAATATCAGTGGTCCGCTGCCCCATATGTCATTAAATGGTTCAAGGTATTTTTTGACATTTATTGATGATTTTTCCCGCTTTACATGGGTATTCTTTCTCAAAAACAAGTCAGAAGTGCTTGAAAAATTCAAGGATTTTAAGGCTTCTGTTGAGACCACCACTGAGAGCAAGATAAAAGCTCTTAGATCTGATAATGGTGGGGAATATATCAAGTCCGAGTTGCTGCAACTTTGTGCCCAAAGCGGAATTAAGATCCAACATACAGTTCCCTACACACCCCAGCAGAACGGTGTAGCGGAAAGGAAAAATCGGTCACTGAAAGAGATGGCTACATGCATGATTGAATCGAAAGGTTTGGATGCAAATATTTGGGCTGAAGCAATCAATGTTGCTGCATATATACAGAACCATGTTCCACATTCATCCGTGAAAGGTATGACTCCTTTCGAAGCATTCTTTGGTCACAAACCGGATGTGTCAAATTTGAGAGTTTTTGGCTCTACTGCATGGGCTAGAATTCCTTCTGAGAAGAGACGAGCTTTGGATCCACAAAGTATCGAGTGCATATTGATAGGATATGGGGAAGAATCAAAAGCATATAATCTCATGGATATCATATCTAAAAAGATATTCATAGAGCGCAGTGTGCAATTTGAAGAACCGCTTCAAGAATTGCAACTAGTCGAGGAGAAGACTGCCGATTCATCGCCTTCATCAGAAGAAGATCCGTGCAGCAATAATGAAGGTATGAGTTCTGATATTTCTGATATTGTAGCAGCATATGATGATCATGACATATCAGGTTCGGAATCCGACCATTATGATCCCCCTCAGTTACCAAAGTGGGCCCAAAACACTCTACAATCTGCTGGTTCGAATCTTGGAAATCCTGCTGATCCGAGACGAACAAGAGGAGACTTTCAAAGAGCAGGTATGGCTCTTTCTATTGCTGATCCATTTCTTCCTGAGATTTGTTATTTGATGGCTGGTTCAGATCCTACAACATACTATTCTGCTCATAGAGATCCGAGATGGAAAAGTGCCATGGACGAAGAGTACAGTTCTCTTCAAAAGAACAACACATGGGAGCTAGTTTCTCTTCCACCTGGAAGAAAATTAGTGAAGTGTAAATGGGTCTACCATACTAAAGTTGCTGCTGATGGAACTATCATCAAATATAAAGCAAGGTTGGTGGAAAAAGGTTTTTCCCAAGTCCAAGGAGTGGACTACACTGAGACCTTTGCACCGGTTGCAAAGATGGATTCCATCCGCCTTGTTTTAGCTATTGCCGCATCCAAGCACTGGGAA
The DNA here is from genome assembly GCA_027924585.1 of Larix kaempferi. Lineage (NCBI taxonomy): Eukaryota > Viridiplantae > Streptophyta > Pinopsida > Pinales > Pinaceae > Larix > Larix kaempferi. The sequence goes on from BSBM01000229.1 coordinate 10,773,909, forward strand.
GTGCACCACATGGATGTGAAGAGTGCATTTTTACATGGAGACCTTGCTGAAGAGGTATATATGCAGCAACCAGAGGGTTATACATCAGATCCATCATTGGTTTGTAGATTGAAGAAATCTTTGTACGGGTTAAAACAGGCCCCAAGAGCTTGGTACGCAAAGATGGACTCCTTCCTTCTTTCTCAGAATTTCCAAAGATGCAAATTTGATCCGAATGTGTATCTTCAGTGAGTTAAAGGTAATTTGTTGGTTATTGTACTTTATGTTGATGATCTTCTCATTACTGGTAGCACACTTACTTCAATAAACAAGCTAAAATCTGCCTTAAATCTAGCTTTTGATATGAGCGATTTGGGCTTGCTGAGTCACTTTTTGGGCTTGGAGATAGCTCAAAATTTTGATGGGATCACTATATCTCAGCAAAAATATGCTTCCGACCTGTTATTGAAGTTTAATATGGCTGAATGTAAGGCAGCCCCATTCCCATTCCTCTCAGGAATCAGTCTTGAGGAGGGAGATTCTACACCGCTTGCAGATTGCAGTATGTATCGACAGTTGATTGGTTCACTACTTTATTTGACACACTCACGGCCTGATATCTCATATTCCATGAGTGCCGTGTCAAGATATATGCAGCAGCCACATGAGCTTCATTGGCGAGCAGCCAAGTGGATCTTGCAGTATGTGCAAGGTACGAGACAGTTTGGCATACATTATGCTGCAGACTCTGAGCTAGATTTCATTGGTTTTACTGATTCAAATTGGGCAGGTGATAGCATTGATCGGAAGTCCACTTCCGGTTATGTTTTCATGATTGGTCATGGTGCTATTTGCTGGTCCAGCAAAAAGCAAGCAGCCATTGCACTTTCTTCAGCAGAGGCAGAGTATCGAGGGGCAGTCAATGCCTGCATTCAGGCAGTTTGGTTGCAGGATATTCTTTCTGAGTTTGGTTTTGGTGGCACTACTTCGACTGTCCTATTTTGTGAAAATCAAAGTGCTATCAAGATCTCCACAGATCCATTTCAGTGGCAGAGGACCAAACACATTGAGATTCATATGCATTACATTCGACAGTTGGTGCATGATCGCACCATCATTCTGCAATATTGCCCTACTGATGAGCAAATTGCAGACATCTTCACCAAGAGCTTCAATGAGAAGAAGTTCTCTTACCTCCGTTCACTATTGGGGGTGAGTTCCATCATGGTGGAGACAGATTGATTCAGTATTATGCTTTAGCTTGAGGGGGGGCTTTCTTCCCACTGGGTTTTCCCTCTTTCCTCACTTAGTTTATTTTCAGCATTTTTTTGGATTATTGTATTGGGGTGACCTTTGGTCTTAGTTACCAGGGCCCCACATTATTTTTTGCACATCATAGTCTAGCTTGAGGGGGGGTGTTCGGATATCCACATCATCTTTTTCAGGATCTTGCATGCAATTAGGGTTTGCATGCAAAATCTAGGGTTTGCATGCACCTGCATGCACTTGCATGCATCCCAGTCACCAGTTTGATGCCTCTAGCACCTTAGCCATCTCATTCTAGCACCCGGGAGCCACTTACTATAGATTTTTATCCATCCTGGGCTGAAAGGCACCCACTTCTCACGTACTGTCAGAGAAGGGTGCACTTGCTCACCTACCACTGCAGTTCCACTTCAGTTACATTCAGTTAGCTCCGATTCTCCCTGATTTGAGGCTAGTTTCACTCCCGACTGACTGTTTCACTTCCGTTGGACCTCCAGTTTGACTAGATGACTTGTTCTGACTTCAGTTAGTCTCCCATGCGCCCCCCACTGAGCCTCCTTCCCTTAATCAGTGGTACACACTTCAGTTACACATGACACACTCAGTTAGACTCAGATTGACACCTGGATGACTGGTTCTTGTGCATTGATGACCACCACCGATTGATGATGAGGACTCCTAGTTGGAGTCAAGCTACTCCATTCAGTGATTCGAATGGCCTACTTAGTCAATTCGAATTGCTCATTGACAGCATTGTATTCTATTGTAATTCATTCACCCTTTCTGGGATATTGAGCACTGATGCATGTTTTGCACAGTTCTACACCATATTTTCTATATTCATCTGTTGTGATTGATTTACTTGTTCATTAGATCTGCTGTGACTAATTTTACACAAATGGCCTCCCATGGCGGAAGAAAAGATAGATGATGGAGCAGTAGATACTATCAAGTTGTTGCTCGAGGAAGCCCTCGCGCGACAAAGGAACGAGATGATGGATAATTTTGCCCAAATCCTTCAACGCATGCCAACAGCGGCAAATGCACCCTCAACGAGCAGCCATTTCAGAGATACGAATCCCTTCAAGGTACAAGTTAATTTTGATATCCCTTTATTTGAAGGCCAAATCGATGCCGATGCTCTAGATAAATGGTTGAATCTACTAGAAGGGTATTTCTCTGTCCACCAATTTTCCGACAGGGAAAAGATCATCTTTGCGCTCCTTAAGTCCGTCCCCCATGTCAAAAATTGGTGGGAAACTTATTGTGAGCAAAAATCATCAGACGAGTCTGGATTGTTTGAATATTCCAATCCCACTTGGGCCTCTTTTATAGATGCCATCAAGGAACAATATTACCCTGTTGGAAACTATGATGACTAGTTCACAAAATGGACCATTCTGCATCAAGAGACGGACCAAAAGGTGTCGGAGTACACCAACAAATTTCATACCTTGCGCACAAAGCTAGGTATCAAGGACTTCGAGCGGCACCTAGTACTGAAATATCGCAGTGGCCTACACCGCTACATCCGAATAGAGATGGATTTCCTGGTAATCTCTTCACTCGGATCCGCCTATCGATATGATGTCAAAATTGAGCAGAAATTTCAGCAAAAGAACAAGCGTGACTTCAGGACTTCGCAGAAGCAGGGCAAGGGAAACTGTAGCTTGCAGAGCACGGGGCAGGAAAAGGACAACCAGTCCCAACCACAGGCGAAGAAGGGTAAAGAAAAGCCAAAGAAGCACACTGGGAAGTGGTGCGAGTTCCACAAAAGCCCCTGGCACAACACTGATGATTGTCGCTCAAAACAGTCATTGGTGGCTGAGATCAAAACTTAAGAATCAGATCCCAGTTCCGATTCTGACTCGAAACCTAATTTCATTGCAGCGCGAAAAGGAAAGCAAATCATTGATGCAGAACCCAGTGCCGTTGTTGCCCCCACACAGATTCAGCCAGAGGAGCCTGAAGAGTCGGAGGCAGAGGAGCGCCTTTTCCACTCACAGATGTGGGTGAAGGGAATTTCCCTACACTTTGTTGTGGACAGCGGCAGCCAGAAGAACCTGATCTCAGAAAAAGTCATCAAGAGATTGCAGCTACCAATAATGCCACACCCAGAACCATACACCATCGGATGGCTAAGCCAAGGACGAAGGATCCGTGTCAGTCACCAATGTCTCCTACCATATGGCATCAAGCCCTTCAAAGATGAGGTATTGTGTGATGTGGCCCCACTTGAAGTATGTGATGTTCTATTAGGACAGCAATATATGTGGAAGCATCATGCTATATATGAATCCCGACCTCGCATTGTCATTGTCACTTTGGGAGGACAACTCTATCGGATACCAAAGACAGTTTCACCTACCCCAACCAAGCAGGGCAGGAAGATAATCTCCCACACTGGGAAATTTTCCCTATTCGCAAATGCCACTAAAGGTGAACATCATATCTCAGAGACATCCACAACCTCTGCAGATTATCCTTCTACTCAGCAGAAACAAGAAAAACACAAAGTTAGTGCAGCATCGCCTATTCGGGTACCTCTACAGTGCAAGGCCACGCATTCAAGGTGCTCCTCAAAAAATAAACCATCCACACCGGTGCATACCAAGGATACCACAACAACCAAAACTGTTGAACAACTCCAGCGCATCCATCAACAACAATTACAACCCTCTGAAGAGGTCAAAGTAAGGCAACCTTTCCACTTCAGCAAATGTCGCACCGAGAGCTCAATTCGACACACAGCTCGACATATGATAAGGGATTTAACGCAATGGAGACCAATGCTTCCTAAGGAGGGAGGATTGATCCAGGTGGATATCGGTGGCGGCCCATCTCTTCCAATAGGCTCAAAACAGTCTTCTAGCAATTTTGGTAAATTACTATTTTTAGTAGTTTTTCGGGTGCTGAACTTCCGGAGCCATTTTGAGGCCCTAAACGACATTTTTTGGCGATTTGGGGGACCAAATGGTTGCCAGCAGCATGAACGTGGGCCCAATGGAAAGTTGTAAATCTCGGTTAGACCTTTCCAATGGGCTACCGAGCGCCCTAAACAAAGATCGTATGCAAAAGTTATGACCCCGAGAAGTTGACTGTTCAACTAAACACCTTGGGGCCGCAAACTTTATGACGGTTCATCTTCTAGGGTTATGTTTTTGGATGATTGGGATTCTTTCCCTCATGCTTATGATAAATAGGCCCTTTCGGCCTCCCTTTGTATTCATCTTGGCACGAATGAGCATAGCGGCCACATCTCTTCTCAGAGATAGCTACCACCATTCCAGCTATTGTATTTTACAGTCATTTCTATTTCTGCTATTTAATAGAATATGTGTTTACTGTATCACTGTGTTATTTTCAATATATCTCTGTGTATGATTCTGTATATGCTATCTTTTGTTTCGTTCCCACATAAATCCGGATCAGTGGTATCAGAGCGGTCTGCTCTTTGATTGTTTCTCGGTGCATGTCCCCGACGAGGTCAGGATACAGAGAGTTGGGTCTCGAACTAGTTTCACTTGGGGAAGACCACTCTCGCCGCCCCAAACGGCCTCCCATGGCGGAAGAAAAGAGAGATGATGGAGCAGTAGATCCTATCAAGTTGTTGCTCGAGGAAGCCCTCGCGCGACAGAGGGACGAGATGATGGATAATTTCGCCCAAATCCTTCAACGCATGCCAACAGCGGCAAATGCACCCTTAACGAGCAGCCATTTCGGAGATACGACTCCCTTCAAGGTACAAATTAATTTTGATATCCCTTTATTTGAAGGCCAAATCGATGCCGATGCTCTAGATAAATGGTTGAATCTACTAGAAGGGTATTTCTCTGTCCTCCAATTTTCGGACAGGGAAAAGATCATCTTTGCGCTCCTTAAGGTCGTCCCCAATGTCAAAAATTGGTGGGAAACTTATTGTGAGCAAAAATCATCAGACGAGTCTGGATTGTTTGAATATTCCAATCCCACTTGGGCCTCTTTTATAGATGCCATCAAGGAACAATATTACCCTGTTGGAACTATGATGACCAGTACACAAAATGGACCATTCTGCATCAAGAGAGGGACCAAACGGTGTCGGAGTACACCAACAAATTTCATACCTTATGCACAAAGCTAGGTATCAAGGACTCCGAGCGGCACCTAGTAATGAAATATCGCAGTGGCCTACACCGGTACATCTGAACAGAGATGGATTTCCTGGAAATCTCTTCACTCTGATCCTCCTATCGATATGCTCTCAAAATTGAGCAGAAATTTCAGCAAAAGAACAAGCGTGACTTCCGACTTGCGCAGAAGCAGGGCAAGGGAAACTCTAGCTCGCAGAGCACGTGGCAGGAAAAGGACAACCAGTCCCAACCACAGGCGAAGAAGGGTAAAGAAAAGACAAAGAAGGACACCGGGAAGTGGTGCGAGTTCCACAAAAGCACCTGGCACAACACTGATGATTGTCGCTCAAAACAGTCATTGGTGGCTGAGATCAAAACTTCAGAATCAGATCCCATTTCCGATTCTGACTCGGGAACCTAATTTCACAGCCGCGCGAAAAGGCAAGCAGATCATTGATGCAGAACCCAGTGCCGTTGTTGCCCCCACACAGATTCAGCCAGAGGAGACTGAAGAGTCGGAGGCAGAGGAGCGCCTTTTCCACTCACAGATGTGGGTGAAGGGAATTCTCCTACACTTTGTTGTGGACAGCGGTAACCAGAAGAACCTGATCTCAGAAGAAGTCATCAAGAGATTGGAGCTACCAATATTGCCACACCCACAACCATATACCATCGGATGGCTAAGCCAAGGACGAAGGATCCGTTTCAGTCACCAATGTCGCCTACCATATGGCATCAAGCCCTTCAAAGATGAGGTATTGTGTGATGTGGCCCCACTTGAAGTATGTGATGTTCTCTCAGGACAGCCATATATGTGGAAGCGTCATGCTATATATGAATCCCGACCTCGCAGTGTCATTGTCACTTTGGGAGGACAACTCTATCGGATACCAGAGACAGTTTCACCTACCCCAACCAAGCAGGGCAGGAAGATAATCTCCCACACTGGGAAATTTTCCCTATTCGCAAATGCCACTAAAGGTGAACATCAGATCTCAGAGACATCCACAACCTCTGCAGATTATCCTTCTACTCAGCAGAAACAAGAAAAACACAAAGTTTGTGCAGCATCGCCTATTCGGGTACCTCTACAGTGCAAGGACACGCATTCAAGGTGCTCCTCCAAAAAGAAACCATCCACACCGGTGCATACCAAGGATACCACAACAACCAAACCTGTTGAACAGCTCCAGCGCATCCATCAACAACAATTACAACCCTCTAAAGAGGTCAATGTAAGGCAACCTTTCCACTTCAGCAAATGTCGCACCAAGAGCTCAATTCGACACACAGCTCGACATATGATAAGGGATTTAACGCAATGGAGACCATCGCTTCCTAAGGAGGGAGGATTGATCCAGGTGGATATCGGTGGCGGCCCACCTCTTCCAACTGCCTCAAAACAGTCTTCTGGCAATTTTGGTAAATTACTATTTTTAGCAGTTTTTCGGGTCCTGAACTTCCAGAGCCATTTTGAGGCCCTAAACGACATTTTTTGGCGATTTGGGAGACCAAATGGTTGCCATCTGTATGCATTTGGGCCCAATCGAAAGTTGTAAAACTCGGTTAGACCTTTCCAACGGGCTACCGAGCGCCCTAAACGGAGATCGTATGCAAAAGTTATGACCCCGAGAAGTTGACTGTTCAACTAACCACCTTGGGGCCGCAAACTTTATGACGGTTCATCTTCTAGCGTTAGGTTTTTTCATGATTGGGATTCTTTCCCTCATGCTTATGATAAATAGGCCCTTTCGGCCTCTCTTTGTATTCATCTTGGCACGAATGAGCATAGTGGCCACATCTCTTCTCAGAGATAGCTACCACCATTCCAACTATTGTATTTTACAGTCTGTTCTATTTCATCTATTTAATAGAATATGTGTTTACTGTATCACTGTGTTATTTGCAATATATCTCTATGTATGATTTTGTATATGCTATCTTTTGTTTCGTTCCCACATAAATCTGGATCAGTGGTATCAGAGCGATCTGCTCTTTGATTGTTTCTCGGTGCATGTCCCCGACAAGGTCAGGATACAGAGAGTTGGGTCTCGAACTAGTTTCACTTGGGGAAGACAACTCTCGCCGCCCCAAACGGCCTCCCATGGCGGTAGAAAAGAGAGATGACGGAGCAGTAGATCCTATCAAGTTGTTTCTCGAGGAATCCCTCGCGCGACAGAGGAACGAGATGATGGATAATTTCACCCAAATCCTTCAACACATGCCAAGAGCGGCAAATGCACCCTCAACGAGCAGCCATTTCGGAGATACGACTCCCTTCAAGGTACAAGTTAATTTTGATATCCCTTTATTTGAAGGCCAAATCGATGCCGATGCTCTAGATAAATGGTTGAATCTACTAGAAGGGTATTTCTCTGTCCACCAATTTTCCGACAGGGAAAAGATCATCTTTGCGCTCCTTAAGGCCGTCCCCCATGTCAAAAATTGGTGGGAAACTTATTGTGAGCAAAACTCATCAGACGAGTCTGGATTGTTTGAATATTCCAATCCCACTTGGGCCTCTTTTATAGATGCCATCAAGGAACAATATTACCTTGTTTGAAACTATGATGACTAGTACACAAAATGGACCATTCTGCATCAAGAGAGGGACCAAACGGTGTCAGAGTACACCAACAAATTTCATACCTTGCGCACAAAGCTAGGTATCAAGGACTCCGAGCGGCACCTAGTACTGAAATATCGCAGTGGCCTACACCGGTACATCTGAACAGAGATGGATTTCCTGGAAATCTCTTCACTCGGATCCGCCTATCAATATGCTGTCAAAATTGAGCAGAAATTTCAGCAAAAGAACAAGCGTGACTTCGGACTTGCGCAGAAGCAGGGCAAGGGAAACTCTAGCTCATGGGGCAGGAAAAGGACAACCAGTCCCAACCACAAGCGAAGAAGGGTAAAGAAAAGACAAAGAAGGACGCTGAGAAGTGGTGCGAGTTCCACAAAAGCCCCTGGCACAACACTCATGATTGTCGCTCAAAACAGTCATTGGTGGCTGAGATCAAAACTTCAGAATCAGATCCCAGTTCTGATTCTGACTCGGAACCTAATTTCATAGCTGCACGAAAAGGGAAGCAGATCATTGATGCAGAACCCAATGCCGTTGTTGCCACCACACAGATTCAGCCAGAGGAGCCTGAAGACTCGGAGGCAGAGGAGCACCTTTTCCACTCACAGATGTGGGTGAAGGGAATTCCACTACACTTTGTTGTGGACAGCGGCAACTAGAAGAACCTGATCTCAGAAGAAGTCATCAAGAGATTGGAGCTACCAATAATGCCACACCCACAACCATACACCATCGGATGGCTAAGCTAAGGACGAAGGATCCGTGTCAGTCACCAATGTCGCCTACCATATGGCATCAAGCCCTTCAAAGATGAGGTATTGTGTGATGTGGCCCCACTTGAAGTATGTGATGTTCTCTTAGGACAGCCATATATGTGGAAGCGTCATGCTATATATGAATCCCGACCTCGCAGTGTCATTGTCACTTTGGGAGGACAACTCTATCGGATACCAGAGACAGTTTCACCTACCCCAACCAAGCAGGGCAGGAAGATAATCTCCCACACTGGGAAATTTTCCCTATTCGCAAATTCCACTAAAGGTGAACATCAGATCTCATAGACATCCACAACCTCTGCAGATTATCCTTCTACTCAGCAGAAACAAGAAAAACACAAAGTTAGTGCAGCATCGCCTATTCGGGTACCTCTACAGTGCAAGGCCATGCATTCAATGTGCTCCTCCAAAAAGAAACCATCCACACCGGTGCATACCAAGGATACCACAACAACCAAAACTGTTGAACAGCTCCAGCGCATCCATCAACAACAATTACAACCCTCTGAAGAGGTCAAAGTAAGGCAACCTTTCCACTTCAGCAAATGTCGCACCAAGAGCTCAATTCGACACACATCTCGACATATGATAAGGGATTTAACGCAATGGAGACCATTGCTTCCTAAGGAGGGAGGATTGATCCAGGTGGATATCGGTGGCGGCCCACCTCTTCCAACTGACTCAAAACAGTCTTCTAGCAATTTTGGTAAATTACTATTTTTAACAGTTTTTCGGGTCCTGAACTTCTGGAGCCATTTTGAGGCCCTAAACGACATTTTTTGGTGATTTGGGGGACCAAATGGTTGCCAACGACATGCATGTGGGCCTAGTCGAAAGTTGTAAATCTTGGTTAGACCTTTCCAATGGGCTACCGAGCGCCCTAAACGGAGATCGTATGCAAAAGTTATGACCCCGAGAAGTTGATTGTTCAACTAACCACCTTGGGGCCGCAAACTTTATGACGGTTCATCTTCTAGGGTTAGGTTTTTGGATGATTGGGATTCTTTCCCTCATGCTTATGATAAATAGGCCCTTTCGTCCTCTCGTTGTATTCATCTTGGCACGAATGAGCATAGCGGCCACATCTCTTCTCAGAGATAGCTACCACCATTCCAGCTATTGTATTTTACAGTCTGTTCTATTTCTGCTATTTAATAGAATATGTGTTTGCTGTATTACTGTGTTATTTGCAATATATCTCTGTGTATGTTTCTGTATATGCTATCTTTTGTTTCATTCCCACATAAATCTGGATCAGTACTATAAAACATAATACCCAAACTCTAGATATCTGTTCAAAAAAATCAAGATACATCAAATTAAATTACAAAACATAATCATTTTCATAAGGGGAAAATAATGTGGGCAATGCAACGCTCCACCCAACCGTAGGCTCTTCGACAACATATACTCAGTCCGTCCGAAGGACACCCCCGAGTTGAGCATGGTGATCCACAACGAGATAGGGAGTCTCTAAGTCTCGTCGCCCTAGAGTTAACCACCCACAACTCTAGAGGTTAATGCAACACTCCTGCAGCCAAGGGTAGTACTCCTACCTAGACACTTCTCGTGTCCTAACCTCGTGCATAGCTTGGTGTTGTTCTCGGCGGTAATACCATAAGTAATAAAACTAGTGCATTCGACAAGCCACCGAAGCATTAGACATGCACTCAAACATTCAACATGCAATCAAACATATCATATGAGACAAGCATCCAAACAAATGTAGATGAAACATAAGACACACATTCGACATGTGACCACACAAAAGGTGTACATAACAAAAATAGCATGAATATGTATATAAAACCTCTCCAATGTATTCAACAGGGAAACTATGCATTCGACGTGTAACTGACGGACATAAAGTGGTACAAACAGAATAAACATGTGCATAACACCTATCCAATGCATTCGACATGCCACTGATGGATAAAAGGTAACATCGACCGTCATTGCCTCTATGTAAATGAAAATCAATGCGTGAGGAAAATCAATGCATTAAAGCATACTTAACCATGATATGAAGTAGATATATACATTGACAATATGCACCCATATGCATCATATATATATATATATATATATATAAACATTGAGAGGTATATATATAACATGGTCATTTTACATACTCTAGTAAAATAAAATCTTGTATAATTTATATGAAGCTTAATCATTTTAAACTATGTGTAGACAAATCTTCATTGTATGACAATCTATATATTCCACATAACTCTTCTATATGATGTATAGCACAAATTTATTTTATACATCCCATATATATAAAATGTAACCATTTCTACATTGTGTAAAATATAAGTAGTCATTTCTACAGTATATATGAAGTGTAATCATGCTATACTATATATATATAAAGCATACCCCTTTATAATATAGGTATGTAAAGACATGGTCGTTTCCTGTCACAAGCATAAGGGTGTAACCATGGTATAAGTAACACCGTTACATAATAATTAAACCACAATTTACACATAGGAAGTAAAAGGAAGCAATAAAGAAATTGCATGTTAACAACAGGTGTAGTTTTATAAGAGGAGCACCATATACAACAATGTATCAAAAGAAAGTAAATGAGCACTTTCACCCCACTAACAACATGTCATAATTTATAATGAATGTGCTCACACCACTAACATCATGTCATAATTTATAATGAATGTGCTCACACCACTAACATCATGTCATAATTTATAATGAATGTGCAAGAAGCATTCATGTTATACCCCAGGAACACGATTCGGCATCAATGTTTTATAAACCCCAAAATGCAATACAGAGCACATTTAAAAACAAGCCCATGATAAGAAGAGATAATCAACAAAACGGTTTCATCCTTACCAAGATGCCAAACCACGGTTTTCCCAACACAATGAGAATATGCAGGGATAAAGATCATTTTCCTATCTTAAATGAAGAACAACAGAAACATAAAAACGTTTTTAATGCATGCAAGCATTTCTGAGATGCCCAATGCATTTCTCTGGCTCCAACAAAGAGTTAAAATCAATTCTCTACCTCAAATGAAGGACAACAGAAACATAAAACGTTTTTCTTCCTTCCTGGCAACACACAGAGCATAAAATGAAATGATTGAATCATATAGAGTCATCAAAACGTTTTTCTTCCTCCCGGGAAACACACAGAAGTGTAAAATGAATTGGTGGAAGCATCAAAACGTTTTTCTTCCTCCCAGGGAACACACAGAAGTATAAAACGAGTTAATCGAAGCATCAAAACATTTTTCTTCCTCCCACACAACACACAGAAGTATAAAATGAATTAAGGGAAGCATCAAAACATTTTTTTTGCTCCCAAGCAGCACACAGAAGTATAAAATGAATCACTGGAAGCATCAAAACATTTTTCTTCCTCCCAGGCAACACATAGAAGTATAAAATGAATTAATGGAAGCATCAAAACATTTTTCTTGCTCCCAGGAAACACACAGAAGTATAAAATAAATCACTGGAAGCATCAAAATGTTTTTCTTGCTCCTCGGCAATACATAGAAGTATAAAATGAATCACTGGAAGCATCAAAATGTTTTTCTTCCTCCCAGGCAACACACAGAAGTATAAAATGAATTAATGGAAGCATCAAAATGTTTTTATTGCTCCCAGGCAACACACAGAAGTATAAAATGAATCACTGGAAGCATCAAAATCTTTTTCTTCCTCCCAGAAAACACACAGAAGTATAAAATCTTTTTTTCCATCCAACAAGCTATCCAAAAACGTTTTTGCAAAACAATATGGGTGCATACAGAGCTTCCAAAGCTCGTTTCCAGCCATCATTCACAATAAAACGTTTTTCAGTTAATGCCCAATCTGGCAAATGCCCAAAACATTTTTAACAATAACAATCCACCCAACAAAGAATGAAAAACGTGGTTCTCCCGTAGCCTATCTCAGAAAATGTTTTTGCAAATCCATAGATGCATACAGAGCCTCAAAGCTTCGATTTCCAGGCATCATTCCAACTAAAACGTTTTTGTAAAACAAATGAGGGGATGCAGAGCTTCCAATCTTTTTTGCGTGAAGGATGCAAAAAGGAACTGCCCCCCCAAAACTAGGTCAAGCTATAATATATATATCTCTCAAACAAAAACATAATAAAATATATATTATTTTCTCATATAAATAAATAAAAACACAACTTAAAATAAAATAGTTGCTCATAAAAAATCCTCCATATTTCTTCCAAGGTAATGTATATATTTTAAATTAAACCATATATATATATATATATATATATATATATATATATATATATAAATGTTGGTGACAATTATATTAAGAATCCATTCCATAAATTAAATATATCACAACACAATAGATTTATTACCATATAAAATATATTAGAGTATATCCATAAAGTATATAGCACATCTATGCCTTTATAAAAAAACATAAAGTTTCAAATATATTTTTGCACATGAAAAATACATTACAACCATATTAATTTGTATGTAAAAGTATGCATGTGTATATAAAGAAATAATATGACATACAAACTATATGTATTCATATAAAAAGAGACATAAACATATGTAATAAAATATATGTATTTCTTATGCAACTTTATAAAATCATAACGTCATAAATAGATATGTGCACTAAATACTAATTGAATTAGTATTTAAATTAATCACTTTTTAATTAAGATAATGTACCCCACATTATTAATGTTTGTCATTGGGTTCATGCTTGATGCTAATAATCATATAAATTAAAATCTAAGCTTCTCCACTTAAATACATATGAGCATAAGCATACCAAAGGAAAATACCAAACATAAATTAACTTGACTCGAAAACAAGAGTTAACCAAGCCAAGGTCCATGACAACGTTTATGACTTAATTACTCTCCTCCCCTTGTGGTTCACCATGCCCTTTTTCACTCTTGGTTGCATTGCGGGAAAAATAGTTTAGGCTCTAATTAGTGTCGTCATGCAAATAGACAAAATTAAATAACTAAAAGCTTTTACCAGAGATGAAGACGTGACACTGAGTTTGATCTCTAAAATATGGGTAGCAGTATGAAGGAGATGACAATGAAGTTTCTCTGAATTTTGGGTATCTTTCTTTGAGGCATCCATAGTGAAATGTTCCTCTAGCTCTGAATTTCAGTTGTCTACTGAAGGGTTTCAACAACAGTAACGTGTCAAGTTTGTAATGGTCTTAAATGAATACTAAAACTTGGGTTGCATAGTGAAAAGGATAAATCTGAAGGCTGACATCCAAGACATAGTTGCACAGTAGCACCATCTAAAGTGTGGAATAAGTTAGGTCTGGTTTAAGGTACATTTTTGTATCATTTTGTACAACCCCTTATCTATTTATCTTGTTTGCTTTGACTGAGTTTTGTGACCATTTTTCTTTGTACTGATTAATTACAAAGTTAGTTTGACTGTGTCATAACACTCTTTTGAAAGAGTTGTACCTCTTGTAATAACCTGATTTTATTCACCCAATTGACTGTAAGTTTGATTTGACATGTTCTCAAAGTTGACATGGAAGTAATAGACCTTGTAAGTGATTGCTTGATCAACCCAAGTGTTTCCTTTGAAAATTGGTTTAACAAGTGTTGATCGTTGTGTCTTTAACCTAAGTGGATCTTGACTGATATCAATGACATCCTTTGACAATATTAATTACTTGAGATTTGTTTTAGGTGTTGACTTTCCTTTTCTGTATAATATTTTATAAGATTGACTGAGTTTGACATTGTTGGTTAAGTCATTTTATCTTCTTGGCTGAGGTTAGTCGCTTAAGGTTTATCTTGTTTAACTGTCAAGTTTTCCTTGACTGTGATTGAGAGTGTTTGTGATGTCATTAAGTTGAGTATGTTTGGACAAATTTTGGTTGACCATATGTGAATTATCTTGGTTGATTTGTTTGAAGTCCTGAGGTCATCTTGAATGTGTCTATTATTTGATGAACTAGACCAAGTAAGAAGGGTTGGTTGACTATCAGAGCACTTGATTATATTGGCACAAGTTCAGTTTGGAACAAGTACATAAGCAAGGTTTCTATAGGTCTTGTTGAGTAGGTTGGTTCATTTGAGCAAGTTACATGAGCAGATTCTTTGAATTAGATTGGTTGATGTGCATGAGCTATTGGTTTGACTCAGGTTGACTGAGTTGTGTATGCATTTGGTAGGACTCACAAATTCCTAGTTGGATAGAAGCTGACAGTAGTAGTGTAGCATGATACATTTATTGAACATTGTGCTACAGGTTTACCAGTGTGGTACAAGTATCGTTCAATGTGGAACAAGTGTTGAGCAGTGGTTGCACAGTTGATGGTCAACAGGTCTGCAGGATCAGTGTGGTTGGTGTTCAGTTTTTTCAGTTTCCTTCTTCATATCAGGGTGGCAGGATGGGGCAAGGAAAGTGGGTTGTAGCCTCCTTTCGGTTGTAGCTAGAGAATTAGGGAGTTGGAGCTTCCTTCAGGTTTTTGCGCGTAAACCAGGGGGTTGGAGCCTCCTTCTAGTTTGTTGATGCCCCATGAATCGCAACATCAATTAGCAAGGGATTCTCCCCGGTAAACAGTCTCAATTAGATTGTCCACCGTTTGGTGTGGGGAATCCATCCGGTTAACGGTTCCGGCTACCGTGTAAGATTTAAAGATTTGTATTTTTTTGCACCGGTTATGACTCGATCCACCATTTATGTATTTTAAATTTATGTATGAGATGCAAGTGTTGTAAACTAATTTAATCTAAATGCAAAGCTGAAACAAATCTTAATCTAAAACTGTAATAAGCAAATCTATTCTATCCTCGCGAGGAGCCAAAATAAGAGCATGAGCAGCGTGTTGTAGATACACATACAGGTCACACAGATAACTGTTTAAACCAATTTAAATGTAACTTACAGCAAAAAGAGAGATGCATTCAAGATAGCTTAAATGAATAAAAACGATTTCACCACTCATAATACAAAGCATAATACACAGAAAATGAGAAACAGTCACAACAATGGAGTAATCCACAATGATTTAGAACGATCTCACAATAAACCAGTGGTAAGAGAGTCGAAATAGTTCCACATCCCTTTACACAGATTCCAAACAAATGTCGTCCAGGCTTTCAATAGACAAAAACGAACTCCTGTATATTGATATTTGGAAAATAGTTCCCATACATAATGCAGACGTCTTTCTCTGCCTGTCAAAAGTCCTAATTCTCTCCTCCGTTCACCTATTTCTAGATTTTACAATGCTTCTCATTTTCCCAAAAACCTAAACCTAAACCTAGGAGAGACAAAATTTTGTCTTCTAGTGGTTAATAAGACAAAGCCCAAAATGTAGCTGTCTTTTACAAAATTAAAAAAAAACAGAAATAAAGTTCTCTTTTCTTTAAGAAGACAAAATAACAGTTGTCTTTCGTTTAGAATATATCAAGCCACTAATTGCCTAACTGACTGGATATAGTCGGCTCAATTTCCACTTTCTTAACCAATCTACCAATAATAGCCTCCTTCCTTTCATGAAAATAAACGGAATCCAGGTTGGCCACTTGGTGTTGCTGCTTGGGGTTGTACAGGGTTAGTGCTAATTCATCAGTAGGAACAACTCTAGTATCAGCTATCCCTGGTGGATCTTTCTTTGGCAGATCTAAGTCCATGGATCGCGGATCAGATGGACCTTGTTATTTTTCCTTTCTGACTTCTTCTTCTGCTTGCAGCCTTGCCACCTCTTCCAATTCAGCTGCCTCCTTTTTTGTCCGCAGTCTTGCTAATTCTGCTTTTTCAGCTGCATCGGCCTCCTGTTTCTGCTTAGCTTCTTGTTTTATTTCTACGTCTGAGTCTGACTCCATGAACTTAACTTTGCACCGGGCAGATTTCCTAAGCATGTCAAAACCTGCAACAAGCAAGGTAGCACAAAGAAGGGATCCGGTGAATTTCAAAAAAGCAACTATTAAATGCGATACCCCTTCCCAAACACGTTGTTGCACATAAAGTTGAAAGTTTAAAAAACAATTAGCATCATATTCATGGGAATAACTAGAAGTTCTGAGACGAGCGACAGTCCAAAAAGTGACCCAATGGAAAAAGGCGAGCTATGTTCTCCCAACGCAATAGTGAAATGATCTCCCAAATCCCGTCCAATGCATTCGTATAGGTTAAGCATTAATGTCTTCACGAACGATAGGCTGGCGAGTTGGTGAGCACGAGGCTCAAGCCGAATGGCACTTAACTCTGCATAGGGTAATATTAATGGCTTCACCAATTTCGTATCTATGCATGTCCCCAAAAAGATCGGAAGCGCTATAGCGTCGATCGCAATGCTAAGCTTTTGCGTAAATCACGGTGATTTTGTGCCAAAAATCCACGGTGATGGGTTGTAGCACAGATAAAGCTCTGTCGGGGTTTCTGGGGCTAGAAATGGAGCAACGAGCGATGTGCGTAAACTTAAAACCACGACCTGAAAGCTACATCGAACAACAAGGCACAGTGATGGAAGCAGCACTTTTAGGGATAAGTATTTCGCATCAGCGGGGTTTTAGACATAACGCTTGCACCTAAAAAAAATGCGCTAATTTGCACCAAACAAAAAGGAGCAAAAGAGCTTTCGCATTGGCATATTTAGAGTTAAATTATGCGCCATGGCCGGCTGGGCTATGGATAAAGCTTGCACCTAAAAGGCATCCAAAATAGATCTACGACCTGCGCCAATGTCGGTCGAATTAGTCTTAGGACTTGTGCCATGACAAGCCAATTTAGGATTTAATCTTGCACCGCAGGCGGCCATAATAGACCATTGAAACCCACCCAAAAGCACGCAAATCAAAGTTCACTCAAGCGCCGAAGAGGCCGAGTTAGGTTTGCGATTTGCACCGAAGACAGCAATCTTATGATCGAAACTTGCCCCGAAGGCGGGAGATTTATGGTTAAAACTTGCGCTGAAGGCGGAAGGTGACTTTGCCTTAGACAAAAAACCAAACTACATCTTCATACCGTACATTTAAAAGATTCAAAGCTAAATAAAAAATCTTAAGATGATCTTGAGCAGATATGCCTTTACCTGGGTCGTATTTGGGAAAAACTTTCTCTGGATTTTTAGGCAGATCGTGAAATGGCCCAGCTAGATTTAATGCTCCCCTTGCTCTCCAAGAAGGTATAGCCATGGCTCTATGTGGAGAATTAGGTGGAGAATCATGTGGTGAATCAAGTGGAGTGTTCTTTGGAGTAAAAGGTTCTCCAAGATTTTCTGGATCTTCAAAATCGGTCTCCTTTAGAGGCTACGTGATCTCTTCTAAAGACAAATCTACCAGCTCTTCGAAGCTCTGCACAAGGATTGAATCATGGGTATATTGTCTTTCTCTTTTAGGAATTCTTCTTCTAGGAAGAAAAGTTATTGCGTTTAAACCACCGAGTTGTTTAACATAAGCTCGTGTGTGCCTTCTTAAATCTATTATTTAAGCAAAAGGAACAGCATACAGTGTTTCTTGCTGTTCACCTTTAGGATTTGGATTTTCTTGATTTATGGATTCCAGATCTAAATCTTCTGGAATGGCTGTTTCAAATGGGTCTTCAGTGGGATTTCTTCTAATGAAGGGATCTCTTCTTCCAGCCATGCTCTGGTGGCCCTCCTTCTAGCACCAAAAACTGTTGATGCCTCGAAAATCACAGCATCAATCAGCAGGAAACATATAGAGAAAACAATTTCACCACTCATAATACACAGCATAATACACAGAAAATGAGAAACATTCACAACAATGGAGTAATCCACAATGAGTTAGAATGATCTCACAATAAACCAATGGTAAGAGAGTCGAAATAGTTCCACATCCCTTTACACAGATGCCAAGCAAATGTCGTGCAGGCTTTCAATAGACAAAAACAAACTCTTGTATATCAATATCTGGAAAATAGTTCCCATACATAACGCAGTTGTCTTTCTTTGCGTGTCAAAAGTCCTGATTCTCTCCTTCGTTCACCTATTTATATATTTTACAATGCTTCTCATTTTCCCAAAAACCTAAACCTAAACCTAGGAGGGACAAAAAATTTTCTTCTAGTGGTTAATAAGACAAAGCCCAAAACGCAGCTGTCTTTTACAAAATTAAAACAAAACAGAAATAAAGTTCTCTTTTCCTTAAGAAGACAAAATAACAGTTGTCTTTCGTTTAGAATAGATCAAGCCACAGATGGCCCGACTGACTGGATATAACCGGCCCAATTTCCACTTTCTTAACCGATCTACCAATAATAGCCTCCTTCCTTTCATGAAAATAAATGGAATCCAGGTTGGCCACTTGGAGCTGCTGCTTGGGGTTATACAGGGTTAGTGCTAATTCATCAGTAGGAACAACTCCAGTATCAGCTATCCCTGGTGGGTCTTTCTTTGGCAGATCTAAGTCCATGGATTGCGGATCAGATGGACCTTGTTATTTTTCCTTTCTGACTTCTTCTGCTTGCAGCCTTGCCACCTTTGCCAATTTGGCTACCTCCTTTTCTACCCACAGTCTTGCTAATTCTGCCTTTTCAGCTGCATCGGCCTCCTGTTTCTGCTTGGCTTCTTGTTTTATTTCTACTTCTGATTATGACTCCATGAACTTAGCTTTGCACCAGGCGGATTTCCTAAGCATGTTAAAACCTACAACGAGCAAGGTAGCACAAATAAGGGATTCGGTGAATTTCAAAAAATCAACTATTAAATGCGATACCCCCTCCCAAACACGTTGTTGCACATAAAGTTGAAAGTTTAAAAAACAATTAGCAGCATATATATGGGAATAACTAGAAGTTCCGAGACGAGCGACAGTCCACACAGTGGCCCAATGGCGAAAGGCGAGCTATGTTCTCCCAACATAATGGTGAAATGATCTCCCAAATCTCGTTCAATGCATTCGTATAGGGGAAGCATTAATGTCTTCATGGACGATAGGTTGGCGAGTTGGTGAGCACGAGGCTCAAGCCGAATGGCACTTAACTCTGCATAGGGTAATATTAATGGCTTCACCAATTTCTTATCTGCGCATGTCCCCAAAAAGATCAAAAGCGCTATAGCGGAAATCGCAATGTTAAGCTTCTGCGCAAATCGCGGTGATTTTGTGCCAAAAATCCGTGGTGATGGGTTGTACCAGAGATAAAGCTCCGTCGGGGTTTCTGGGGCTAGAAATGGCGCAACGAGTGGCATGCTTAAACTTAAAACCGTGACCCGGAAGCTACATCGAACAACGAGGCACAGTGATGGAAGCGGCGATTTTAGGGATAAGTATTTCGCATAGGCGGGGTTTTAGACATAATGCTTGCGCCAAAAAAAATGCACTAATTTGGACCAAACAAAAAGGAGCAAAAGAGCTTTCGCGTCGGCATATTTAGAGTTAAATTCTGCGCCATGGCCGACTGGGATATGGATAAATCTTGCACTTAAAAGGCATCCAAAATAGGTCTACAACCTACGCCAATGTCGGCCGAATTAGTCTTAGGACTTGCGCCACGAGAGGCCAATTTAGGATTTAATCTTGTGCCATAGGTGGCCATAATAGACCTTGGAAACCCGCCCAAAAGCGCGCAAATCAAAGTTGACTCAAGTGCCGAAAGCGGAAAAAATAGAGTTAAAACTTGGGCCGAAGAGGCCGAGTTAGGTTTGAGACTTGTACCGAAGATGGCAGCCTTATGATCGAAACTTGAGCCGAAGGCGGGAGATTTATGGTTAAAAGTTGCGTTGAAGGTGGAAGGTGACTTTGCCTTAGACAAAAAACCAAACAAAAATCTTTGGAAGATTGGTCATAAAAATCCACCCATCGGTGATTTTAAGGCTAAGTCATGCGCCAAAGAGTTCCAAAGACTTAGAAGATTCTTGTGCCGACGTCCTTACTGAAGTTAAACTCTGCGCCAGAGGCGACCAAAATAATGCTAGGCAATTGCGCCAAAGGTGGCCAAAATAAGCTCTTGAAGTGCGCCTAAAGCGGCCAAGGTAGTTTTAGACTTCGCGTGATAAGCAGGCAGCTTAAATCTAAAAGTTGCGCGAGTGAGGATCAAAAAACAATGGTCAAATTACAGTTAAGACTTTCGTCGAAAAAGTAAGGTTTGGTTTAATATTTGTGCCCAAAGGCGGAGGACTTATGGTTAGAACTTGCGCTAAAGGCGGAAGACTTATAGTTAAAACTTGCGCCGAAGGCTATAGGTGACTTTTCCTTAGAAAAATTTTCAGAAAAATTCTTCGGGAAACAAGTGTTAAGGTTTTGCCGGATTTAGAGTAGGATAAGGTTCAAAAGAAAGAGAAAAAAAAATCAATACAAAAGTGTAGGAGGAGGGGCCCCAATATTTTTCAAAATTTTGGGTGGATGTTGGAGCAACAACACAGTTGTAGTTGGAGAACTGAAGCTTTCTAACCAGGGAGTTGTTGCCTCCTTCCAGTTGTTGCTGGAGAAACTCTTATCACAAAGGCTTCCGTGATTTTTCCCCCCGGACTTGGGTTTCTAAATAAAATCTTGTGTACTATGTATCATGCTATGCTTCTTATTTGATGACGATGTGATGTGATATATGATAAAATATAAAAGTTAATAATGTATTAATGAACGAGGTACTCTACATAAATAAGTTGTTGATGATTAAAGTTGTGAAAAGTAATAAAAAGCACACACATTGACTCACCCCCCTCTTAGTGTGCTCAATTTGTCCAACATAGAAGATGCAAGCAACATATGCAAACCTTATGCAACATGTATTTAATGATTTGATGAAATAGATAGTTCTGGGATAAATAACAACATAGGCCAAACGATTTTATGTAGATCAAAGCTAATGGGATTGGGTCAATGCAACCCCATGTGTACAAGTAGACCATACTCACATAGAGCATGCAAACAAGCAAATGGAATCTATGTGCAAGCAAAGTAAATCCTACTCCAATTGACAGATCCATACAACTATGTAAATCAAAAGCATACAAGGGAATCGAACCTATGAGTGATTTGTAGAAAGAAACCTTCACAAGGATAAGGAATGCAAAGTATAGTAGCATAATTCGAGTATGAATACAAATACAAATACGAAAAAAATCTAGTAAGAATAAAATACAGAAGTAGACTACTTATATATAATACTTTTAATCAAATACTAACAAATATACTATAAATGTACATAGACATATTTATATAATAACTTCAAACATATATTTAATAAACAAAAATATAAAAAGTTTGGTTTTTTAAATTGATTTTCAAAATTTAATTATCCACTTGGAAGAGTCTAGATTTGTATTACATTTACATTGAATATTAAGACGATTCCGAATTTCTTTACACTAAATAACAATATAGAATACAACCAAATTATGCTACTATGTTGCAAAGTACTTATTACAAAGCGAATACACTTACACTCTATCGAACGACTGTGTGAATGTAGCATTAGATGGCTCAAAGAAAATGGATGGCCAAAGGACTGTGTGAATGTAGCATTAGATGGCGTGGGCAGAGAGTGAAGAGGGAACCTCTGTGTCTGTCGCTCCATGGTGGTGGTAACTAGTCGAAACCCTTACTGAGATCGCGTGGTCTCCTCAGACCAAGCAGCCCGAGGCTTGGCCACCGCGACCTGCATCAAAAAATTAAGAGCTTAAGCTATTGTAACGTGGCATGTGTAAAACATTTTCGCATTGCAGAAGTAAACAAACTAAGCTTGATTATCATGGGGAAAGACAAACTAGCCTTGATTATCATGGGGAAAGACCGTGGGCATGGCCATACAGGACGAGACCTATTGTAATATGTTTTTCACATAGAACCATACAAAAGATAAAGATTCCATGCAATGCCTTTGACCACTTGGGGCAAATGAATTCCCTACCAAATAGATGTGGTTTTCACAGAATTAAAGTTGATATAACATTCCTTTATGTCATTTTTTATGCCGAATATATTATGAACAAATTGTATCTTAAAATAAGCAAAGAATCAAAGTCATACCCTAAATAGATGTGGTTTTCACAGAATTAAAGTTGATATAACATTCCTTTATGTCATTTATTATGCCGAATATATTATGAACAAATTGTATCTTAAAATAAGCAAAGAATCAAAGTCATACCCTAAGTCATCTCTGCACATTGCTTTGTGAACAAATTGTATCTTAAAAGAAGCAAAGTCGTACCCTAAGTCATCTCTACACATTGCTTTGTGAACAAATTGCATGATAATTCTTTGAGGAAGTTAAAATACTTTTAAGGAAGCAAGGAATCAAAGGTATTCCTTTGTCATTTATGTTCATTGTTTTCCGACAAATTGTACGTTAAAAACTTAGAATCAAAGACTTTCCTTTATGTAAGTATGGCGATTGCTTTGTGAACAAATTGCATGATAATTCTTTGAGGAAGTTAAAATACTTTTAAGGAAGTAAAGAATCAAAGGTATTCCTCTGTCATTTATGTTCATTGTTTTCCGACAAATTGTACGTTAAAAACTTAGAATCAAAGACTTTCCTTTATGTAAGTATGGCGATTGATTTGTGGCGAAATTGTATCTTTTCAAGGAAGAAAAGAATCAAAAATCAAAGATGTATCAATGTGTGATTTTTGGTCTGTGCTAATTTGTCTAAAACTGTCTAAAGTATTTTTAGTTTGTATCAATCTAAAATTTAAGGTTTTTGCATCCAAAAAACTTATTCTACAATTTGATTAGGGAATATGTGTAACTCCTTCACTACTTATCAACATAAAATTTAAAGTTTTATAAGAAAAGAATCTACAATATGTAATGCATCGACTATATATATATGCATGCAGTGGAGTGAGAAATTTTTGAAGAGTGGCCATAATTTTATCGTTAAAGTTTGGACTGCAAAGAGTGGAGAGTGAGTCTTGAGGGGAGGAATCAATTGTTTGTTTATCGCAAGTGCAAAACATTTTGGATTGTATTTTGAAAATGGGTTTATTTCATAAAATTTCGCATATTAGCCCACTTCTAATGCAGTTGCTTATCATAAATTTGGCTTGTTGGTTTGGATTGTTTTTGGCTTGTTGGTTTGGATTGTTTTTTGAAATTGCTTCAGCCCAAGCAGATTTATTTACAAAAGCATTTGAATCTCTTGATTTTCCTCTCGAAGCCATTACATGCTTAGTTAATATATTAATTTTTAGCGCAAGTCTCATGAGAGGAAGACTTGATCTCGAGAATGGTGCCAGGGAAGTTCTGGCTACTCTAACAGATCCCAAACTGAAGAATATAAATGGGATCGATAGAAATGGGTTGACAACAACTACAGAAGAAGCTATAAGGATTGTTTCTACGCAAGTAGGTGGTCGACATACTACAGAGAAACAAGTTACAGAAACTGTTTATACAGAAGAACCAGAAACAGACACTGTTTTAATAGAAGAAAAAGGTTTAAAGGCTGCCTCTGTTATAATGCTGTCAAACGGCACCCCAAATTCTTCCATAAAGCAATTCATGAAATCCAACGCGCATGTCCATAATGTGCACTCCATCCTCCTCGAGTTTCTTCCATTAAAAGCTGCAGCAGTCAACGTAGAGACGTGTGAATGCAGGGCGTGCAATTGCATTGTCTTCTGGACCGTGGAAGAGATTACTATCATGCTTGCTCGTAGGATGCCTGGAACACTGAGGCGACTATCTGATTCCCTGTGCCTAGTCCCCTCTCTGGACTGTATGAGAAATGGTTGCCATGGGTGCAACGATGGCTTGTTGCATGTAGAAGTGGAGCCAGCTTCAGAACTACGGGGTGACCCCAAGGTGGAAACCCCTGATGTACTTTGTAAAATACTTAACCTTGATGGTGTTGTTGTAGGGCGATCCCTGTGCATCTGCATTCCATTGCATCCGGCAGCCTATGATGACTGGACAGAGCTATTGATAAGATCTTTCAAGTCTAAAGATGAAGAAGCCAGAGGAGTCCGAGTCATGGCTTCAGAAGCCCTGCAAGAATACTTGGATGGAGAAGATGGTAGAAGAAACAGAGGGCCAATAGTAGAATACAACATTGGATCTTTCATAGGGCCAAGATTGTCAGAAATATTAATCAACCTTGCCCTGACTTTCTGGTTTACAGTGGATGGCTTCTCCAGCTCTTATGTGGCCAGAAGAACAATAAGAAATTATCTAGTGGACAGCAAGGGAAGTGGGTTGGCTGCTAATGCATTTCTAACCAAAGCTTTTGTCAAATTTAATGCTGATCATACACATGTTTGCCAAGTGCTCACTTTCAGAGGTAATCGCCTCAACTTCATATCCTTATCATTTGTAGTTGGTGGTGTCAACTTGATTTGTTTTACTGGTTGGGCCGTGCTTATTGCTTTCGAAGGTGGCGATAGTGCCCCACCAGTCTCCAAATATAGACTTGCGATCATAGTAGCAGCCGTTGGTATTGCTTTCTTCATGGATTGCTTCTATTCGTGTTCGAACCGTTTGTTCCGCAAGAAGCGAGACAGTAAGGTTCTGCTGGTGATGATATTGGAGATAGTATGCATTGTAGCAATGAACCTAGTAGCTAAAACCTCAGGCATGGATGTTCTCGGGAAATGGATATATGGTGCTTTGCAAGTGCTCGTCTGGGTAAAGTGGGGAATCGGAAGTTATATTCTTGATAAACATTCTGTAAAATCTTTCCGGTACAAGCTTGGTCACTGGGGAGTCTTGGTATACTCTTCCGCGTTCTGGCTCAATGCTGCCCTGGCTGCAGCTAGGAGTAAGTGGACGCCGTCTTGGCCATGGAAGGACAATTATTTATTTTCAGTGAAAAAGAAACCTTAATTTGGACGCCGTCTCTGTTGCAATTGGAAATTTGTATAATTTGTGATAGCAATGGCTAATGTTTTTGTGATCCAATATATATAAGTATGCTATATTTTTTTTAAGTTAGGTCAAACTTTTATGGTTTAGATCTTTTCCAGGAAGTTTTTTATTCAAAATGGTTGAAGATTTTATAATAAAAAAATGTTAGACGATTTTATGGTTTTATAAAAAAAATGTTTGAAGATTTTTTGATTTTGGTAAAATCTTAAATAAAAAATATAAATTTTCATGGGATGAAAGTAAACAATCAAATAAAAATAAATAAAAAAATTATAAATATTTTTCTAACTTATGTTTTTGCAATTCCTATTTGAATTAAATTATATTATTTTTTAATTTATATTTTAAAATCTATATTTTATTGTAATTTTAGATTTAAAAAAATAGTAATTATAATTATGATGATAAAAGTATTTATCATGATTTAATAATAACAAAATTTATTAAATAATTAATGAAAATGAATGTAAATAAATGTACCATTTAATAAAAAATTGATTATAAAAATGGCTAAGATTATATATTATATTATTAATTAATAATATGATATGTTAAACTGAAAATGGTTGATTTTAAACTTCTTTCATTATTAGATTTTACAAAGTGACTTATTTTCAAAATGTTTTCACCTAAATCCAAACCAAATTGTAAGTGAAAATCATATATATAATGATTCTCAATTACGTAAACCCTAGTTCCTTGTCTTGCTAAGTAGAAGATGCTTTCAACCGTGGAACTCAGAACTAGTTGTAACTGAGGGCTTATGTTTTATGGGGACTTGCAACTTGCTTGCCAAAGCCATTTATGGACACATGGAAAATCGGTCCTAGAGCCTAAAATCTTAATTACATAATAGAGTTATGTGAGTTTAAGCACATGTGTCTAGGCCTAACAAAGGTGATCATGCCACACAAAGGCTCTCGTGATCAATTTTATCCAATTGGACCCCTCTATGCAAAAATTACAATTTGACCTAGTGAGGGTTTAATGGGTTTAGGATTCACCGTTTTATCGAAGGAACTTAAATCATGAAATAAGTGACACATAAGACCTATGCACTCATTCACATAAGTGGCACTATAAACATATGCTATGGAATCAACTTTAGGGTTTGCACCCAATACAATTTCCAAACTAGCATATCCTTACATGTAAGTCATGCTTTAATAAACATAACATAGACGTATGTGTATCCTTACATGTACACCATGCTTTAATAAACATAACATGTACGTCATACTTTAATAAACATAACATAGCAAAAATGAAGGTGAGACCATTCCTAGAGCTTCAAATAGTGATGTCTTATTTATTGTTTCAATGGAAGATGCACATCTGTACACTTCTTGCAGTAGTATTGATTGGATCCTAGACTTTGGGGCATCTCAACATCTAAATCCATGCAAAACCAATTTTGTCTCATATGAAACTGGAGACTATGATAGAGTACATTTGGGAAAGAATCATTTTTGTAATATTGTTGGAGTGGGAGATGTCTAAATCCAAACAAAGTATGGGCATGATATCCTATTGAAACAAGTTAGACATGTTCCAGAGATGCGCATGAGCCTAATCTCTATGGGACAATTAGATGATGAAGGATGCTCCACAAGTTTTGGAAAGAGTGGCTAGAAAATTAGCAAAGCAACACTGGTCATGGCTAAAGGACTCAAGGCGGGGAGATTATATACCTTAAGTGCAACAATAAGAAAATCAAATGTGGTTGTTGTTGCAAAAGAATGAACCTCACCATATTTATGGCATAAGCACTTGGGTCACATAAGCGAAAAGGGCCTAAAAATTCTTGTTGGCCAAAATCTGCTATCAAGTTTGAAATTCTATGAACTTTTCCTTTGTGAGCATTGTATATATGGTAGAAATGTAGAGTCTCATTTATGAGAGGTGGCCATGCAAGAAAAGAAATTTTGTTACACTCGGTACACTCTGATGTGTTTGGGACATTCAATATTAAATCTCTTGGAGGAGCCTCATACTTTGTTACATTCATAGATGATGCATCTAGGAAGGTTTGGGCCTATCGCATGAAAGGAAAGAACGACCTACTTGAGATATTTCAAAATTTTTATGTTGGATTTGAAACAGAAACTAACAAGCTTCTCAAGTGCTTGAGTCAGATAATGGTGGAGAGTATTGCTCCAAAGAATTCAAGAACTATTGCAACAAGTTTGACATAAAGCATGAGAATATCGTCCCTAGTACTCCTCAACAGAATTGTACTGCAGAAAGTATGAATCACACCACCATGGAGAAGGTGAGGAGCATGTTGTCAAATTCTGTGTTGGAGTTCAACATTTTTGGGCAAAAGTAGTGAGGATAGCATGTTACCTCATCAATCAATCACCTACTACATCCTTGGATGGTGACATTCTTGAAGAAGTTAGGACCAACAAGAAGGTAAACTATTCTCACCTCAAAAATTTTGGATGTGAAGCATTTGTGCATATTCCCAAAGAGCATAGAACTAAGTTAGACAATAAATCAATGAAATGTATTTTCTTGGGATATATGGATGGTGATTTTGGATACCTCTTATGGGATCCAGTTAAATGCAAAGTTATTAGAAGCAAGGATGTCATATTTAATGAGTTGGAGATGTTTAAGAGGCCTACATGTGATATGGAGGTCAAGAAAAGAGATGATAGATTTGTGTAACAACAAGAAAACATGCCACCATTGCAAGAAAATGATGGACATCCAGCAAAAAATGATGGGTAGCAAGAAGAAGAACCATTGCAGCAACCATTACAAAGGCTCAACCAGAAAATACACCACCATAGTTGGTTCGCAGGTCCATAAGGCCTCATAAGCCATCACAAAGGTATCCACCCTCAAATTATATTTTATTAACTAATGAAAGTGAACCTCATTGTTTACAAGAGGCTTGTGATGATGAGCATAACAAATATTGGAAGAAAGCCATGAAAGAAGGAATGGATTCACTACTAGAGAACAAAAGATGGGAGCTAGTAAAGCTTCTGGAAGGAAGAAAACCGCTTCAAAACAAGTGGGTATACAAGATCAAGCATGAGGGTGAAGGGAAGAAGGACAGGTACAAGGAAATATTGGTGGTGAAATGATTTTCCCAAAAAGAAAGTATTGATTTTACTGAAATTTTCTCACATGTTGTTAAAATGTCATCCATTAGATTTATTCTTGGTCTTTTTGTTGCTTTAGAATTGGAGTGTGAATAGCTAGATGTGAAGATAACCTTCCTTCATGGAGAATTGGAGTAGGATATTTACATGGAGCAACCAGAAGGATTCAAAATAAAGGTAAATAAAATCTAGTTTGTAGGTTGAAGAAGAGCCTATATGGGATGAAATAAGCACCTGTCCAATGGTATAAGAATTTTGATTCGTTCATGTTGGAGCATGGTTTTAGAAGGATAGAGGTTGATGATTGTGTTTACATTAAGAAGTATGACGAAGAAAAGTATATTATTTTATTGCTATATGTGGATGGCCTGCTAATTGTTGGGCATGATAAGAGCATGATTAACAAATTGAAGAAGGACTTGAGCAGTCAATTTGCAATGAAGGATTTGGGCCATGCACAACAAATATTGGGCATAAGGATCATATGTGACAGAAAGAACAAAAGGTTGTGGTTATCACAAGAAAAATATATTGAGATGTCGATTAATAGGTTCAACATGAAAGATGCCAATCTAGTTGCAACACCTCTTGTTGACCACTTCAAATTGAGCATTGATTTGTTCCCTTGCAATGACAAGGAGAAGGAGGAAATGAGTAAAATCTCCTATGCTTCAACAATTGGAAGCTTGATGTATACCATAGTATGCACATGTCCGAACATTGCACATTCAGTGGGAGTAGTGAGCAGATTCCTTGCCAATCTTGGAAACAACATTGGAAAGTACTAAAGTGGATCTTAAAAAATCTTAAGGGTACTAGTCATTACTATTTATGTTTTGGTAATACTGATATTGTGCTTAAAGGATTTATAGATCAAGGGAAAAGCACACTGAGCAGGAAATAAGATTTAACTGCGCAGTAGATGAATATCTTCTTCTTCTTCACTTCGGACTTCGTCGATCATATTATAGGGAACCCATAAATTTTACTTCGCGGAACACTTGCTTCACTAAGAATTAACTTCGCAGATTAACTGCGCAACGATTAACTGTACGGTGGTTAACTGCGCAAATTTCAACTTTTTAATGTGCAATTGAACTTCGCAGTGATGCATAGTTAACTTCGCAAACTTCACAAATACTTCGCAGATCACTTAAACAAACTTTATCATGAAATATATTTCTAAGGCTTAACAACTAAAACATCATACACGAAGTTACTCCTTATAAAAATAGAACTTTCACTGCAGTGAACTAATTGGAAATCTTGATTTCTTTTAATGCACATATATATAAACAATATTCAAGAAGAAGATGTGCAACTTGCAATATTCAACATTCTTGAGAATGAAACATAAAACTAAAGACTTATATATATATTACCATAGTAAACTGCGCAACACCTCAATACATGGAAATGAGTTTCTACTTTGATCTTTTACTTTCACAGGGCTTGGGCTCTTGATACAATCTTCATGGATCTTCAATTCTACTCTTCTCCTCTCCACATCTCTCTCTGAGTTTCAACTGACTACTTCTACTTATAGAATTTCATAACAACTGATTTAAGATCACTTCACTTGGAAGCTGCAGTATTGCATTAAACACTATAATTACTTCTTACCTAAGAATTCTTGACATGAGAACTACTAACGTGGTTACATTAATACAAACTTGACATGCACCGGATTGGCTGCGAACTTACTGACATACTGACATTGCAGACTCTATGCACTAACACAAAACGACTGACAGGGTTACTGACAGAGCCAGCGCAGTTAGATACACGATCAGCTCATTAATTACGTATTTCCAACACTCCCCCTTAATTATGAGCGGATGGGGATCTTTAAACAAAAATAAAATATTACAAAAAATTTCAGAGCTGAAACATGCTCTGTGCATGACGAAGTTCACTGTGCAGAACTTGTCACTCCCAAACAAATTCACAGATATTGGAATGGGTCTTTTGCCAATGGTTTGGTAAAGATGTCTACTACCTGATCTTGAGACCTGGAAAATTCTAAACAGATTTCTTTGTTGTTTATCAATTCTCTGATAAAATGATACCTTGTGTCGATGTGATTGGTTCTCTTGTGGAACACATGATTCTTTGACAGTGCGATAGTTGAATTGTTGTCGCAGTAAATGACTGTGGGTTCTTGCTGGTTTTGCGACACGTCACTTAACATCCTCCACATCCAAACTACTTGGCATGCATCGCTTGTAGCTGCAACAAACTCTGCTTCTGCTGAAGAAAGTTACTATGGGTTGTTTATTTGAAGCCCATGATACAACACCTGTTCCTAATTGAAATGTATTTCCATATGTGCTTTTTATGTCATCTATGTTGCCTCCATTGTCACTGTCAGTGTATCCAATGAGTTTGAAATTTTCTGAGGTTGAATACAAAATACCAAAGTATTTTGTTCCAGTTACATACCTCATAATTCTTTTACCTTCTTGACAATTAGATTCTTTTGGTGACTCCATGAATCTTGAGATTAAACTGACTCCATACATGATGTATGGTCTTATTGCTGTAAGGTACATAAGGCTGCTAACAAGCCTTTTAAACAGTGTAGGATCTACATTGGATCCATCATCATCTTTGCTCAATTTCAAACCTATTATCACTAGTGTTGGAGCTGTCTTGCAATTTAACATTTTAAATTTGTTCAAGGCATCACTTGCATACTTCGACTGAGATATAAATATGTCTTTTTCAAACTGTTGGACTTCAATGCCCAGAAAATACTTCATAAGCCCCAAGTTAGTCATTTCAAATTCACTTTCCACGACTGATCTAAATTCTTCTATGCGAAAAACACCATTAAATATTAAATCATCTACATATAGGCTCACATTCACTTCTGTGAAATCCATTATAAATGAGGTAAGAGTCAACACGAGTGTACCAAGCTCTAGGAGATTGATTCAAACCATAGAGCGCCCTTTTCAGCTTGTAAACTTTATGTCCTTGTCCTAGAACTTCGTAGCCTTGTGGTTGCTTCACATATACTTCCTCCTCCAAATAACCATTTAAAAATGAAAACTTAACATCCATTTGGTAAACAGGCCATGTCTTATGTGTTGTGATGGCCATAACTGTTCTGATAGTGTTTATTCGTGCTATAGGTGCAAAAGTTTCATTGAAATCTATGCCAGGCTGCTGTGTGAATCCTCTTGCTACCAATCTTGCCTTGTGCTTCTGCACATTTCCATCAGCCTCTTGCTTGGTCTTATAAATCCATTTCATGTTTAGCACATCCTTGTCCTTAGGAACATCAACTAATTCCCATGTTTGATTTTTCTCGATGCATTCTATTTCTTCATCCACGGCTTGTGCCCAAACTTTATCTTCTACAACTTCTTCAAATGTTAGAGGATCATTAACTTGAGAAAATAATGCAAAAACTGAGAATGAATTAGGTGTACCAGTCTCATATATCTCACGCAGAATTCTTGTCCTTGGCAGAGTTGCTGGTGTCAAACTGCGCAAACTTCCTACTGGGGTTTGTTGCGCACTTGTAGTGCTTGTCGGAGTTTCTTGAACTGCGAATTGTGTCAGAGTTTCTTGTGCTAGAACATGCTGCGTAGTCCTTAGAGTAGATGGAGTTGTGAAGTTCTAATTTGCATGCGGAGTCTCAACTACATCCTCTATGATGTCATCATGTTCAACATGTGGCACAATTTTAACATTCTTCACTACAGTTCCATCCCATGCTTCATTCTCTACAAACTAAACATATCGACTGATAATAACTTTTCTTGCAATAGGATCATACAACTTGTATGCTTTTGTATCTTCAGAATACCCAATAAAAATGCATTTCTGTCCTTTATTGTCTAATTTCCTTTTTAGCTGATCTGGAACATGTTCGTATGCTACACAACCAAAAAAATTTAAATGTGAAACACTATGTTTCATACCTATTCATGCTTCCTGTGGAACTTTGTTCTTCACACTCTTCGTTGGGCATCGATTCATGATGTATACAACAGTTGCCACTGCTTCATCCCAGTATTCATTTGACAGATGCATGGCTGCCAACATACTGTGCGCCAACTCCATAATGGTTCTATTTTTCCTCTTTGCGATACCATTGTGCTGCGGTGTATACCGTGCAGTGAATTGCTTCTGTATGCCATGATTTTTGCAAAACTTTAAGAAATCATTTGAAACATACTCACCACCTCTATTTTTTCTTAATATCTTGATGTTGTAACCACTCTGCTTCTGCACAAGTGCCTTGAACTGTTGAAAACAACTAAACGCGTCAGATTTATGTTTTAGAAAATATGCCCAGGTTTTTCTTTTGAAATCATTAATAAATGTGAGAAGATAAGTGCATCCTCCCATGGACGGTGTTTTTATTGGTCCACAAATATCAGAGTGCACAATTTCAAGTGGTGTGCGAGCTCTGTATGACTTTCCGACTGGAAAAGTCTCTCTGTGTTGTTTTCCAAAAATACAGCCTTCACAAATTATCTTTGGATTTTCAATCAGTGGCAATCCTTTCACCATGTCCTTCATGTGTGGTAGCTTCATTCCACCAAAATTCAGATGTCCAAATCTGAAATGCCAAAACCAAGATTCATCTTTTATTTCTGTCTGAAACGCAGCTTGCATGGCGCTATCTTTTTCTTCCGTGTCGCAGTGAATGTTTGCTCCTTTGCTTTCTGCTTTGAATGCAGATCCATAATTTTCATTATGACTTTCATGAACAACTTGAGTTGTTTTTCCTTTTATGATTGGTGTTATCCTCAAAGGAAACAAGTGATTGCTTGTCATCTGCACTTCGGCTATCAAGCGATTGCTTGGAGATATGTCTTTGATCACAAAATTCTTTCCTATCATGTGAACTCTGTAACCTTTCTCCATGAGTTGTCCAATGCTCATCAAATTGTGTTTCAAACATTGAACATAATAAACATCATGCATAAATTTCTGCTCCCCCTGTTTGGTTAGAATATCAACAGTACCCTTACCCAAAATAGTGACTTGAATATTATTTCCAAGTGTGACATCAGTTTGAACTGATTTATCTAAACTAGAAAATAGATTTGAATTGTTGATGTATATGTAACTTCGGAATGTATTTCATCTGTGTATTTTATATATATTTATTGTACCCTTAATAGAGATGTGTTATTCCTCTATAAGGAAGTGTTGTCATGTGGATTGACAAGTGTCACAAGTGTGTTTACTTGCCGATGGGTTATTAGATGACCATGTGTAGGGTTGGCCTTGAAATATATATATTATAATGTGATGTACCTAGATAGACAACTCGGCCCCATAAGGTCACTGGGCAAACAGATTAGTATAAATAGAGATTAGGTGATCTCTATTTAGATCACTCGAAAAAGTATCTCAATCTCACTCAGAAAGTGGCGCACTAGTGAGGAGGAGGATCATCTGCTACTAGGAGACTATCTCAGTGTTATTTGGTTGTACTTTGGTTGAGCCATTGCTCTCTCTATCTCTGAGGAAGTTGTGGGGTTTTTCACCTTAGGGTTTTCCCCACGAAAACTTTGTGTCTCTTGTCTCTTATGCTTTTGATTCTTGTGATACTTGTCATATTATGATTGTCATGCATTGATATACTATATATGTTATTCTCTCAGTAAAGATTCTAGAGTATTGTGAATTAATGCTCAAAATTTAACATGGTATCAGAGCTAACCTGAGAAGAAGACATTTTGCAGTGACGGAAGCTTGAGTTCCTTGTTTATTGGGTATATCTCCACAGATTTTTGAAAATCAGTATAGTAGATTGACTCTACTCATCAAGGCGCATCTATCTGTCCAATCAGAATTCAATTTTGAGCATTTTCAAGCCCTAAAAATTAGGGTTTCCACAAAAATAGGAATTTCTGGAATCTGAAGGCACAGCTGGAAGCGCCTTTCAAAAATCGAAGTTTAGAGCTTTGGATCGAGATTTTTGGCTGGGTAGATCTCTGGGAAACTCAAACCCTAATTTAGGACTCTCCCTAATGAACCCAGGAGGACAAAAAGGCAATTCTGAAGGGCAAAACTTTGCTGATCTCAAATTCTAAATACACCAGGCTGATCAGCTCATCAACGCACATCTTTCTATCCTTTCAGAAATTTGAAATTCACATTTTGAATTTTTAGGGTTTTTCCAACAAACCCTAATCCGAGACCAGATCCAGTTTTCAGCATTTCAAGTGGTAAAACCTAAATATTTTCTATTTCCATTTGAAGTACTCTTTAAGATGTCTCTCCACACCAAGCTTTAGGATAATCTTGAAGGGGCTGATAACTTCTGAGCTTGGAAGTATACGATTGGGTTAATTCTGGAAGAGAATGAGTTGGACTCATATGTGAAAGAAGGCATCCCTATCCCAAAGGATGAAGAGGCCAGGGTATTGCATAAGAAGAACTTGGTAAAGGAAAAGAGAATCATTGTTGATTCCATCAAAGACCATCTCATACCCCATGTGTCTTCTCTTAAGACACCCAAAGAGATGTTTGACTCTTTGACCAAGCTATTTGAAGGGAAGAACATAAATCGGAAGATGACCCTATGGAACCAATTAAAAGGAGTAAAGTTTCAGAATGGAGAAA
Source organism: Larix kaempferi (assembly GCA_027924585.1). Taxonomy (NCBI): domain Eukaryota; kingdom Viridiplantae; phylum Streptophyta; class Pinopsida; order Pinales; family Pinaceae; genus Larix; species Larix kaempferi. The sequence continues at coordinate 10,809,130 of BSBM01000229.1, forward strand.
CCATTCAATCTTATTTTTCAAGGGTCTCCCAGATCAAGGAACAACTAGAAGTAGTGGATGAAATGGTGGAGAATGGTGAAGTGGTGATGACCACTCTAAATGGCCTACCCAGGTCATGGGATTCCTTCATTCAAGGAGGTTGTGCAAGGAAGAAGTTGATCTCCTTCAACATATTGCGGGAAGAATGCTCTCAAGAAGAAGCTAGACTTATAGCTCGTGAGGAAAAGATGGGAGGTGAAGATCAAGCTCTTGTAGCTCACACCAAAAGAAGCAAAACCAAGAAGGAGCACTCTCGCCACAATAGATCCTATCAAAAGAGTAAGAAGGACCTAAGAGGCTTCACATGCAATGAGAAGGGTCACTTTGCTTCAGATTGTCCCAAGAACAAAAGGGATAATAACAACAATTCCAGTAAGAGGAAGAAGGGCAGCAAAAGAAGGTTTCATGCTCATGCTGTCGAAGATGATGAACCCCCAAAGAAGAAGGCTAGGGCAGAAAGTGATAGTGATGATGACTCATCAAGTGAAGAAGAGTATGTTCTGATCTCTCCTCTCACGGGTACTATCTCCCATGGTTGTAATGATTGGTTAATTGACAGTGGGGCTTCCAAACACATGACTGGGTTTAAGGAATCTTTTATGAACCTATCTGAACATGAATCACCCCATAAGGTGAAACTTGGGGATGATTATCAATACCCAATCAAAGGAAGTGGTGAAGCCTCCTACAACCTAGATTCTGGAAAATCTTTGAAGATGAAAGAAGTCCTTTATGTACCTGGGCTCAAGAAGAACTTACTCTCCATCTCTGCATTGGATGCAAAAGGTATGAGGGTTGCATTTGTGGATGGCCATGTCCTAATGTGGCCAAAGGGAAAGACCATAGATGATGCAGTAGTGATTGGAGAGCAAGAGGAAGGTTTGTATAAATTGAAGGGACAACCTGAACATGCCATGGTGCATGAATCCATGGAGCCAAGTGAACTTTGGCATAGAAGAATTGCTCATATGCACTATAGGGCACTTCCAATTGCAAGCAAGGTTGTAGAGGGTCTTCCTGAAATCAAGACCTAACATGAAGGTGTTTGCAAAGGATGTGCAAAAGGTAAGAACATTAAGAAGGCTTTCCCAAGCAGTGAAAGCAAGGCAAAAGATATCCTGGAAATCATCCACTCAGATGTATGTGGTCCTATGTCATCCAGTTCTCTTAGTGGGTATGTTTACTATGTCTCATTTATTGATGACTTCTCCAGGAAGACTTGGGTATACTTCTTGAAGAATAAAGATGAGGTACTTGATAAGTTCAAGGAATTAAAAACCTTGATGGAGAATCAAACTGACAAGAAGATCAAAACATTCAGATCCGACAATGGTGGAGAATTCACCTCAGGTGACTTCAAGAAGCTTTTTAGTGATTCAGGGATTAAGAGGGAGTTCACCTCTCCTTATAATCCTCAACAAAATGGAGTTGCAGAAAGGAAGAACAGAACTATCATGGAAGCAGCAAGGGCAATACTGCATGACCAGGATTTACCTATGCATCTATGGGCAGAAGCAGCTAGAACAGTTGTATATGTGCAGAACAGAACACCCCACAAGATATTGGACAACAAGACACCAGAAGAGGTCTTTTCTGGTAAGAAACCTGAAGTCAGCCATCTCAGAGTATTTGGTTGTCCAGTATACACTCATGTTCCAAAGGAAAAGAGGACTAAACTAGATCCTTCAGGAAAGAAGGGTATCTTTGTGGGTTATAGTGAAAGCTTGAAGGCTTATAGAATATACTTTCCAAGGTTCAGGAAGATTGATGTTAGCAGGGATGTAACATTTGATGAAAACTCAGCATTCATAAAATCAAAGAAGGCACCTATCGAAGTTTATGAAGAACCTAAGGAAACTAGATTTGAAGACACTACCATGACTGAAGCAGTTCCAGAAGTTGTTCGTGAGTTTGAAGATCCGCAAGAACCTGTAGATCCACCCCGTGAGGATAACTCTCACAAGAGGAAACCTGTATGGGCTAGAGAGCTCATTCAAGATGCAAAAAGATTTGGCATTCCAGAAGAAGAACACAGAGCAAAGAAGAGAACCAGATCACATACCAGCTATGTTGCTTTACTCTGTGACATTATGAACAAAGAGCCTTCCAGATATGAAGAAGCAGCGGAAAAGAAAGAATGGAAGGATGCCATGGTTGAGGAATACCAATCAATAATGAAGAATGATGTTTGGGATGTTGTCCCAAGACCTAAAGAGAAGTCTGTTGTGACTTCCAAATGGATCTACAAAATCAAGCATGTTGTAGATGGCAGTGTAGAGAAATACAAAGCAAGATTCGTAGCTTGTGGCTTCTCTCAGAAAGAGGGAATAGATTATGAAGAAACTTTTGCACCTGTAGCCAGGTATACTTCCATCAGAACAGTACTTGCCCTGGCTGTCACTATGAAATGGAAAATACACCAGATGGATGTCAAGACTGCTTTCTTGAATGGTGTAGTTGAAGAGTATATGTGGAGCAGCCACTCGGTTTTGAAATATATGACAGGGAGTCATATGTGTGCAGATTGAAGAAAGCCTTGTATGGCTTGAAACAAGCTCCCAGAACTTGGTATGGTAGGATGGACAGTTTCCTATCTAGTTTGGGCTTTACCAAGAGTAAAGCGGATTCCAACCTTTACTACAAGGTTGAGGAAAGGAATCCTTTGATTCTACTCCTGTATGTGGATGACTTATTTGTAACAGGAGATGACAGACTGATTGCAGATACTAAGAGGAAGCTTGCTGCTGAATTCGATATGAAAGATTTGGGAATGATGCACAATTCCCTAGGTATGGAGGTGTGGTAGAGTGCAGGTGGGATCTTCCTTGGTCAAGGGAAGTACACAGTGGATATCCTGAAGAGATTTGGGATGATGGATTGCAAGGCCATGGCCACACCTATGGCATCGAATTTGAAGCTTCTATGTGATGCTTCATCTAAGCCGGTTGATGTCTCTATGTATCGTCAGATGATTGGGTCCTTGATGTACCTAACGAATACGAGACCAGACATTTGCTTTGCTGTGAACACATTGAGTCAGTTCCTGACAGATCCAAGGAGTGTTCACCCGGTTGCTGTAAAGCATGTTCTGAGGTACCTGAAGGGTACAATGGATTATGGGGTCAAGTATGAGGTGAATCAAAAGTTTAACCTACAGGGTTATGTTGATTCAGATTGGGCTGGCAGTGCTACAGATAGGAAGAGCACATCTGGGTGCTACTTCAGTATGGGATCAGGTGTGATCTCTTGGTTTAGCAGGAAGCAGTCCTCCGTAGCACTGAGTACAGCTGAGGCAGAGTATGTTGCAGCCTATTCAGCTAGTTGTGAGGCAGTATGGCTATGGAAGCTACTATCTGAGTTATTTGATCTCCCATTGGATGCTACTGGTATCTTCTGTGATAACCAGAGTTGTGTGAAGCTGTCCGAGAATCCAGTGTTTCATGACAGGTCGAAACACATAGAGATCAAATATCACTATATCAGGGATATGGTGCAGAGAGGAGCTGTGAAGCTCCTGTATGTTGCGACAGATGAGCAGATTGCAGATGTGCTGACGAAGCCACTAGCCAGGGTGAAGTTCGAGTACTTCAAAGAGAGGCTTGGCGTTCTTCAGATCGAGGACACTTCGAGGAAGAATTGATGGACACATCTGTTGAAGCCATTCCAAGCATGTTGGAAGGAGGATCCTTCACATGGCTGTGGATGTAAGCGCTGGATGATGAGCATCGGGATGATGTTCTGGTTTCTGCTGGATATGTATCAGGTGGATACATTGTATGATCAGGTGGATCATGTATGGTGATATGTATCATGTATTTGTATTTGTATCAGGTGGATACATTGTATGATCAAGTGGATCATGTATGATGATATGTATCAGTTAGATACTTGGTATCCATCAGGTAGATCCATTGTATGATCAGGATGATCATGGATGACGAGCTTCAGGATGTTGCTCCAGATGACATGCAGCAGGATGTTGCAGTGATGATGATCAGGATGATCATGTGTACATCAGGATGATGTATGGTGAGTATCAGGTTGATACTCTATGGCCGTGGATCAGGTTGTGTAGATGAGCATGTAATTCATTGCCCTGGGAGATTTGCAGATAGTCTTTCGAGGTTTTGCCTATGGCATGTAATTCAATGCCCTGGGATATCTGGAAAATGCTCTTTCGAGGTTTTGCTCTGGGAGGACATATAATTCATTGCCCTGGGAGATCTGCAGATAGTCTTATGAGGTTTTTCCTATGGCATGTAATTCATTGCCCTGGGATATCTGGCAGATGCTCTTTCGAGGTTTTGTCCTATGGCATATAATTTGTGTCCCTGAGAGATCCGATAGGTTGGGCTGTGTGCCCGTAATCAGTCCTGGGATGCTCTTGCGAGGTTTTTCCATGACCACATGTAATTCGTACCCTGGGAGATCCTATAGGTAGAGCTGTGTGCTCGTAACAGCCTGGGATGCTCTTGCGAGGTTTTGTGGTGACCACATGTAATTCATGCCCTAGGAGATCCTATAGGTAGAGCTGTGTGCTCGTAACAGGCTGGGATGCTCTTGTGAGGTTTTGTGGTGAGGTCACATATAATATGGCCCTGGGAGATCTGCAGATAGTCTTTCGAGGTTTTTTCTATGGCATGTAATTCGTTTCCCTGGGATATCTAGCAGATGCTCTTTCGAGGTTTTGTGATGGACGTAATAAGTCCTGAGGATTCCACAGTATGGCCAGTGATGATGAAGACTTGCAAGTGGTGGGCCTACATCCATTATGAAAAATGATTGGCTCTGTAGAACTTCCTATGACGAGTAGAATCAGAGATTGGTTGAGATAGCAGCAACATTGACGATGATGATGATGATGCATCGATGATGATGATCCCGAGAAGAAGACTTGTCTAGCGGATCTGTGTCGAGAAATACCTTCCTAGTTAAGAGGGAGTGTTGATGTATATGTAACTTCGAAATGTATTTCATCTATGTATTTTATATATATTTATTGTACCCTTAATAGAGATGTGTTATTCCTCTATAAGGAAGTGTCGTCATGTGGATTGACAAGTGTCGCAAGTGTGTGTACTTACCAATGGGTTATTAGACCACCATGTGTAGGGTCGGCCCTGAAATATATATATTATAATGTGATGTACCTAGATAAACAAATCAGCCCCATAAGGTCATTGGGAAAACAGATCAGTATAAATAGAGATCAGGTGATCTCTATGTAGATCACTCGAAAAAGTATCTCACTCTCACTCAAAAAGTGGTGCACTAGTGAGGAGGAGGATTATCTTCTACTAGGAGACTATCTCAGTGTTATTTGGTTGTACTTTGGTTGAGCCATTACTCTCTCTATCTCTGAGGAAGTTGTGGGGTTTTTCACCTTAGGGTTTTCCCGACGAAAACTCTGTGTCTCTTGTCTCTTATGCTTTTGATTCTTGTGATGCTTGTCATATTATGATTGCCATGCATTGATATACTGTATATGTTATTCTCTCAGTAAAGATCCTAGAGTATTGTGAATTAATGCTCAAAATTTAACATAAATGACCAGTCATGTGATTGCTACAACCTGAGTCTAAATACCATATGTCATTTGGGCTTTCTTGGACAAGATTGCATTCAAGTGGTGATGTACATGCTAAGAACAATGAGTTGTTCGTGGTGTTGGTGTTGCTTGACTGTGTTTGTCCTTTCTTTCCCTGGTCATACTGCTTCTTCCTGAATTCATATGCGAAGTGTCCATACTTCTTACAGTAATGACATTGAATTTTTTATTTATCATACCTTTGTCCACTTAGCTGACTAGGACTCTGATTCTGACCTCTTCCCGCAACATATGCAGGACTACTACTGCAACCTCCTACGAAAGAACTTCTTCCACTGCCTCTTCCACGACTTATGGATGACCGTGCTGCGAATGCACCTTCCAGCGTTGTATCTAAACCGTTGATTCTATGTTCATGATTGAGTAATGAGATTTGCAACTCATCAATAGTAAATTGGGACAAATCTTCGTTTTCTTCCAGGGTTACAACTAAAGATTCAAATTTCTTTGGAAGAACTCTAAGAACTTTTTCAACAACTCTTTGGTCACCTATATTTTCTCCATGAGACTTTATTTGATTAACCAGACCAATAACACGAGTATAGAATGAGTCTACTGACTTTGTATCTTTCATTGACAAAGATTCAAAATCTCTTCTAAGAATTTGAAGTTTGACAGTCTTTACCTTGTTCAAACCTTGATAGGAAGTTTCCAGTGTGTCCCACGCTTCCCTAGCTGACTATGCTACTGCTATTCTTTGGAGTATAGATTCACGTGTCGCTTGATGTATGTGGAACAACGCCTTTCCATCTTTCTTTCTCTGTTTCTTCAGGACATCCTTCTCAGCTTGTGTGAGATTATTATATGCTGCCAGATTTGTTGGTTCTACATAGCCATTCTGGACTATTTCCCATACATCTTGACCTCTAAACAAAGCTTTCATAGTTATAGACCAATATTCATAATTTTTACCTGAAAAGATTGGAGTTTGGAAATTACCAAAAGTGGAAGCCATTTCTAATTGTGTTTCCCTTATAAATTGAATTCCTACTTTCCCTAAACCTCGCTCTGATAACAAATCAAGGGAAAAGCACACCACGCAGTAAATAAGATTTAACTTCGTGGTAGATGAATATCATCTTTTTTTTCGCTCTCGACTTCGCCGATCATACAATAGGGAACCCCTAAATTTTACTTCGTGGAACACTTGCTTCACTAAGAATTAACTGCACGGAGGTTAACTGCGCAGATTTCAACTTTTTACTATGTAGTTGAACTTCGTAGTGATGCACAGTTAACTTCGCAATACTTTTACTTTGCGGAATTCACAAATACTTCGGGGATCACTTAAACAAACTTTATCATGAAATATATTTTCTAAGGTATAACAACTAAAACATCTTACGCGAAGTTACTCCTTGTAAAAATAGAACTTTCATTACGGTGAACTAATTGGAAATCTTGATTTCTTTTACTACGCGTAAATGTAAACAATATTCAAGAAGAAGATGTGTGACTTGCAATATTCAACATTCTTGAGAATAAAAAATAAAATGAAAGACTTATATATATTGCCATTGTAAACTGCGCAACACCTCAATACATGGAAATGAGTTTCTACTTTGATCTTTTACTTTCACAGAGCTTGGGATCTTGATACAATCTTCACGGATCTTCAATTCTACTCTTCTCCTCTCCACATCTCTCTCTGAGTTTCAAGTGACTTCTTCTACTTATAGAATTTCATAACAACCAATTTAAGATCGCTTCACATGAAAGCTACAGGATTGCATTAAACACTATAATTACTTCTTACCTAAAAATTCTTGACATGCAAACTACTAATGCGGTTACATCAATACAAACTTGACGTGCGCCAGATTGGATGCGAACTTACTGACAGAATGACATTGGAGACTCTGTGCACTGACACAAAATGACTGACAGAGCCGGTGCAGTTAGATATGCGATCAGCTCATTAATTACGTATTTCCAACAATAGATGCAGATATGGCTGGAGATATGGACACTAGAAAGTCCACTATTGGCTATTTATATATGTTTGTAGGTGCACCATTTTCTTGGCTATCTATGCTAGAGAGAGTAATGGCTCTCTCCACAACCGAGGAAGAATACATACTTGCAACAAAGGCATGCAAGCCTCAGAAGTTGTGGATGCAACAATTTCTAGGAGAGCTAGGAATAAAACAAGATAAGTATGTGCTATACTGTGATAGTCAAAGTGCCATTCACTTGGTGAGAAACCCATCATTTCACTCAAGGACCAAGCACATTGATCTTAAATACCATTGGATTTGAAAAATGTTAGATGCAGGGCATCTACATATAGAAAATATTCACACTACTCAGAATCTTGTTGATATGATCGCTAAAGCCTTGCCAAGAGACAAACAAGAACTTTGTAGAAGATTGGTTGGCTTGGGAGTAACCTGATGCACAATTTTGGATGAGCAAAAAACTAGAGCCTTTATTTGATTTCAAGGGGGAGAATGTTGGTAGCTAAAACCAAACTTTGGCATTTATGAACCATTTGACAGCTCAATAGCTAGTGCCAGTGGAATCTTCAATTACAGCTGGTAGCTAGAATGCAATTGTTGAATTAATTGAGCAGAGGCTTCTCGATGAAGCTATCTCTCCACTGAAAGCATGGAAGGCTTAGATGCCTTGAATTCTACAAAACCTCTATTGTATTTTTTTATGTTAAAAACAATGAATTCAATGTAGAGTTGATTGTGTGTGTTGTATTGTGAATAGAACGCTGAAGTAAATGAAAATACATAGTTCATGCCCAAGTTTGTTTTTCTAAGTATGTGTGTTTGTCCTTTTACAATTTGATTCATGTATAGTTGCTTCCTGAGGTTCTGTTTATATACTTGTGCTTTTTCTTTGAATTATTGTGCTTTGGACATTATAAATTCTATCTAAATTTGTTTTAGATCAAAATCTATTACACGGTGCAGGAAGAATGATCTGTTGTCAGTCCACTAACAATAAAGGACAACAGAGCTGGCAGATACCTTTCTCAAAATCATGGTTCAGACACATGTACGTAGTATTGGGGCTCTTGCTGTAACAAAAAATACCTTGGTCTTGGTACCAAGAGAATTATTCCAACGAAATTGAACATATATCTTCCATTATGTAATCAAACCGCAAATTCCATGGCTCGAGCAAAGACAAGCTTCTCAAGGATTTTATAAGGTAAATGATACGTTACATATCTACAAAAATGAGTAATCAAATTTAGTAAACACCTTAAATAGGAATAGTAAGGCCACTAAGAAATAATAGTAACCCTAACTATTATAGGATCTTGCTTATGTGCTAAAGTCAAATTTAGAAGCATAGATTTGATGGACTCAACCAATAAAATCATCATAACAAAATAAACACTAAGGAAGTTTACATGTAATAACATTTAACAAGTAGGGAATGAGAAATTTCCCTCCTCATTGTATTGATTAAACATAATTGAATTTTTAGTTGCATGAACCCTCCACTTTGCCACTATATTCATCATCCTTTTCTATTATTTTTCTTCTTTCATCCTTAACTTCATTTAATTCATTTTTATATTACCTATTTTAATAATGTGGTAGATAATCTTTAATTTAATTTATTAAGATGTTTTAACTAATCTCATAAATAATATATTATTTCACCTCCCAAGATTTAAGAATCATATTTCTCATATATTCATTTTAGTTAATCTTTTCTTTTATTTTATTTTATGAAATTATTCCAACTAATCTTTTAAATAATCTATTATTCTTCACCCAATCTCCAAATGTCATATTCTTTTGAATATGTATTCATTCCAAGTTCCTCACTCTCATTCTCTCTATTTGACCTTGAGCTTTCATGCAATCGTTCACTAGAAACTGCTTTAACAAAATAAGATTCGCTTTTTTTTTTTCTATTCTCAATAATCTTAAATGTTTAATAAATTTAATTATTATGTTAAGTAGAAAGTTTGATATGTACTTTTATATTCAGAGAATGTTGATATCATTTTACAAAGCTTTGGCAAACATTACTTTCTCATTTAAAATGAACAGCACTTTCAATCGTGAATAGAGATTTCATAAATACATTTTATTGTAATATGTTTTGCTCACAAAACCATACAAAATATAAAGATTCCAACAACATTTAGTGTAATGTCTATAATTACTTGAATAAATTGATTCCTTACCCTATAGATGTAATTTCCAAAGAATTAAAGCTGATATAACATTCCCCTCTGTCATTTATGCCGAATATATTATGAACAAATTGTATGTTAATAAAATAAGCAAAGAATCAAAGACGTCCCTTTTGCCATTTATACCGATTGCTTTGTGGACAAATTGTATGTTAAAATCTTTACTTAAAAATGTTAAAATCTTTACTTAAAATACTTTTAAGGAAGCAAATAATCAAAGGCAAAGGCATTCCTCTGTCATTTGTGAACTGTTGTTTTGGGACAAATTGTACGTTAAAAACTTAGAATCAAAGACATTCCTTTATGTCAACTATGCCGATTGAGTTGTGGACAAATTGTATCTTTCCAAAGAAGCAAAGAATCAAAGATGTACCAATGAGTGATTTATGGTCTCTGCCCATCTGTCTAAACCCAGGCACTTGTAGGGAAAGGACATGCATGCATCTTATAAATAGAGTAGAGTGTGAAATGTTATGGAGTAGGAATAAGTTAATTTGCAAATCTGCAGAATTTTATTGCTAAAATAGTAATTTGAGAAGAGTTTGTTTAAAGAACTCCATAGAATCTGTGAAGACTGAGTGGAGTAATAAATTGTTTGTTTATCACAAGTGCAAAACATTTGGATTGTATTTTAAAATGGGTTTATTTCATAAAATTTCGCATAGAAGCCCACTTATAATAAATTTCATAAAACGCACTTTCTTATGATAAATTTGGGTTTGGATCGTTTTTTGAAATTGCTTTAGCAAGCAGATGTGTTTAGGAATGCATGTGAATCTCTTGATTTTCCTCTCGAAGCCATTACCTGCTTAGTAAATATATTAATTTTTAGTGCAAGTCTCATGAGAGGAAGACTTAATCTAGAGAATGGTGCCACCGAAGTTCTGGCTACTCTAAGAGATCCCAAACTGAAGAATATAAATGGGATCGATGGAAATGGGCTGACCACAACTACAGAAGAAGCTATACAGAATGCTTCTACAGAAATAGGTTGTTGATATACTATTGATAGTGGCTACAGAAGAAGAACAAGCTACATAGAAACATGTCACAAATAGAGGATCAAAGTCTCTAGTTTCACCCAAGTCTCTATGTTGGATCTAATAGCCACAGAACACAATATGCAGCAGAAGTAAATAAAACAAGAAAGCAAATAAATACACACACATGAGATATACGTAGAGATTTACATGGTAAAACCCTCTCTTAGGGAAACATCCACGGAGCAATTGTATCGGTCTTCTTATTATTCAATAACTGAAAAATACAACAACTCTCAACTCTCCAATATCTTCTCTTACGAGAATACAAGAAACATATCCATTTCTTACACTGTTACTAATAATTGCATATTTGGTTAGTCAGTTACATAGTTATCGTCATAGCCGGTTGTCACCTCTTTCTAACAATCTCCACCTTGACAACAATTTACCTGATACCATTGCTCATTGCTCTATTGATCACTTTTCCTGCAAGCCTAGAGAAGCTAAGCACCACCGTAGCTTCTCTGAATTAACTGGCTTCGTGAACATGTCTGCACTATTCTTTTGAGTGTGAACCTTTTCAAGAACCACTCCACCTTCATCAACAACATGTCTAACAAAATGATATTTTACAGGAATATGTTTTGTCTTACTGTGATAAGCTGGATTTTTAGCCAAATGAATAGCACTTTGACTATCACAGAAAATCTTTATAGAGTTCTGAACCTTTCCTAACTCACCCAACAAACCTTTTAACCAGATTGCCTCTTTGCAAGCATGTGAAGCAGCTATATATTATGCCTCTGTACTAGATAAAGCAACAATATTCTGAAGCTTTGACATCCAACTAATAGCTCCACCTGCAAGAGTAAAAACATAACCTGAAGTGGACCTCTTGTTGTCCAAATCACCTGCAAAATCAGAATCAACATAACCACAGACTTTATCACTGCAACCATCAAAAGTGATACAATATTCACTTATGCCTCTAAGATACTGAAGCACCCATTTCACTGCTGCCCAATGCTCTTTTCCTGGATTTTCCATGTATCTACTCACAACACCAACTGCATGTGAAATATCCAGTCATGTACTTATCATCGCATACATCAAACTTCCTACTGCATTAGCATATGGTACACGAGACATATACTGCTTTTCTTCATCATTTTTAGGACTTAAACCTGAAGAAAGCTTGAAATGAGAAGCTAAAGGGATATTAACAAGTTTCACCTTATCCATACCGAATTTCTGAAGTATTTTCTCCACATACTTCTTTTGTGATAACCACAGCTTGCCATTTTTCCTGTCTCTATGTATCTGCATGCCCAAGATCTGATTTGCTGCTCCTAGATCCTTCATATCAAATGTCCTAGCCAACTGAGCCTTTAACCTGCTAATTTCAAACATGCTCTTGCTTGCGACAAGCATATCATCAACATACAATACCAAAATAATGAACATGTCATTTTCCAACATTTTAAAGTACACACAATGATCATACTCACTCCTGGTAAAATTCTGGCTCACCATGAAAGAATCGAACTTCTTGTACCATTGCCTGAGAGACTGCATTAGGCCATACAATGATTTTCTGAGCTTGCAAACAAACCTCTTGTTGCGACTCTGAATGAACCCTTCTGATTGTTCCATGAAAATTTCCTCATCTAAATCTCCATGTAAGAAAGTTGTTTTGACATCTAGCTGCTCTAACTCCAAATCATATAAAGCAACTAGTGCTAACAAAATTCTGATAGAAACAAGTTTCACAACTGGTGAAAAAATCTCATGAAAGTCAATACCTTCTTTCTGAGAAAACCCTTTTGCAACCAGCCTCGCTTTGTACTTCAGAACAGTTTCATCAGCTCTTTTCTTCAGTTTGTACACCCATTTGCAACCAACCACTTTCCTACTCTCTGGAAGTTCCACAAGATCCCAAGTTTTGTTCGTTTCCAAAGAATCCATTTCTTCTTTCATTGCACGTTTCCATTTGTCACTGTCAGACACTTCTAATGCTTCGTTATAACTGTCAGGTTCTCCTTCATTAGAAATGAAAGCAACAAATGTTTCGAAATCATCATACCTCTTCGGAAAAGTTCTGTTCCATGTAAATATTCGTAGAATTTGCTGTGGTATTTCTTCTATTTCTGTCTGCTCATCCTGTTCCTGAGGAGTGTCCTCATGAATATCCTCTTCCTGGACATCCTCATGATTCCCCCTCACCGATGACTGAGTATCAAACTGAATTTGCTGAAACTGTGGTACATTAGCCTGTTTCAAATCATTACTTACATCTACATTTGTCAGAGAAAGTTCATCAAATTTGACATCTCTGTTTATGATGATTTTGTGGACAGTAGGGTTCCACAACCTATATCCCTTAACACCATCACCATATCCAACAAAGATCAATTTTCTTGACTTAGGATCTAGTTTGGAACGCTGATTTTTCGAAATAAGTGCATAAGCTTCACAACCAAATACTCTAAGATTAGAATAATCACATGATTGACCTGTCCATACCTCTTCTGGAATTTTGCAATCAATTTTTGTTGATGGTGATCGATTGACTAGGTAACAAGCTGTAAGCAATGCCTCTCCCCACAATTCCTGCTGCAACTTCGCATTACTGAGCATACTCCTTGCTCTTTCAAGAAGAGTCTTGTTCATGCGATCAGCAACGTCGTTCTGCTGCAAAGTGTAAACAGTGGTCTTATGCCTCTCTATCCCATCCTGCTTGCAATAATTATCAAACTCCTTCGAAGTAAATTCGGTTCCATTATCTGTTCTAAGACATTTAATGAACCTGCCAATGCTCTTTTCAACCAAAGCTCTAAACTACTTAAATATATCAAAAACATCAGCTTTTCTCTTTAATAAATAAATCCAAACTTTCCTTGAGTAATCATCTATAAAACTGACGAAATATGATGATCCCCCATAAGAAATTTTAGGAGATGGTCCCCATAGATCAGAATGTATGTAGTCTAGGATACCTTTACTAGTGTGTTTTCCTGATTGAAATTTTTGTCTAGCCTGTTTACCATAAATACAGTGCTCACAAAACTTCAAATCTATAGTTTTTAAACTAGGAAGCAACTTTCGATCAGCAAGTACCTTCATACCTCTTTCGCTGATATGACCTAACCGCTGATGCCATAGACGAGTGATGTCTGTTGCTGCACCAACTAATGCTACTGTTGCGTGATCGACTTCTATCCTCCCTTCAAGTCTATACAGGTTCCCAACTCGGTTTTCCTTTATAACAACCAAGATACCTTTCGATACCTTCATAACTCCACCTTGAACTATAAACTTGTAACTAGCATCATCAAGAACTCCCATTGATATCAAGTTCTTCCTTAGTTCAGGTACATGTCTCACATGTGTTAGAGTCCTAATAGTCCCATCATACATTTTAATTCTGATACTCCCTACCCCAACAGTTTTACATGTAACATTATTTCCCATATAAACTACCCTGTCATCTATAGATTGGTATGAGGAATACCAATTTCTATAAAGACACATGTGGTGAGATGCTCCAGAATCAATTAACCAGTTAGAATGGTATTGCGAGACAGTAGATGTAGATAATACCTCATCGATCATATCTGAATCAATCTCGGCTATGTTTGCCTCCTTTGTAGAGTCCTCCTCCTCAGAAGCTCGCTTGCGTTTCCATCAATCTTTCTTAAGATGTCCTGATTTATTGCAGTACCAGCACTTCAATTTACTCTTTTTTCCCTTCGACTTTGACCTTGATGTACCCTTTGAATGTTGTCATCTTTCACTGGTTCTTCCTCTGGCCATCATTACTTCTAAAGTCGAGGTTTCAAGACTAGATTTCTTTCGAGTTTCCTCAGAAAGTAAGGCTCCCACAACTTCATCGAAGGTAATAGACTTAGTAGAACTAATACTGATATAGGTTACAAAATGTGCCCACGACTCAGGCAGAGAGCACAACAGTAAAATTGCCTTGTCTTCAGATTTAATAATATCTTCCATACTAGCCAACTGACAAATAATAGTATTGAATGCATTCAAGTGATTAGAAATTTTTGTACCTTCTTTCAGATGCAAGGTAAACAACTGCCGCTTCAGGAGGATTTTATTCGTCAAGGATTTAGTCATGTACAAACTTTCCAACTTTGTCCAAAGACCTGCTGCTGCAGTTTCAGACACGATGTTAAATAAAACATCGTCGGCCAAGCACAGACGAATTGCACTGAGAGCTCTTTCATCCATCTCACTCCAGTCTTCATCTAAAATATCCACGGGTTTCTTTGTCTTCCCTGCCAGTGCCTTCGCCACTCCTTGCTGCATGAGCATATCCCACATCTTAACCTTCCACAACTCGAAATTATTGCTCCCATTGAACTTCTCAATTTCAAATTTGACACTCTGTGTTTTCTCCCTTTTTTCAAGAAACCGAATCAAAAAATTTAAAACTCCAAGCCTTTTAAAATATATATAATGGATAAAAAAGGATTAATGACCCAAATTAAATATTATAACAAATACCTTATACCTCCCACTTTAATCTTTTAAAAGAAAAATATTATAAATAAGGTATTCCTTATAACTCCCATCCACCATATGCTTTATATCTCAAAAGCATTTCAAATATTCACGGCCATATACATTTCACTTTAATTATATTAAACCAACATATGTAATATATGTTCGGCATCAATTTTATTTCATGTGAAATCTCAAACATAATAACTTTTCACGTTTTACCTCAAACAAAAAACAGTACCGCGCTCCCCGATGGTTCAATGCCGCGGCAATTCCCACATTCCGGATTTCGTAAGTGTGCCTCAATACTACCACGCCTCACTCAGCAATAGACCCGCAGTAGTTGAAGATTACCACCCCTTCTCCTCAGGCTTTAGGCTTCTCTCCTCCGGTAACTTTTGACCCATAAAACGAATTGAAATTTCTTGAAACAATGATCATTCGGCTTTCTCGTTCTCTGTGGCTTTCTACCAAGCTCTGATACCACTTGTTGGATCTAATAGCCACAGAATACAATATGCAGCGGAAGTAAATAAAACAAGAAAGCAAATAAATACACACGCATGAGATATACGCAGTCTTCTTATTATTCAATAACTGAAAATATAACAACTCTCAACTCTCCAATATCTTCTCTTACGAGAATACAAGAAACATATACATTTCTTACACGGTTACTAATAACTACATATTTGGTTAGTCAGTTACATAGTTACCGTCATAGCCGGTTGTCACCTGTTTCTAACATTCTAGTTTCTTCCAAAGCCACAACTAGATGATCAAATTTAGGAGGGAGGCTTTTAAGGAATTTTTCAACAATTTTCCTATATTCTATGGTTTCTTCATGAGACTTCATGTTTTATTTATCAAACCAATAACTTAGGTATAAAATGATGAACTACTAAATCTGTATCTTTCATCAACAAATTATCACTCTCTTCTAAGAATCTATAATTTAGTAATCTTTACCTTCTCTAAAAAGACCAATATCCATAATTATTTCATACAGATCTGGGAAAACTGCCTTTATTTTTACATTCACTATCATGTGTACATAGTTTTCAAACCTACTATGCCCAAGTGATTTTATCCATGCAATATCACAAACTTTAATAATTACTTTATAAAGTATTATATACTTTTTGAAACTAAAAGATATTCACCCCTATAAATAAAAGTAAATACCTTTTTCCATGTGAACTTTTATGAACCCGGAAACTTAGAACTTAATTCCGTCACATTTGTGCGCGGTGATTTCAAACTTGAATAAACAAAGTATGTGTAAATATATTATCCAACAAAATAAGAACTGTTGTAGAGATTTACATAGAGCTTGTTTTTCCAATAACTTGACTTTCACTAGCTTGAACTCCTAGATTTCACCGACTGTTATAAACTCCAAAAATTTATTTCCGTAATTCTCAAAATGAGTGTGTTTTTTTATGCTAAATACAAAGACCCGGAAATTAGCTTCTAAGGTTCTATTAGTGATGATATTGGAGATAATATACATTGTACAGCATGAGCCTCGCAGCTAAAACCTAGGTATGAATGTTCTTGGGAAATGGGTATATGGTTTTTTTGCAAGTGCTCGTCTGGGTAAAGTGGGGAATAGGAAGTTATATATTCTTGATAAACATTTTGTATACTCTTACGCATTCTGGCTCAATGCTTCCCATTTAGGACTAAGTGAAAAAGAAACCTTAAACATATCAATCAATGCTCCCTATCCTCTATTGAAAGTGAAAATTTAAGAGAGCAATGGCTAATGTTTTTGTCCATTATTACAAGTAAATTTTTTTTTTTAAGTTTTCTTATTAAAAAGGTTGATTTTTTTATGATTTAGATTTTTTTAGTTTGTTTATTAAATTGTTAAAAAATTTGTAACAAGAGCCGCAATGTTCATGGTGGCCATTGTTACTAGGTTCTTTTGAAACTTAGAAACTATTGTTATATCATGAAACAAAAATATATGTGATTAAAATTATAATCTTCGAGCCTATGTTAATGTGTTTCAATGTTTTTTTTATGTTTGGTTAGTGATTCAAAGTATAATTAAATTAGCATCCCCAAATGTATAAAAAAGGGTTGAACTATGATATGCATCATGAACCTTACAATTCAAGTGAAGTTGTGTAACAATATTGCTAGAAGGAAACTTCAACAAACTTTACATTAGTGGTTTGTACTTAGTCTAATTAATTTGTTCTTTAGCTTAGAATAATTTTTCAAACATCTTTTTGTTTCTTCTAATTCTATATTAAAGTGTTTCACATTTTTCTTGAGGAATTCTCTTCTTAAGTCAAATTTCTATTTGTCCACTTTGGAGGCATCACAAATTTTTTGTATACATTCATACACAAGGAATTTTATTTGAATGCTAATTTTGGTCGTCATCTTGAAGAGCATTCCATGTCAAGGAATCTATTTCTTCAACAACTTGTAGTGGATAGCTTTAGGGTCTTGAAGTTTATGGAGACACCCTATGGTATAGGAAAGGCTTTAAAAAATAAGATGGAGTTTGAAATCTCTTATTTAAGTAGATGTTGATATTTCCATATGGAGCACATTTTTAATGTTTTTTTTTCTTATTTCTAAAGCCATGTCTTCTATAGACACATATAAACTATTTGTAGGCTCTTAAATAGCCTCTATCCCAAAAGATTGAAATTGTAGTGAAAATGCAAGTATAATCTAATCCCTACAGAAGTCCCTGGAACATTGATAATTCGTCATAAATAAACAAACTATTTAAATAAAACAACATAAGAAAAGTCTATACTTAAAAGGTATGAGAAATTGACAAGTACTTGAACTACTTATTGGAATAGAACCTGGATGGTAAGGATAGCACTCCATCCCAGAACTACTAAGATGACCCAATTAACATCATTCTAGGATATTGTTATTTACCTAAATATCAATTATATATGTATACAATTTTATTTTCAATAAAAATTCATTATCAAACAAAATATATTATTAAATTTCTAAATTTCCTTAATAAAATGAGACATATAGGTTATGCATGCTTAAATATATGAAAATTAATAGATTTGAATATTTAAAAGAATTTAAACTTCAAAAGATTTTATCAAATTCATTGTAAGGAATTGTTTACAACATAGAAACACCTAGATTAACTTAGCATTAAAGTACACTTTCAACACCATTTTCGTCTTAAAAAATACATACAATGTCATGTTTTAAGTTTTATTGTATATTAGAAAATAATTATTCAAAGATTTATAGAAAATCATGTTTTAAGTTTTATTGTATGGTGGAAATCCTTGATGTGAAATACTTAACTTTGATGGTATCATTGTAGGTTGATCCCTGTGCATCTGCATTCCAAATGTATCTAGCAGATATTTCAAGTCTAAAGATGCAAAAGTCAGAGGAATCCGACTCATGGCTTCAGAAACCTTGCAAGAATACTTGGATGGAGAAGGAAGTAGAAGAAACAGAGTGCCAATAATACTTGGATGGAGAAGGAGGTAGAAGAAACAAAGGGCCAATAGTAAAATACAACATTGGGTCTTTCATAGGGCCAATATTCTCGGAAATATTAATCAACCTTGCTCTAACTTTGTGGTTTAGATTGGATGGTTTCTCGAGCTCTTATGTAGTCAAAATAATAATAAGAAATTATCTCGAGGACAACAAGGGAAGTGTAACCAAAGCTATTGTCAAATTTAATGTTGATCATACACATGTTTGCTAAGTTCTTACTTTTAGAGGTAATCATGTCAGCTTCATAACCTTATCATTTGTAGTTGGTGGTGTCAACTTGATTTGTTTTATTGGTTGGGCCGTGATTATTGCGTTCGAAGGTGCGATAGTGCCCCGCCTCCATATATAGACTTGTGGTCATAGTAGCAATTGCTTTCTTCATGGATTGCTTGTATTAATGTTCAGACTGTTTGTCCCGCAAGAAGCGAGACACTAAGGTTCTACTGGTGATGATAGTGGAGATAGTATGCATTGTACCAATGAACCTAGTAGTTAAAACCTCGGGTATGAATATTCTTGGGAAATGGATGTATGGTGCTTTGCAGGAGTTTTGGTTTGCTTTTCCGCGTTCAGGCTCAATGCTGCGAAGTAATGAATAAGTGGAGGCCATTTTCGCCATGGAAGGATAATTATTTATATTTAGTGAAAAAAGAAACTTTAATTAGAACAATTACTTAATTTTTGGTAGGTGAATATCGATAGGTTACAAGTTAAGTGCCATGGACAAGTTATATTACATAAGTTATTTTATATATATATATTTATAATTTTGAATTTTGAATTTTGATTGATTACCATAAAATCAATCTGGATAGTATATTTGTCCCATCCTCCTTCAATTTAGCTAAAGCATAGATAGTAATCCACCCCAAATTCTAAGATATAAACAACACTTGTCCCATTCTCCTTCAATTTAAGAAAAGCATGGATAGTAATCCACCCCAAATTCTAAGATATAAACAACTATCAATATAAACATAACAATCCATGCGTATTCACTATGATAAGTGGAAATTTGTATAATTTATGATAAGGATGGCTAATGTGTTTGTGATCAAATATATTATATTTTTTAAATTTTGTGTATTAAAAAGTTTTAACTTTTAGATATTATTTAGCTTATTTATTCAAAATTGTTAAAGGTTTTATAATAAAAAAGTGTTAGAAGATTACTTTTTATGGTTTAGATCTTTTCTATGTTGTTAAAGGTTTTATAATAAAAAATGTTAGGGAGATTTTATGATGATTTTGGATTGTTTGAATAATTGTTTTTGATATAAAATTGTATTTAGTTGTTCATACTATAATTTAATTTTGTAATATTAATAAAAATTTAATGAGTTTATTAATTTAAATAATTTTGGTAAAATATTAAATAGAAAATATAGGTTTTCATTGAATGAATGAAAAAAATTAAATATAAAAATATTTAAACTATAATATAATGTTATAACTTATATTTTTGCAATTTCTATTTGAATTATATTATATTATTTTTTTAATTTATATTTTTTAAATCTATATTTTATTATTATTATTTTACATAAAGAAATTTTAGATTTTAAAAAAAAATTATAATATGATAATAAAATTATTTATCATTATTTAAAGTTAACAAAATTAATTAAAATATAAATGAAAATAAATGTAACATATAATAAAAATATCTATTATAAAAATGAAAAAGATTATATATTATATCATTAATAATATGATATGTTAAATTGAATATGGTTGATTTTCAACTTCTTCATATAGTAGATTTTACAAAGTGACTTATTTTCAAATTGTTTTCACCTAAATCCAAACCAAATTTTAAGTGAAAATCATATATAATGATTTTTAATTATGCAAACCCTAGTTTCTTGTCTTGCTAAATAGAAGATTATTTCAACCATGGAACCTACAAGGCAAAGGAATCCTTAGTTGTGCTCGAATTTGAATGGAATTAACAATGGTCTATGTTTTATGGGGAGTTGCAACTGGCTTGCCAAAACCATTTAGGGACACATGGAAAATTTGTCCTAGGGACTAAAATATTAATTAAGCTACATTATAGAGTTATGTGAGTTTAAGCATGTGAGGCTAGGCCTAAAAAAGGTGATCATGCCACACAAAGGCTTTCGTGATAAGTTTATACAATTGGACCCCTCAATGTAAAAATTACAATTTGACCTAGTGAGGGTTTAGTGTTTTATCCAATGCACTTAACTCATGAAATGAGTGACACATAGGACCTATACACTCACTCACATAAGTGGCACATTAAACATATGCTATGGCATCAATTTTACCATTTGCACCAAAAATACAACTTCCAAACTAGCATATCCTTACATGTAGGTCATGCTTTAATAAATGTAACATAGACTTACGTGTAGGTCATGATTTAATAAACAACATCATTAGGGGTTAGTGGGTAATTGTGATTTCCAAATTTAAATGACAAATCATGTCCATGGAGGACAAGTATATAAACCCAAGTTAGTTGCATTTAACCCATCCATTTTTCCCACACATGTAGCACAAGTGGATAATGCATGCACCTAACCCTTTCATTGAAACACCCACAAAGATACAAGATACAATAATTTGAGTGATACAAGATACAAGATTTATGTTGTATACAAGATCCATCATTTTCACCTATTTTTCATCTTCAACAATTATATTAATCAGCTCACCAAATGAGACTAGTAATTTAACTCTATTTAGTTTGCTACATCGATCACATAAATAATGCAAAAACCATATTAACCTAGTATGCTTAACCCCTTCTCCTTTATTCATTCATTTCCCTCTCTTACGGTTTCTAGGAAATGGGTATATGGTGCTTTGCAAGTGCTCATCTGGTTAAAGTGGGGAATCAGAAGTTATATTCTTGATAGACATTCTATAAAATCTTTTCGGTACAAGCTTGGTCATTGGGGAGTTTTGGTATACTCTTCTACGTTCTGGATCAATGCTGCCCTAGCTAGAGTTAGGAGTAAGTGGACGTCGTCTTGGCAGTGGAAGGACAATTATTTTTTTTCAGTGAAAAAGAAACCTTAAACGTATTAGTATATATCCATTTTAAAAGAGATTTACGAAGTGTTCAAAGGGATCAAATCTCTCAAGTGCAAACCCCCTTTCTAGAGTGCAAATGTTAGGAAGAGTTTTAATTTATCTAATTTGTGGAGTTTTATATATATACCGGTTTTAATGTTTTAAATAGCCCACATGTTATTTTTAATAATATTTTTTTTTTAAATGGACACATGTCAACTCTAGGATGAGAACGGAAGGAGTTACACATCTCCTCTTAGTAAACTGTAGAATGTGCATTTTTTACGCAATCAACTCATATTCCTTATATCTAATTGCAAGTGAAAAATTATGAAAGAGTATCAATCCATGCTCCTCATGCGGTGTTGCAAGTGGAAAATTACGAGAGCAATGGTTAGATTTTTTATGATCCATATCGCAACTACTTTACATTTTTTAATGTTTTTGTGATCCATATCATGACTACTTTACATTTTTTTATTTTTGTTTAATAAAAAGGTTAAATTTTTTATTGGTTAGATTTTTTTACAGATTGTTTATTAAATTCTTCAAGGTTTTATATTAAAAAAGGTTATAAGTTTTATGGTTTTGGATTACTCTACTATCACGGGCCTAGGCTTTTTCTATCCCTCTTGAGCATCCCATACTGTCTGAAAGCCTAGACACGCGCGGCACCAGCATGACATTGCTAGTTGGGCTTGGCCATCAACTGCAAGTATCACCTAGACTACGCTTTACCGAAACTAGCCTGACCAACCTACGTCAGACACCATCGAGATGTGTGGAATGAAGTGTGCGTTTCACCGTAGGCGATGCATCTAACAATATCGCCACCCAACCTTAGACCATGCCTTCACTCGCCCCCGAGCCAACACTTGCCTCGTCGTACTCGACTCGACATGATCCTTGGTCCTCCTAGCGATCAAACACGCTAGTACACCATCCGTTTGACTGACGCAACAACCTACAGCTGGCCGCCAAGGCTACCAATTTTTTTGGGTCGTGACATTCTCCCCCACTTAAAGATGTTGACGTCCTCGTCAACGTAATGCAGCTCAATTGGGGCCTCCAGTAAAAGGGACATTGGTGGTGAAGAGACACTTCTGTGTTTGGCGAAACCAAACATGGGCTCTGATACCATTTGTCACAGGCCTAGGATTTTTATATCCCTCTTGGGTGTCCCATATCGTCTGAAAGCCTAGACACGCGCGGCACCAACATGACATTGCTAGTTGGGCTTGGCCATCAACCGCAAGTATCACCTGGACTACGCCTTACCGAAACCAACCTGACCAACCTGCGTCAGACACCATCGAGATGTGCGGAATGAAGTGCTCGTTTCACCATAGGTGATGCATCCAACAACATCACCACCCAACCTTAGACCATGCCTTCACTCGCATGTTCATACCCCGAGCCAACACTTGCCTCTTCCTACTCGACTCGACATGATCCTTGGTCCTCCTAGTGATCAAACACGCTAGTACACCGTCCGTCTGACTGAGGCAACAACCTACAGCCGGCAGCTAAGGCTACCAAAGTTTCTCGGTCGTGACATATACCTCTATTGCAGTAATTTAATTTTTTTAATATTAATAGTTAATGTTTATCATTTCATTAATTCAAAATAAATTTATCAAATTTCCAATATATTAATAGAATTTAATTTTTTAATATTAATAATTAATGTTTATCATTTCATTAATTCAAAATAAATTGATCAAATTTCCAATATAAAACATATTGATTTATTGTAATAAAAATTCTCCCCAAAAAAAGATTTTTTTATGTAATCATGAAAATCAAATATATAAAATATTTACACTCTAACAAATTTTTTAACTTATATTTTTAAATAATTTTTTTTATTAAATTATATTATTTCTTAACTATATTTTTTTAATCCAACTTTTATTATTAATATTTTATATTAAAAAGTTTTTATTTAAAAAAAAACACATTAATTATAATTATCATGATAATATTCTTTACCATCATTTACGATCAACAAAATCTATTAAATAATTGAAAAGAATAATGGAAAACATTATTTTTCTTCATGTTTATAAATAAGTGAAAATTTTATTAAAAATAATAAAATTATATATTATATTCCCAATGATATGACATGTTTAAATGAATATTGTTAATTTTCAACCTCTTTCATGTAGCAAATTTTACAAAATCACTTATTTTATTTTTTGAAGGAATCCATGCCATCTTTACATATGTCCATTCTTACATTAATATAGTACTTCAAAATTAGAATGGCAAACGTCATTCTTAAAAATGTATTGCTTCCCCTAAGTGAGTCGCTCTCTTATTTACCCTTTCCTCACAAAGAAAGAAGGGATTCATTGGTTAAGAGTGGGAGTAAATGGAAATAAAAAGTTAGGATGAAGCTAATTGAATATTGATATTCCCATTTGGATTCCATGATCAATAATTCTTCCATGTGCAATGATTTTCCTGTGTGCCCATTTGCAATGATTTTCCTTTGTGTGTTGTTTATGTTGTTGTGTTAGTATATAGATATGTGGTTCAAAAAAGCTACTACTCAGATTCCAATGGGTGTATGTTAATGCTAATGATGGTTGATAGTAGATTTATGACATTGCTTGGAATTTCTTGTTTAATAGAGATCACAACAACACTATTACTCCCACATTTGAATGACTACCATCTTTAAAGCTTTTAAGGATTTTTGAAAATGAGATTTTTAAGTCCATAAATATTGGACAAATATTTTCTTTAACTAGGGCATTTAGCCCCTTTCATTGGAGCATAGTCATCATTATATGCTCAATTTATCTTTATGTTGAGCATATTGCCATACCCATAGGCCATACATAACTATAGCTGCTGGATTTTCCTTCTTGTCAAGTTAATAATAAACACCTTGCAACAGTGCATTTATTATTGTTACTGAGATACCAACTATTAAATTTGATCCAACGATTATCCCAGAAGTAATGCATTTTTGTGGAGTGGTTATTGCTCATAGTATTGGAATACCCTTGCACTTTACCTTGTTAGTTGAGAGGTGTTAAAAGGTAAAGTGCTTATCATAAAGCCTTTAACCCTTTCTCTATTTTAACTATTGATCAAATTCCTCCAAGTGCAAACCATTTTAGAGTGCAAAAATTTGAGAAAAGATTTGCACCTCAAGGGATTTGATCTCTCTTGAATTATAATAGATTCAAAATTGAGATGAATCGACGTTGATGGCCCATTGAGTGAGAGCTTGACCCTAAATCCTGTATCACAAGTCATTTCGAGTTCACCCTATTGAGAATTTATTATAGCTACTTGCCTCGCCATATTAACAACATTTTTGAGAATTAAAGGAAACTAAACATACATTCCTCAAAAATATGTGTGATAGAACGAATAGATTATAAACCTACGATTTACGGATCAATCACCCTTGAACTCTCCCACTAGTATGTTTTTTTTGTCCTTAATAGCAACAAAACTATTCAAAAATTCCACATAGATGAGCTGGATGTTCTATCCACTTTTAAGAGTGAACAACTAAGTCATTCATAGAATTCTCAACAATGTGCCTAATATTGTGAAAAGCATAGGACATAGCTTGTTGAAATGTGTCTCCAACATTTTTAAGACCAAATGGAATATTTTGATAAGAAAATGTCCCCAAGGACATATAAAGGCTATTTTATGCTAGTCTTCAAGTCAAATATGAATCTGGTTATAGCTAGAAAAACCATCCATGAACAAAAGATGATGTTCTTGGTGCATTCATTGTTAATATGATCAATTTGGGGTTTGATTCTTGTCTTTAGAATAACCTTAGTTCAAATCCCTAAAATTAGTATAGTCTCGAATCGTGCCATGTTTCTTATCCATTGAATAGGTTTGGATACCCATTTCGTCAAGGGAATGGGATATATGAAGCCAACACAAAGTAACTTCTGTACTTCTACCTTGATAGCAATTGCTTTGTTTGGGTTGACTAACCTAAGATTTTTCCAAACAGGTTTGACATTATCGTAAGTTTTAATTTCTCGTTTAATGATCTAGGGATTGATACCATGCATTTCTTCATAGGACCAAGTGATAATGTCTTAAAATTCTATAAAAGGGTCATGTACTCCTCAATTTCTTGGGAGGAACAATCGATGCCAATGAAAATGTTCTCAAAAAATCTAGATTTGATGGATATTTTTTATCGTTGTCATTTTCGAAATGTTGTCCAAATTACCTTTTGCAAACACATCCTATGTAAAAATAAGGCATTACAACCAATCAAGATCCCATGGATGAGCAAGGATTTCAAGGTTGATTTCCATCTTCTTGAGATCGAGTAAAAAAGATGTATTATGATGCACAGCTTCCCAAGGTCACCCTGGATGCAACAATGCTTCCATGATGGCTTCATCTGAAGGAAAAACAATGTCTAAGGAATCATTGGCAAGGGGGAATTGAAAACCCAAATGGGTGAGGTATATTGATCTGTAATGTCCCCAACCTCAAATTAAGGCTAGAGGTACTAGGAAACCCGGGAAAAGGGGCTAAGTGAAGTATTACACAACGAATTAAGGTTAGTCCAACTAACCATTAAACCAATAAATTTAAATCTATAGTCTTTTAAAGGAATTGCAAGACATGCAAGCGTAACATTCTCCTATGGTGCATACTATTGAACATAATAATAATGTGATTTGTAACATGTACATGAGTAAGGCACGGTAATTAGAATCTCCAGTACGATTATGAACATGCAATTAACTCAGGTACTTGATAGTAATTATTGGATTTGTAATTCTATTAAGAACATGATTAGTAAGTATTTAGTTGTTGTGGTTTAGTAAGTATTTAGTTGTTGTGGTTATCTTTTGCTTGCATAATAATTATCTTTGATATGAGGATTACCTCTCAGTTCAGTTATGTGTGCGTTGATAGTATGGTTAAGTAGTAAGTAAGAATAGCATCAAAAAATTTCCATGGGCTTCCATCTATAGCCACACACAAACCATAGCAAGAACAGAGGTGCAAGCTGCCAACTACAGCCTCCAAAATTAGATCTCTTGGATGTCTCCTACAACCATATTTCACTAGTAAGATTTAGATTGTATGGTTTCCTTCCCTCCAGCCATAAATCACTAATAAAATTCATATCTACAAGAATATAATCATATCTGCAACAATAGAATAGATCTACATACAAAAGTACTCTCAATCAAAAGATAGGGTGCATTCCTTTCGTCATCGGAAATCCTACTAGGCCAAAATGGTCATAACTTGGTCATATGGAAAGCTTTTTCAGTGAAACAAAAGATGTTTCTTACTAGAAACATTGCTCCAGACACAATGGAACAAGTCTCACAATACATAAATGAGAATAAATAGGTGAACCAGAACATATGCTTGCTCTCCTCTCAACACCATGAAGAAGAGAAAGAATAGATGGTAGATAAGGATCATAAAAATTTGGATTCATCATGTACAAAGGCCATCTATCCTACACACATATATTGACATATAAACCATGAACATAGAGATAACAAAAATTAGTCACCATGGCACATATACAGAATAAAATAACATGAATAGCACATGAGAGAATACTTATTTCAAATTTGGGCAACTGGCTTCAATGGGACAATTTTCCTCCCGATTGTAGACACAATCAATCCTACCTCGCTTGAAAAGATCACCCCCTAGATGAGGCCACATATCCACGAGAAAAGCACACTTAGTTTAGCAACTCTTGGAAAATCCTCTTCCAAGAAACCACAATACTTCCCACTACCACCTGCTCCCTATCCATCTCTAATGCCTATGGGATGTGACTCCCTTCACTTATCTCGTCCCTCAGGATATCACCATCCCATTGATCCAAGAGGATCTCTGAGATTGATCAAAATTAAAGTCTTCAAATTGAAAATAGAATCTTGCAGCTACGTAGAGCTTAATGAGATATTTCCGGTGACATTCGTTTTGCCTAAAAGGGACTCTGGACGTGAAAGATATCATGTTCTAAACTTTCGGCAAAATAGATAAAAGTGGCAAAAAGGGGATCCACGTGACACCACTATAAGGGTGTCATGTGGCCTGTACGGTGCTGACTTGGCACCACCACAGAGCCCCACAAGGCAGGTCAAGTCCAGTGGCATATGAGGTGGCATTCCAATGGTAGAAGGGGTGGACCGATCAAGGTGTGCCACATGGCATCCTGATTGGCGTGTGGGTTGTTTTATTTTCCAAAATTTATAGGGCCTCCTCTCCGCCCAAGCCTCTACCAAATCCTCCTATCCATTGCCTCCATTATTTGTTTCTTAACCATATGGTATATCCCCTCAAAAAGTGGTGGCTTATTTCAAAAAAAGTCGTAGCCCCTCTATTTAAGTTTGAATGGTGGCTTATTTCAAAAAGAGTCATACCCCCTCTATTTAAGTTTGAATGGTGGCTTATTTCAAAAAGAGTCGTACCCCCTCTATTTAAGTTTGAATGGTCGCTTATTTCAAAAAAAGTCGTACCCCCTCTATTTAAGTTTGAATGGTGGCTTATTTCAAAAAGAGTCGTACCCCCTCTATTTAAGTTTCAATGGTGACTTATTTCAAAAAGAGTCGTACCCCCTCTATTTAAGTTTGAATGGTGGCTTATTTCAAAAAGAGTCGTACCCCCTCTATTTAAGTTTAAATGGTGACTTATTTCAAAAAGAGTCGTACCCCCTCTATTTAAGTTTGAATGGTGGCTTATTTCAAAAAAAGTCAGACCAAAGGCTTAGCCCTCGGCCCCCATATTCATATTCCATGGTAACCAACCTTCCATTTGTTATGCAACATGACCAACCATCACCACCGAACCAACGCATAACAAACTACAACTTATTCCACAAAAACGTTAAGTTTAAATGGTGACTTATTTCAAAAAGAGTCGTACCCCCTCTATTTAAGTTTGAATGGTGGCTTATTTAAAAAAAAGTCAGACCAAAGGCTTAGCCCTCGGCCCCCATATTCATATTCCATGGTAACCAACCTTCCATTTGTTATGCAACATGACCAACCATCACCACCGAACCAACGCATAACAAACTACAGCTTATTCCACAAAAACGGAATAAGGGGAGAAGGGTCAGCGGGTTTGAACACCTGACCTCCTGCATCAAAGCCGACGCTTTCAACCAATGCACCAAAAGCGCCTTATGCTGTAGGAATTGAAATACATTATTTTTAAATTAATTTGGGTCGGATTATAACCGACAATATGGACGCGCTTGCATTTTGACCCAAATTTAAACATAATCACGCTATTATATGATTTTTTTAACCATATATGTTATATTTTTGGACTTTGTTTATTATTTTCAAACAAAAAAATGTATTTTAAGGAGATTTGCCCATATTTTATCCATTTTTAATGGATATTTATCCCATTAAGTTTGGGATCAAATATTTGAAAATCCCTTTGTATTTGGAGGTGGGTTATGGATTTTTGGGTTTTATAAACAATGTAATTTTCCATGGGAAGGCATTGGAAAGTGCATGAAAGGTTTGAAGCTTTTGAGGAGAGAATGGTAAGAAGCCATTATGCCTTTGTAAAGGCTTTGTAAGTTTTTCTTTGTAAGAGGCTTGTAACCACTCTTGAGAGTTTTGGAGAGTGATAGGACTTCATTGTTGAAGCCTAAGTCTCTTTGTAGTAGTTTTGAAGAAGGCATTTTTGTACCTTTTCAAACATTTTGTAAGACTAGTAAGATCAGTCCTCATTGGAGCTGGACTCGGAGATGTAGTCCATCAGGGATGAACTCCGTTATCATCTACTTCCCACATTCTTATGGCTTGCATCATTTGTCCATTTATATTCTTTCAGTCATTTTTAAGCCTTTGATAAACTTGTTATTTGAAGCCTTTTTATAAGTTAACTGGTTTAAGAATTCACATGCAAATTCAAGTGTTAGTAGATCTCTTGTTATTTTCGGATCACCCATTCCCAAGCATCTCGTGCAAGAACCTATACCATAGAGTGGTTCCCAGTGTAGAATCAAGGGAAACACCCTCTAGACTAACCTCTAGAAACAGATACTAGACTTCTCTCTGTGGGAATCCTACAATAGGAACTCAATCCCAACAAATTCTTAATATTGTCAACACTCACAACATAGTGAGATAGCACAAGTCAAGTGATCCAAGCTCAGGATTAGCCTCAACAAGGAGAGATCACATGAATGCCTACATGATCCAACCTAATAATTCGTGTGCCTGTATGAAGAAGTATATCCAGAAGTGCATCCAGTTTGAAGAAATGTGGTATAGGTGTAGGTTTCAAGTCCACCCAGTCATACTCCTTCAAGGTAAAAGTCAAATATTTGGTTGGGCAAAATTTTAGGAGTGCGCAAGCAAGCCAAAGAGTTGATTGGACAATTTTAGGGAGTGCATAAGCATCTTGGAACAAGAAATGGTTGAACAAGGAAGCAAGTCCCGAAAGCGCGCAAGACGCGCCATTCATAAGAAGCTTCCAGTTGTTGAAGAGCATAAGATTACCAAAAAGGATGAAACGGTTGAAGATGGCAAGTGCACAAGTCCCACAAGTAATGGCACATCAAGGGTACGACACCACACTACAAGGGCACAAGTCCCACTAAGGAAAGGACCAAGTATGTGCAAGACCCCCAAGAGATGACACCTTAGTGACGCAGAACATGACAAGTGGCAGAAGCATGAACCGTGAAGCAAAGAAGAAGGAAAGCTACAACCAACTTGTTGACATGTCATCAACATGGGTCAAGTATAAATAAGAAGCAAGATGGATATTTGAAGCAAGATGGATATTTGAAGCAAGCTTGAAATAAAAATTTGTAAGCTTGAAGAGGAAAGCTGGAAGATACAAATTTATCAAGCTTCTAATTTTTGGGGCATCAAGGGCTCGTGGAACCTAAACAGTATGATCTAGCCGAAGAGCCGAGAGCACACAAGCAGAGGAATGGAATAGTCGAAGGTGCGTAGAATGATGCAATGAATGTGTGACAATTGCGTGAATATAGAAAGACAGAACTGCAGAAGATGCACAAGTGTGGGAGGACTAAATGATGGTATTGTAGACAACACAAAGATAGTCATAGACGATCTAAGACAAAAGCATAGAGACATAGTTGAAGTATATCTTGTGATGTGCAAATTAAAGAAGTTTATATGATATTCTAAGACAAAATGGATGCATAGTGAAGGATGCACATTATGATAAGGATGATCTAAGACAAATGCATTAAACAAAAAGGATGAATCACAGATGATGCATAGAAAGTCCCAGATCATCTTAATACTGTTGCACCAGGACAAAACTGACACATTTTAGAAGGTGCACAGTTCTAGCTGATACTGATGCATGATGTCATAACAATAGTTTATCAGTAGATGCGTAGTATCAGTTGAAGTGCATTAGCGCAGAAACATAACGACATATAGAACATGAGCGCAGACTGGAGAATATGATGACGCAACACATAGTATGTTGAGTGCGAAGTCAAATGTAATTTTGTGAAGTGTTCAAGTGAAGTTCATGATACATAATAGAAATTGCAATATCTCAAGGTTGCAGACGGCATGCACAACATAAAGAACAATTGATTATCATAAGTGTGCATGGATCATAAGTTCAACAGAGCAATATCTTATTCTTATATATCTGGGAAACAAGACGAGGCAAGGAGTAGGGGGTCATAGCCTCCTTCCAGTTGGAGCTGGTAAATCAAGGAGTTGGGGCTTCCTTCAGGTTGGTGCCTATAAAACAAGGGGGTCGGTGCCTCCTTCCTGTTGGTGCTGGAGAACTTAGGAAGTTGGTACTTCCTCGAATGTAATATTTATATTATAAGAGATAATTCCATGGTTTTCTCCCGTTTGGGTTTCCACGTAAAATTATGTGTGTTCTGTGGTTTTGTGCATATGCGGATGAATGTTTTATTTATGGTGGATGCATAATTAAATTTCAAGATTAATCAGTTAAGAAGTTAAAAACTGTTCATAAATACACTAATATGTATTCACCCCCCTCTCAATATTAAATAGATTCCAACATTTGGTATCAGAGTGGGTGTCTTCAGTAACAACTTAACATCTGGAAGATAGATCTTAGTGCAAAAATGAACATGCAAGAAAATTTCTTCATGGATAACAAAGAGTACCTAATGAATACGGGTATAGGATATGAAGAGATGGCTGAAGTAGTCTTTAAAGGAAATATGAACAATTCTATAGATGATCTAAAGAAATCAAGAAAGAAAAACAAAGAGTTGCAGGGATCACTATTGAAACTAGAAGTTGATATGACCAAGCAGTTGAAATTAAGAGAAGAAAAGTGTGAGAAGCTGGAAGATGAGATCACTTTATTAAAAGAAGAACTACAAAAGATCGACATTCAATTGGAACATGGACATAGAATCAGAAACAACACTAATCAAGGATCGACCTTTGAAACAAAAAGCTATGCGGATGATCTCAGAAGTCATATTCCAAGGATAAATTAGATGGATGAGGAAAAGAATAGGTAGTCGACTCACATGGAAACTGGATTTGCGCAATTAAGAAGAATTCATCCCATTAGGTATCAAACCCTTTTTTGGGGAAACTACTATTTTTGTCATAATTTTGGTCATAAGGCAATAAATTGTAGATCTCGCACACTTGCAATGCCAAAAGAAGTAATTTTTTCAATTAGAAAAAGCATAGATAGAACATAAAAATTGATGAAAGTACAAAAGGAAATTTCAATTCCTTCAGCCTCCTGAACTTAGACAATGAATTTTATAAGTGTCACAATCATGGCCATGATAGTCAGGACTACGAAAAACAGTTTCCATCTGCATAGTCGGATGAAAACATCTCCGGAAAAATAGAGTTTGTGTTATCCCAGAAAGATCAAGTTTACCAGGAGGGATGCATCCTAGATTTACATGTGGAAAATAAAATGGGACAGTGGTACATTGATAGTGGTTGTTCTAAGCACATGACAGGGGACAAAAATACCTTTCTGAAATACAGGGAAGAAAAGGGAGGTAGTGTCTACTTTGTAGATAATGGCTCTGCCAAAATCCTAGGTAAAGGCTTGGTGAGATTGGGAAATAAAAGGACTAAAGTAGAAAATGTTTCACTAGTTGAAAACATGAAACACAATATTCTCAGCGCCAGTCATATGTGTGAGCAAGGACATACACTCACCTTTGAATCAAAAAAATGCAAAATCAGAAACAGGAATACAGGTAGTATAGTAGAAACAGCCACCAGAACCACCAATAATGTATACATCCTTGAGGGAGGGAAGGAAGAAAAGTGCTACATGGAACAAATATATGAAATTTGGCTCTGGCACAGAATATTGGGACACATCAACTTTGACAATCTGGTTGGAATCAACCAGAAACATGCTGTAAGAGATATTCCAAGAATCACGAAACCTTTGAATTCAGTCTATAAACAATGTATGCACGGGAAGAAAACAAGAGTTGTTTTCAAGAAAAAAGAGTACACTACATCAAAACCTTTGGAAATAGTGCACTCAGATCTTTGCGGTCCAATGAGAACCAAAGGGTTAAACAGTGAGTCTTACTTTCTTCTTTTTATCGATGATTACACTAGGATAACATGGGTGTTTTTTCTTAGAGAGAAGTCAAAAACATTTGAGTGATTCAAAACCTTTAAGGAAGTGGTTGAAAATTAAACTGATTTGAGGATTAAGTGTCTAAGGTACGATAATGAAGGAGAGTATACGTCATCCAAATTCGAGAACTACTGTGAAAAGCATGGGATCAAAAGACAATTCTCAACTGCCAGAACTCCACATCAAAATGGAGTTGCAGAAAGAAAAAATAGAACTGTATAGGAAATGGCCAAAACAATGTTGAACGATTCGAAGCTATCTGATATTTTTTGGACTCAAGCCATACATACAATTGTACATATCCTTAACACATGTCAAATAAGGACAAATAGTTGTTCAACACCTAATGAAATATGGAAAGGAAAGCTAGCCATAGTCAATCACTTCAGGATATTCGGAAGCACGTGCTACATCAAACGAAACGATGAAAATCTTGGTAAGTTTGACTCCAGATTAGATGAAAGAATCTTTCTTGGATATGCTACAAGGAGCAAAGCATACAAGGGCTACAATATGTGACTTAGGAAGATGGTTGAAAGCCCTGATGTAAAATTAGATAAAGTATTCATGCACAAGAAGGTAGAGGACAATGATGATATGCCCATGATCGAGCAATCATATGAGAAATTGCCAGAAAGAAAAGAAACAGAAGAACCACAAGAGGTGATATATCAATGTGAATTAGAAGATGGAAGACAAGATACAAAGGCTCCTTCCTTATACATTCAAAAGAATCATTTAGAATATCTGATCATTGGAGATAAAAATACTAGTGCAAGGACTAGAAGAAGCTTAAGGAATTCAACCGAAGAAGTTCATTTCTCTTCACTATCTCAAATAGAACCGAAATACTTTGAAGAAGCCAGATTAGATGAACACTAGGTGAAATCCATGAATGAATAATTAGATCAAATTGAAAACAATGAGACCTAGGAACTTGTTCCAAGACCCAAAAATAAGAATGTTATTGACACAAATGGGTATTTCAGAAACAAACTAAACGAAGAAGGAGAAGTTGTCAGAAACAAGGCAAGACTGGTGTGCAAAGGATATGCACAGATTGAGGGGATAGAATTTGAAGAAACGTTTTCTTCTATGGCATGAATGGAAGAAATCATACTATTCCTGGCCTATGCTTGTGCTTAAAATGCCAAAGTGTATCAAATGGATGTGAAATCAACATATCTAAATGGAGATCTTGAAGAAGAGATATACATTGAACAACCAGATGGATTCTCACTTTCAAATAACAAATATTATGTCTTCAAATTAAAGAAAGCTTTGTATGGACTCAAGCAAGCTCCCAAGGCCTGGTATTCAATATTGGACAAATATCTGCAACAACAAGGTTTCAAAAGGGGTAGTGTGGATAGTAATGTTTATATAAAAATTGAGCATGAAAATGATAGTTGTTGAAGTATATGTTGATGCATTATTTTTGGAAGTAATGATGACAAAATGAGTCAGCAGTTTGCTAAGGATATGCAAAAGGAATTCACAATGTCTATGCTTGGATAATTGGCCTTTTCCTTGGAATCCAGATATCTCAATTGGATAATGGAATATCTGTATCTTAATCTAAATATGTGAAAGATATGCTGAAGAAATTTAACATGGAATACTGCAAATCAGTTTGTATACCCATGTTCACTGGGTACAAGTTAAGTAAAGAGGATGAAGTTGAGGAAGTAGATAAAAGACTATACAGATCAATGATTGGCAGGATGTTATATGTAACTAACTCAAGGTCAGATATAATGCAAGAAGTAGGACTTGTTTCAAGGTTTTAGGAAGCACCCAAGGAAACACATGTTCAAGTAGTTAAGAGAATTTTCAGGTATTTGAAAGGGACTGTGAACTTTGGTCTATGGTATCCATGAAGTAAATATCTAAACTTAGTGACATACACTGATGCAAACTAGGCAGGTAGTGTTGATGATAGAAGAAGTAGTAGTGGAGCTACATTTTTCTTAGTAAATTTCCTTGTATCTTGGATCAGCAAAAAACAACCATCGGTCAAACTATCTTATACGGCGGAAGCAGAATAATTGCAGTGGCTTCTTGCTGCACACAAGTACTATGGATGAAAAAAAATCAGAAGGATCTACAAGTAAATATTGAACATCCAATACAAATTTTATGCAACAATACAAGCATAGTCAATATCTCCAAGAATCTTGTTATCCACTGTAAAACCAAACATATTCCCATCAAGTATCACTTTGTGAGAGAGAAAGTCACCGAAAATATTGTCAAGCTAGAATATGTTGACACCAAAGAACAAATTACAGACATATTTGAAAAACCTCTCCCATGAAACACTTTTGAATATCTTAGGGAAAAACTAGGGGTGATCCTCAATCCGCAACAAGATGAGAACCTCGACAAGAAGACAGAATTGTAGACAGGATTCTGCACTGCGCAGCTGACACAACAAGAATATAGCATGAAGGTTTGTGCAAGTACCATTAACTGTTATGACAAGAGCAAAAGATCAATATAAGAAGGAATATAGCAATTGTACAGGGGATAATATCTAAGATGGCCATGAAAACAATGTACATTTTGCAAGGCATCGATGTTGAATTCCCAGCAAAAGAAAGAAGCATGAAGATAGGGGGAGTTATCAAAGTAAGTAGAACAATGAAGGCCAATGCAAAACAGAAGAAAGGAAAACCAATAATTGTGTAGTGTTGGCACAAATTTTCCATTGATTTCAAAGGGGGAGAAAGATCATGAAGCAGATCATGAAGCATGCAAACAACACAGAGATGAATACTATGAAGCAGATCATGAAGCATACAATCCCTGTAGAAGTAACAAAAAGCAGAAAAAGCATTAACAGTAGAATGCGTAGATGTTAAAGGCTCAAAATGGAAAAGAACACAGGGGGAGCATACATAGGGGGAGTATTGCGACAAGCACAAATGAAACATACAACTTCAGGAGATAACTATGCACAACTTCATGAGGTGTTGACATCAATGCCAAAGGGTGATATTGTTGAACTTTGGTTTTCATTGATGTCAATTGATGAAAAAGAGGAATTAGTATTCATGTGCCAGTTTAAAAAAGTATATGATAGATAGACTAAAGAAGTATATTGATGCTAGTATGAAGAAGTATATCTATAAGTGAATCCAGTCTAAAGAAACGTGGTGTAGGTCTCAAGTCCACCCAGTCATAATCCTTCAAGGTAAAAGTAAAAGATTTTGTTGGACAAAATTTTGGGAATGCACAAGAAATCCAAAGAGTTGATTGGACAAGGTTCGGGAGTGCACAAGCAACTTGGAACAAGAAATGGTTGAACAAGGAAGCAAGTCCCAAAAGCGTGCAAGACTCACCAATTGGAATATTATTTCAGTTTTTTAAGCATGCAAGAGTACCAAAAAGGATGTAACGGTTGAAGATGTCAAGTGTGCAAGTCCCACAAGCAACGACACATCAACGGTGCAACACCACACCGCAAGGGCGCAAGTTCCAATAATGAAAGGACCAAGTATGCGCAAGACCCACAAGATATGACACCTTAGCAATGCAGAACATGAAAAGTAGTGGAATCATGAACCGTGAAGCAAAGAAGAAGGAAAGCCACGATCAATTTGTGGACATACCATCAGCACAGGTCAAGTATAGATAAGAAGCAAGATGCAGATTTGAAGTAAGCTTGAAAGAAAAGTTTGTAAGCTTGAAGAGGAAAGTTGGAAGATATAGATTTGTCAATATTCTAATTTTTCGGGGCATCAAGGGCTCATGGAACCTGAACAGTATGACCTATATGAAGAGTTGAGTGTGCACACGAAAAGGAATGGAATAGCTGAAGGTGCACAAAATGATGCAGTGAATCTATGATAGTTGTGAGAATATAGAAAGATAGAACTAGAGAATATGTGCAAGTGTGTGAGGACTGAATGATGTTATCGCAGATAGTCACAGATTATCTAAGGCAGAAGCACATAGTAAGAGTTTAAGTATATCTTGTGACGCATGAAGTAAAGAAGTTTATTTGATGCACTAAGATAGAATGGATGCATAGTGAGGATCTGCATTATGGTAAGGATGATCTAAGATAAGTGCATTAAACATAAAGGCCGAATCATAGATGATGCACAAAAATTTGCAGATTATCTGAAGACTGTTGCACCAAGGCATAATGGACACATTTTAGAAGGTTCGCAGATCCGACTGATAAAGATGCATGAAGTCAGAACATCAGTTTGTCAGTAGAAGCATAGTATCAGTTGAAGTGCAGTATCGCAAAAATAGAACGGAATACAGAACCTGAGTGCAAAGTATAGAACATGATGAAGCAACACAATATGTAGAGTATGAATTCAATTGTAATGTTGTGAAGTGTTCAAGTGAAGTTCGTGATACAGAACAACAATTGCAATATCTCAAGGTTGCAAGAGGTGTGCACAGCATAAAGAACAACTGATTATCATAAGCGTATGTGGATCAGAAGTTTAGCAGAGCAATATCTTATTCTTATATATCTGGGTGGAAGGACAGGGCAAGGGGCAGGGGGTCATAGCCTCCTTCCAGTTGGAGCTGGTAAATCAGGGAGTTGGTTCTTCCTTCAAATCGGTGCCTGTAAAACTAGGGGGTCGGTGCCTCCTCCAAGTTGGTGTTGGAGAACTTAGGAAGTTGGTGCTTCCTCGAATGTAATCTTTATATTATAAGAGAGAATTCCATGGTTTTCTCTCATTTGGGTTTCCTCGTAAAATTTGGTGTGTTCTGTTTTTTTACGCATATGTGGATGAATATTTTATTTATGTTGGATGCATAATTAAATTTCAACATTAATCAGTTAAAAAGTTAAAAATTGTTCATAATTGCGCTAATACTGATTGACCCCCCCCCCTTCTAGTATTAAATAAATTCCAACACACACTCCACACAAGACCTAGTATTATTGGGAATTAGATATATAACCTCAGTATATATGGATACAGAGACTTACATAAAAAAATTCAATAAATGGAGGATCACTAAGTACATAACAGTAGAGTCAGAAAAACACAACATGACATTCCTCATAGATATGAGCACAATGAGTTATCATGGTAGTCCTTTCCCATGGAATGATAATTTGACGTTACATCCTAAGGAAGCTTACAAAAGGATGTTTATAAGTTTCCTTCCTCACCTAATAGCTATTCTTGATAAGTAGACAATCCCCATAACTATTGATATTTATAATCTCCATTGCCACTTGGGTCCTGCTAACAAGGTTGATAAAAAAACTTGGGGGATATTAATAACACCCCCTTCACTAAATTAGATAAAATCATTTAGGATTTTGAAGGAAGGGAGGAAAATTAATGTGCATGATTTGAGATATATGAGAATAATACATGATTATGTGGTAAACAAAAAAGCAAAGGTGGCAAAGGGGATTGCCATAAATAGTTGTCCCGCTAGCAAAAAGGATTCCATATCAGCCAGGATCCTCTTAGCCTCCCCCTCCTAAATCAGAAGGAACATGAAGACCCAAAACCCAATGAGTCATAGTAGGAAAAAACTATCAGAAAATCAATGGCGTGCCAAAAAGGAGTAAGATATCCTAATTTTTATTTGTTGTCAGTTACCCTCGTAAAAAGGTAAAGAATCAATACAAGTATTGAGGATAGTGACAACAAATTCATTTGTGTATGCTCATCATGAATCACCGGCTTGCTTTTCCTAATAGTGTGGGTTACCAAGGTGCGCTAGATATGTTCACATTCATGTCATTTCAAGAATGGGCCAACTACTATGTAGAAAAAAGAAAAATTATAAGGGGAAGCCTCAAATTTAAAGAAAAAAGAAGGGGGTATTTTTATACCACGAGGTTGTCATAATTTTTATAAGGTAGTGCAATGGGATCTACAACATGGCGTTATTTCTTATTTTTAATAGCATTCTCTATTCCTTCTATAAATGTCATTTGAAGCCTCTCTTTGAGAAGGAAAGTGATAGGCCCAGGACAAAGTTCAATGGGTCCGTACTAGTGCTATTCTATTGTATTTAACGAAAATTGTGATGTATGTTGTGTAAATCAAGACTGAGGTAGATTTTCCACTAGATGAAGAAATAAAATCTCAGGCATGTTATTATGTTTCCTTTCATTAACATGTGTCTTCAATATCATTAAATAAATCAATGAATCTATGTGTATCTTTCTCAATTGATTTTTTGTATGTCATGAACAAATTCTAGATGGAGTGTATGTCGAGCTATCTTCTAAATTATATGTTTATGATATTACATTTATATTCTAGTTAGAATTTGTGACTAGGTTTCCCTAGAAGCATTGGATTGTTTTGATTTTGATTGTTTGCATTGTGTTTACACCATCTCAGTTTAAAATAACATCCAAAATCACCCACAAGCAACATAGGTCAAATCCATGCACCATAGGCTCCTGCTATAAGTATAGTCACCCCAGTTTCGTAGGATTGAAGGTAATCATAGGGGATAGACTAGGATATATGCCTTAAAAATCAAGGGTACCCTCCATTGGTCTAAGGACTCTCTTGATG
Source organism: Larix kaempferi (assembly GCA_027924585.1). Lineage (NCBI taxonomy): Eukaryota > Viridiplantae > Streptophyta > Pinopsida > Pinales > Pinaceae > Larix > Larix kaempferi. The sequence continues at coordinate 10,849,144 of BSBM01000229.1, forward strand.
ACCTAAAGTGGCCTAGAAAGGTGCACCCTGCATAGCTCTCCCTAGCCTTGCAAATATTCTCATGGAATAATTTCTTCCTTCTTTATATTGGTAGAACCTTTATGCATAGTTTCGTATATGCTTGAAAGAGAGACAAGAGACACATAATGATATAATTGTTGGAAAGGGGTAAAACCAAGGGAACAACACAGTGAATGTTGTACTTATGACATTGTTTAAAAACAACATGTAGGTCAGTGAGATGTCATGACCACTTTTTGAGCGAGCTATGAGATTATCAAGGTAAGCCAAGATAATATGAACCATTTCATGAAAAAATAGGTCATTTCCCATTGGAATGCGACTCTACCATTCTTTGGACGAAAAAGGCATGACATGATAAGAGAACATGCCCCATAGTGTGGTGAATGTAGTTTTGTATTGATGTATGAGGTGGATCTGGATCTGGTTATACCCAAAGAAATTGTCCATAAGGGAAAGGACCTCATGGAAAAATCATTCATTAATTAATTAATCATTGGTTGGGGTAGGAAAGTTTTCTTTAGGATAGGATTGGTTTAGGTCTTAAAAATCTATGTATACCTAAATAAAGACCTGCTTTTTGTTTATAGAGACTAGGTTAAATACTCATGATGTGTATGCAATAGGGATTATAAACCCAAATTTGTGAAGATTGTTTATTTATTCTTTGTTGGACTAGGTTAGATAGTCATGATGTGTATGCAATATGGTATATAAACCTGACTTTGTGAGGATTTTTTATTTCTTCTTTGATGGTTGGGATTTAGAAATATGAAGGGGTATTTATCTCGTTCACACTAAAGGGGTGTCAAACCATGTGTCTATATGATGTTAAAAAATGGTAGGATCTAGTCCAGGAATTGAAGTATATGACTAGGAAAAGATGTCTTGAAACTCTTGGAATAGAAATTTGTATTCTATCACCTTCATGGTAGAATAGGAAGCTCCAAGGAGAATGTTTGCAATTATGCCTAGAGTAGTGGAAATTTCTACTTTGATGGTAGGGATATATTACCCATATTTTGTTTCTTGAATGTGATGGGTGCTAGCATTGGATGTTTGAACCAATCCACATGTTTGGGTGGAATTAAATCTTTCATATCATTCATGCATTACTTTTTTGGATTTATTGGTGTGAATTCCTTTTTTGGGAGAAAAATGATTAGTGGTGTATAGCCTCCCATGAATAATCTAGTTCTTTCATGATCTCCAAGAAATATTCATTGGAATGGAACATATGAGTAGATCAAATAACTCATCTATACCAAATTATGTCAATACTGGTTGGGCTTGGATACCATTTATGTTGCATGAGAGTGATACTCGAATTTCCTTTAAGGGGCTATTTGTGTGGATATGTGTTTATGGATTGTTTAGTCAATGCAAGAAAATACTAAACTCTGTATTTCAAATGGTTTGAACTAGAACAAAAGGGACAAAAATACAAACCGTTCTCTAGATCAATCAAATTACTTAAATATGAAGAAAGCACATACCTTTTACTGTAGGTTGTCCTTACTGGTTTGAATATCTTATAGTCTTGTTTTTTAGCTTGAATAGAGAACCTGTAGAAGATCTAAAGAAAACAAGACCAAGTGAAGGATATAAATATAACTTGATTAACCTAAGCAAATGACAAAGGAGAAATGCTATAAATGAAACCTAGCATCATTTATGTGAAAGGAAACGTATTGATGTATTAAAAATAAGGAAAGAAGTACAACCAAAATTCCTTGGTGTCGGAAAACCCTTAAAATGAATCATTTTCCTTATCTTGTCACCTTGCCTCAAGAGGATGGCTATTAAAGGTTCATCTCTCTAGCACAATTAATCCAGCATTTAGCTACCATGGACTCCTCCTCTTAGATAAGACGAGAAGGATAGGGTGAGATCCCAACAAGGAAGGGGTTCGACTGAGATCCATCTTAATAGGAGGGGATATACATCCACAAGGGCTTCTCTCTAGAAGATCCTTGAACCTTATTTTTTCCATTCGAACATGCAGTGTTGCACCCTGCTCAAGAGAAACCTACTACATTTAGGGGTGTCACAGATTGCATAAAATCAAGATTCGAAAGTGTCCTAAGTTGCTAGAAATAAACCTGTGACATTGGATAGTGTCACAAGTTGTCCTACAACAACCTGTGACAATGTTTCCAAATAGGTTGTTTGGAGGGAAGAAAACTCATAACTCTCATCATATGGTAAGTTTAATCAAAGGTTTTTGATAGAAATTAGTGTAGGGAATTTACTTATGATCATTCATTGTGAACTGAACATGTTCCCATTGGATATGTCCCTTCATAAAGGAGAAAAGGCCCTTTATTGGACATCCCCAACAAAGGGGTTAGGGTTCCATATGTATTCATGAGGTAGAAGGATATTATGCTAATAAATATCATAGAGAAGATAATCTTATAGACTTCCACTGAAGAATATATCCACTAATTATTTTACATTATTAAGAGCATAGGGTTTACCTTCTTCTATAGCATTAAGATAGAAAAGTAAATATCATTCTTGAAGGAAAACTGTACATACTAGTGATGGAGTAATGCAAGCTAAAAAAGAACTGACTAGGTCATACATCATCTTGTTTTCTTCCTTTGACTTCTGGACTTTGGTTGTTAACTCCTTAAATTGTTTCCTATCATCCCTCCATGGCTCCCATTTCATCCTATGGACAACATATTGCTCTGCCCATTGTTCCCTGATGCTACAAATGGTATGCATGTATTCCTCCAAAGGAATTGTCCCTAGTTCATACATTGTTGTTGCCTTCTTCATTTGGCAATCTCAGTTGGCATATGAAGGTAGCATTTAATCCCTAAGGAAGCAGTCTAAACTCTAATGCTTCAGACATTTACCTTATCTTTTTAACCTTCTTGATCCTGAGCAGAGGGGTTTTCTATGAGAACTTGTTCAAGATTTGGGGTTTCAGTTCCTACATAGAAATACTTAGGAAATTTTTCAGTAGAGAAATTTTCTTTTTAGGACTAAAAGGTTCATTTATATTGGTCTCCATGGGAACTAATTCTAGTTCTAGGTTTGGTGCTTTTGCAGATTCATGCTTAAGCAGAGATTCATTAGGTTTTTCAAGTTCTACTTCATTCATATAGTACCATGTCATCCTCAATATTTCTTCCCAATCACAGGGAAACTCCTCTTGAGGATCTTTGGTAATTTATTTCTCATGCCATTCATCCTTGTGCAAAGAGGGTGATGACCGCTCAAGGTGATAGATAGTATCAGAAAGGAGATCTATTCCTGTAAATGTAGAAAGATTCTGCAATTTTCTTTTAAAAACCCTAATCTTCATACTTAATTTCTTAATTTCCCTTCTCATTCTATATTTTTTCTTTCAAAATATAGTGTAGGAGGGTTTTCCATGGAGTTTACCTGGATGAAGATCAACAACCCTCTTCACTCTACATTTGAACCTTTTGCTCAATCTATTAGTAGGTTCTTGTGGTACTGTGGCCTTTGGTTCCATTGTTGCTTCTTGTGTAGCAATAGGGGTTTCTTAGCCTTCTTGTTCCAACACTCGTTCTTGTGTAATAGTGTTAGCTTCATAATTTTCTTAGGGGGATGATTGTTTTCGTACCCAAACCATGTAATGCATGTCTGATGTAACCCTATAACCCTGGCTATGTATTTTTTTGTCACCCTTACCCACATACCTTAGATAAAAGATAAATTCCCCTGCATGTCTTGTGTGAATTCTAAGTCAATGTCAGCGTTGAACCCTTGAAGGGTTGCAATATAGGTGAACCACCCTATGTTTAGAAAGATTTGATATGCTTCTATGTCTTGCTGTAGTTGGACCATCATGAGTGGTTCATGCTTGATTAAGGAGCCCCCCCATATTGGACTATCATCAAAGAACAAGTTCAGTTTGGCACAAGTACATAAGCAAGGATTCTACAGGTCCGGTTGACTAGGTTGGTTAAGTTGAGCAGGTTACATGAGCATATGCTTTGAATTAGATTGGATGATGTGCATGAGTAGTTGGTTAGACTCAGGTTGACTGAGATGTGTATGTAGTTGGTAGGACTAACAAAGTCCTAGTTGAATAACAACTGATGGTAGTTGTGTAGCATGATTCATTTATTGAGTAGTGTGCTACAGTTATCGTTCAATGTGGTACAGGTGTTGAGCAGTGGTTGCATAGTTGATGGTCAACAGGTCCATAGGATCAGTGCGGTTGGTGTTCAGTGGTTTCAGTTTCCTTCTTCATATCAGGGTGGCAGGACAGGGCAATGAAAGGGGCTTGTAGCCTCCTTTCAGTTGTATCCAGAGAATTAGGGAGTTCGAGCTTTCTTTAAGTTGTAGCCTGTAAACCATGGGGTTGGAGCATCCTTCCAGTTGTAGTTGGAGAACTGAAGCTTTGCAACCAAGGGGTTGTTGCCTCCTTCCAGTTGTTGCTGGAGAAACTCTTATCATAAAGGCTTCCGTGGTTTTTCACCCAGGACTTGGGTTTCCAAGTAAAATATTATGTGTTGTGTATCATGCTATGCTTCTTATGTGATGATGATGTGATGTGATATATGATAAAATATAAAGGCTAATCATGTATTAATGAATGATGTACTAGACATAAATAAGTTGTTGATGATTAAAGTTGTGAAAATTAATAAAAGGTACACACATTGATTCACCCCCCCCCCTCTCACTGTGCTCGGTGTGTCCAACAGAGCAGACCCAGGAAAGCAACATATGCAAACCTTATGCAACATGTATTTAATGATTTAATGAAATAGATAATTCTGTGGGTAAATAACAACATAGGCCAAATGATTTTATGTAGATCAAAGCTATGGGATTGGGTCAATGCAACCCCATGTGTACAAGTAGACCATACTCACATAGAGCATGCAAACAAGCAGACATAATCTATGTGCAAGCAAAGTAAATCCTACTCCAATTGACGGATCCATACAACTATGTAAATCAAAAACATACAAGGGAATCAAAACTATGAGTGATCTGTAGAAATAAACGTATAACGTATGCAAAGTATAGTAGCATAATTCGAGTATGAATACAAATACAAATACAATTTGATACGGAAAAAATATGTAACGAAAAAATCTAGTACGAATGAAATACAGAAGTAGACTACCTATATATGATACTTTTAATCAAATATTCACAAATATACTATAAATGTACATAAACATATTTATATAATAAATTCAAACATATATTTAAAAAATAAAAATATAAAAAATTTGCTTTTTTAAATTGGGTTTCAAAATTTAATTATCTACTAGTAAAATCAAAATTTGTAATACATTTACATCAAATATTAAGATGATTCTGAATTTCTTTATAATAAATAACAATATACAATACAAGTAAATTATGCTACTATGTTGCAAAGGACTTGTTACAAAGCGAATACACTTACACTCTATCGAACTACTGGTGATCCTAAAAGGAAATCGATGGCCAAAGGACTGTGTGATTGTGGCATTAGATGGCGTTGGCAGAGTGAAGAGGGAACCTCTGTGTCTGTCGCTCCATGGTGGTGGTAACTAGTCGAAACCCTTACCGAGATCCCATGGTCTCCTCAGACAGAGCAGCCCAAGGCTTGGCCACCGCGGCCTGCATCAAACAATTAAGTAACGTGGCATGTGTAACACATTTTCACATTGCAGAAGTAAACAAACTAACCTTGATTATCATGGGGAAAGACTGGGCATGGCCATGGAGGACGAGGCCTCCACCTCGGCGCCCAAAACGCAACCAACTTTTCGAGCAAGCCTCTCGAAGGGACGAGCTCCTGGGATCAGCAGCTCCCTTCTCAATTTCCCTATCATGGCCTCGTCAAAATGCGACTATCGTTGGGGAATGTTAATTGTTTCCCTCTTGGATGAGAATGCAAAGTCATTCATGGTAATGTATATGTTTTTGGTTAACCTAGTTTTAGGGCAACGTAAGTATAGATTAGGTAGTTATTAATATATGTTAATTGAAACGAGGTGCTCTACAGCTCAGTATGGGGAGATGTTGTAATTCCTTCCTAACAAAACAATTAAAAAATTTCATTTCGGCGCATAAAATAAAAAATTAAGGAAAGTATTTAAAAAAAATCCATGTTGGCTCATAAAATAAAAAACTATGGAAAGTTATTAAAAAAAATCGATGTTTGTCTATAAAATAAAAACTTAAAACTTAAACCAGGATCTATAAATTTTAAAAAAATTTCCACCTCAAGCAATTGGATCCCTCTCAGTACTTGGTAAATCCAGGTTTAAGATGGATTTATGCTAGATACCTACAAATGATTCCTGAATTAATTAAATAATATAATTTACATTATATCCTAATATATGTGTATTACATTATCTATGGTGGATAGAGTCAACTAATGAATGAAATAAATACATAACATGTAATGTTTATTGTTGAAATGATGGCCACTAATCAATAATAATGGATTTTTTTATATGCATGTGTGGGGTTAATGGGATTAATTCTAAAGGGTGTTAATCCTAGATTAATAAATAACATGGTTAAGCAAGCTTGGAAGGTTATGTTGATGTTTTTTTAAGAACTTATACTTTAAATAGCTAATTCAACACAAACATAAAAATACTTATGATGTTAAGGATAAGGTGGTTCGTTGGTGGGGAAGATGGATTTCATACCATCCACCCGAGTTCAATTCCATTGAGACATCTTCTAGCTTGGATGATCAGAATAGCAGAAAGGTAGATTTTTCACTTGGAAAACTTGACTAATCACTTATCGTTAAGCAAACTTTATGTTCTAAGTGTTATAGGTACATTACAAATTTCATATCAAATTATTATTTAAAAGTTTAATTTTTAAGATTTCCCTCATCCTCTTTTAATATTATTTAGGTAAAATTAGATATCCAAAATTTCCTTAATCTTTGATTTTATGATCATTTTATTTTATATTAGTGTTAACTTTTTATTCCAACATGTCTTAGGTTTAATGCTCTTTTATCTTTTGCATTTGTATGGATTACCATGTTAGGTTTAAAGTGTCTAATTTCACAATTTTTCCAATAGTGTTGTGTCGTGTCTTGAGTGAGTCCTATATACTTGGTTTTTCCTTCTCGGTGACTTTCTTAATTTGATTGTTTGTATTTTTTTGTATGCTGGTTGTGAATCCTATTATTAATAAGAAAAAAATTACATAGAGATATATATGCAAGCTAAAGGTCATTCCCCTAAAACTTATGGCTAACAGAAAACGAATTTTCTGAGCTTAATTGATAGAAACTACCCTCGAAGAAACATCCCAGACTTTAATTACATTAAGTTGGTCCATGAGGCACCCAGCGTGGATACTTTTTCTTTCTTCAAACATCAATCCACCAGGCAGAATTGTCGGGATCAGATGAGATCGGAATTATAGTTAGTGTCGAAGAATCTTCTGCATTTTGTTGAATGCTCATATCTGCCTCCTTGTCACCATCTGAGTGATCAGATTCATGGGGTCGTTTTTGGCCACCCATGCCCAAAGCAGAAGTCATGTATCTATCATTGCAATCGTCACCCACTGGAGCAGTGCTAGGGGTTCTCGGTGTCCCGTCAAAGTCCAGAGCAAAATGCGGCTGAGACGAAGCAAGGGGGACAGGGGTGCTTTTGGGGCAGCCAGTCTTCTTGTTTGCTATGCCTTCATGCCAACCTTGTGGTCGTTTGTCAAAGGAAGAGACCGAGTCTGTAGGGCATGGATCCTAGAGATTCCTAGGTTGTTGACAGGAATGAAATCTGAATGCTATGTGCGCTCGAGAGGGGATTCAAATATTGTTCCATGTGTTTTCCATCATCCATCGTGAAGACATATAAAATGATGATTTTGAAGACATATCTCCATCATCCTTGTCCATTCTTAAGATATATAAAAAGATGATTTTCAATACATATAAAATTGAAGTTATTTTTAATAGAGATTTTTCAAGCAACTAGAAAATGGTTCATTATGATTCATTATCAGCACTAATTAAACACCCAAAAAAAATTAAAAATATTGGACAAATACAACAACAATACACTGTATAACATATATATTCTCAAAGCGTTAATAAAATTGTTACTGCTCCCATCCAAACCTGCATCCCCTAGAGCACTGGACCTTATGGATTTACATACTCCATTGGAGACATCGACTTCGTGGGTTCCAAGTCATTTCCTCTACACATCTTAGTCTCTCCATGGCTTTACTAAATTAAGATTTGTTTTTTCCCTCTTCTCAAAAATATAAAAGATTTAATATAATTAGAAAAATTGATATCTATCTTTCTATTGATAGAATGTGTATTATCATTTTACAAAGCTTTGAATAACATTACTTACTTATTTGAAGAAAACTACACTTTCAATATTGAGAGTGAATAGACCCAAACAAAACAAAACAAACATTTTATTGTAATATGCTTTTCACATATAACCATGTTTTTCACATAAAACCATACAAAAGATAAAGATTCCATTCAATGTCTTTGACCACTTGGGGGCAAATGAATTCCCTACCAGATAAACGTAGTTTCCATAGAATTAAAGTTGATATAACATTCCTTTATGTCATTTATTATGCCGAATATATTATGAACAAATTGTATCTTAAAATAAGCAAAGAATCAAAGTCGTACCCTAAGTCATCTCTACACATTGCTTTGTGAACACATTGCATGATAAATCTTTGAGGAAGTTAAAATACTTTTAAGGAAGCAAAGAATCAAAGGTATTCCTCTGTCATTTATGTTCATTGAATCAAAGGTATTCCTCTGTCATTTATGTTCATTGTTTTCCGACAAACTGTACGTTAAAAACTTAGAATCAAAGACATTCCTTTATGTAAGTATGGCGATTGATATGTGGAGAAATGCATGATAAATCTTTGAGGAAGTTAAAATACTTTTAAGGAAGCAAAGAATCAAAGGTATTCTTCTGTCATTTATGTTCATTGTTTTCGGACAAACTGTACGTTAAGAACTTAGAATCAAAGACATTCCTTTATGTAAGTATGGCGATTGATATGTGGCGAAATGGTATATTTTCAAGGAAGAAAAGAATCAAAGATGTACTAATTAGTGATTTTTGGTCTGTGTCAATATGTTTGAAATACATGAATGTGGAATTTAAGGTTTTTGTTTCAAAGAAGTGTATATATATAAAACTACATAAATTAGATAAATTAAAAAGCTTTCTTAATATTTACACTCTAAAAAAAGGTTTGCACTTGAAGAAATTTGATCCCTTTCCGAATTTGGTAAATCTCTTTAAAATAGATCTCTTCACTTATCTATATAAAGTGGATAGAGTAAAGTGAGAAATCTATATAAAGTGGAGAAATGTTTGAAGAGAAATGTTTGAAGAGTGGCAATAATTTTATCGTTAAAATCCAGATTTGAGAAAGTGTGGACTGCATAGAGTGGAGAGTGAAGTCTTGAGGGGAGGAATCAATTGTTTGTTTAGCGTAAGTGCAAAACATTTTGGATTGTATTTTGAAAATGGGTTTATTTCATAAAATTTCGCATAGAAGCCCACTTATAATGCAGTTGCTTATCATAAATTTGGCTTGTTGGTTTGGCTTGTTTTTTGAAATTGCTTCAGCCCAAGCAGATTTATTTACAAAAGCATTTGAATCTCTTGATTTTCCTCTCGAAGCCATTACATGCTTAGTTAATATATTAATTTTTAGCGCAAGTCTAATGAGAGGAAGACTTGATCTCGAGAATGGTGCCAGGGAAGTTCTGGCTACTCTAACAGATCCCAAACTCAAGAATATAAATGGGATCGATGGAAATGGGTTGACCACAACTACAGAAGAAGCTATAAGGCTTGTTTCTACGCAAGTAGGTGGTCGACATACTACAGAGAAACAAGTTACAGAAACTGTTTCTACAGAAGAACCCGAAACAGACACTGCTTTAATAGAAGAAAAAGGTTTAAAGGCTGCCTCTGTTATAATACTGTCAAAAGGCAACCCAAATTATTCCATAAAGCAATTCATGAAATCCAACGCCCATGTCCATAATGTGCACTCCATCCTCCTCCAGTTTCTTCCATTAAAAGCTGCACCAGTCACCGTAGAGATGTGTGAATGCAGGGCGTGTAATTGCATTGTATTCTCGACCGTGGAAGAGATTACAATCATGCTTGCTCGTAGGATGCCTGGAACACTGAGGCGACTATCTGATTCCCTGTGCCTACTACCGTGTCTGGACTGTATGAGAAATGGTTGCCATGGGTGCAACCATGGCCTGTTGCATGTAGAAGTGGAGCCAGCTTCAGAACTACGGGAGATACTGACAGAGGGTGACCCCAAGGTGGAAACCCCTGATGTACTTTGTGAAATACTTAACCTTGAAGGTGTTGTTGTAGGGCGATCTCTGTGCATCTGCATTCCATTGCATCCGGCAGCCTATGATGACTGGACAGAGCTATTGATAAGATCTTTCAAGTCTAAAGATGAAGAAGCCAGAGGAGTCCGAGTAATGGCTTCAGAAGCCCTGCAAGAATACTTGGATGGAGAAGCAGGTAGAAGAAACAGAGGGCCAATAGTAGAATACAACATTGGGTCTTTCATAGGGCCAAGATTGTCAGAAATATTAATCAACCTTGCCCTAACTTTCTGGTTTACAGTGGATGGCTTCTCCAGCTCTTATGTAGCCAGAAGAACAATAAGAAATTATCTAGTGGACAGCAAGGGAAGTGGGCTGGCTGCTAATGCATTTCTAACAAAAGCTACTGTCAAATTTAATGCTGATCATACACATGTTTGTCAAGTGCTCACTTTCAGAGGTAATCGTCTCAACTTCATATCCTTGTCATTTGTAGTTGGTGGTGTCAACTTGATTTGTTTTATTGGCTGGGCCGTGCTTATTGCGTTCGAAGGTGGCGATAGTGCCCCACCAGTCTCCGTATATAGACTTGCGGTCATAATAGCAGCCGTTGGTATTGCTTTCTTCATGGATTGCTTCTATTCGTGTTCGGACTGTTTGTTCCGCAAGAAGCGAGACACTAAGGTTCTGCTGGTGATGATATTGGAGATAGTATGCATTGTAGTAATGAACCTAGAAGCTAAAACCTCAGGCATGAATGCTCTTGGGAAATGGATATATGGTGCTTTGCAAGTGCTCGTCTGGGTAAAGTGGGGAATCGGAAGTTATATTCTTGATAAACATTCTGTAAAATCTTTCCGCTACAGGCTTGGTCACTGGGGAGTCCTGGTATACTCTTCCGCGTTCTGGCTCAATGCTGCCCTGGCTGCTGTTAGGAGTAAGTGGACGCCGTCTTGGCCATGGAAGGACAATTATTTATTTTCAGTGATAAAGAAACCTTAAACATAACAATCCATGCTCATCCGCTGTTGCAATTTTTGTGATCCAATATATAAAGTATGTTATGTTTTTTAAGTTAGGCTAAACTTTTTTATGTTTTTGATCTTTTACAGTTTTTTTATTCAAAATGGTTAAAGATTTTATAATAAAAAGATGGTAAACGATTTTATGATTTTATAAAGATTACTTCTGAACATATTTATAGACAGAACAATTCAATGGTTGATATATATCTAAAGAAGCTATGGAAGGAGAGGAAGGAGTGATTTTTTTGGGAAAAATTCCAGAAAAATCACAGATGTAACGAAGGAAGGAACTATGAACTTTTATGACTTATGAGTTGTGAACTTTTATGACTTATGAGTTGGCTTTGATGAAAGTTTGGTTATCTATCTTTAGAGTGTTAGGATTTTTGGACCATTACAAATATTTCTGGAAATTTATTTTGACTGTTTAAGGGTTTTTTTGTGACAATTTTTTTTTAATTTGAATGATCATGTACTATTTAATTCAATATCAAATATCAATAATATGCTCTTTACTACTGAAAAAAATGTTTAAAGATTTTATGATTTGGAATTGTTTGAATACTTATTTTAATATCAAAATGTATTTAGCATCAGCTTACTAGAATTTAATTTTGTAATATTTATAAAACTAAATGATTTTATTAATTTAAATTGATTTTGGTAAAATCTTAAATCTTAAATCTTAAATATAAATTTTCATTGGATAAAAGTAAAAAATCAAATAGAAAAAATATTTAAATTATAATATATTTTTCTAACTTATGTTTTTGCTATTGCTATGTGAGTTAAATTATATTATTTTTTAACTTATATTTTTAAAATCTATATTTTATTATAATTTTAGATTTCAAAAAATATTAATTGTAATTATGATCATAAAAGTATTTATCATTATTATAATATATTTTTCTAACTTATGTTTTTGCAATTCCTATTTAAATTAAATTATATTATTTTTTAACTTATATTTTTTAAATCTATATTTTATTATAATTTTAGATTTAAAAAAATATTAATTATAATTATGATAATAAAATATTTATCATTATTTAATAATAACAAAATTTATTAAGTAATTAATGAAAATAAATGTACCATAAAATAAAAAATCAATTATAAAAATGGTTAAGATTAAATATATTATATTATTAATAATATGATATGTTAAACTCAATATGGTTGATTTTTAACTTCTTTCATGTATTAGAGTTTACAAAGTGACTTATTTTCAAAATGTTTTCACCTAAATCCAAACCAAATAATAAGTGAAAATCATATATAATGATCCTCAATTATGCAAACCCTAGTTCCTTGTCTTGCTAAGTAGAAGATCTCCTTTCAACTATGGAACTCACAAGGCATACGCATCCCTAGTTGTAACCTGTGGTTTATGTTTTATGGGGAGTTGCAACTTGCTTTCCAAAGCCATTTATGGACACATGGAAAATTGGTCCTAGAGCCTAAAATCTTAACAGAGTCCTATGAGTGTAAGCACTAGAGTTTATCCAATTGGACCCCTTTATGCAAAAATTACAAATTGACCTAATGAGGGTTTAGTGGATTTAGGGTTTAGTGTTTTATCCAATGCACTTAACTCATGAAATAAGTGACACATAGGACCTATGCACTCATTCACATAAGTTGTATAGTAAACATACATGTTATGGCATCAATTTTAGGGTTTGCACCCAATACAACTTCCAAACTAGCATATCCTTACGTGTACATCATTCTTTAATGAACATAACATAGACGTATGTGTATGCCATGATTTAATAAACATTATCATTATGTAATTGTGATTTCCAAATGGAAATGACAAATCATGTCCATGGAGGACAAGTATATAAACCCAAGGGATATTCATTTAAGCCACCAATTTTTCCCACACATGTATGTAACACAAGTGGATAATACATGCATCTAACCCATGCATTGACACACCCACAAAGATACAAGATACAAGAACTGAAGTGATACAAGATACAAGAACTTGAGTGATACAAGATTGACGTTGTATACAAGATCCTTCATTTTCACCTCTTTTCCATATTCAACAATTATATTAATTAGCTCACCAAATGAGACTAGTATTGCACCCTATTTAGTTTGCTACATTGGGTCACATAAATAATGCAAAAACCATATTAACCTAGTATTCTTAACCCCTTCTCATTTATTCACTCATTTCCCTATCTTATGGTTTCTAGGCTTTGCCCAAAAATTTAATGTCATCTCCATTGTCCCCTTCCTCATGGTAATGTGGCCCCTCACTCTAAGAGTCATGCTACACATTGTAGTGATATTGATTTCCCTCTTCTAGTGGTATTCAAGGTATTGGTTTAGTATGTTATAAGAATACATGGTTAACACACACACACACACACACCATAAGGAAGGGTATATCAATTGCATAGAAATAGGTCATATTTATATACTCAAGTACATCAATTGTATGCGAGAAATGAAGTACAAAATCCATACACTACATGAAGAAAGGGCCAAGTGTATGCAAGATACCATGGGCCAAGTTTGAACAGTGGGAAATCATTATCAATATCATTGTCACCATCATCATTATCATCATAATGATTAATAAACAACAAACAAACATACACTTTAGTTCATAGAGGACATGACATGGAATATATATATATATATATTAAAATTTGTCTCAAATGTACATTTTTTCCAAAATAGCAACACATGCCCAATATACAAAATGGCATCTCGTACCGAGACATGGAAGATTTCCATATGGTTCCCTATATACAAAATGACACTCATTGATCACTCATTGACCACTACCACCCTTGCCACTCTAAGCTACATCCTTGAAGTCAATATTTCTTCTTTTACCAAAATTAGGAGCTTGTTTGTTTCTCTATCTTGGTGTGCTTCTTCTCTTTGGACACTAGATAAAGAAACCACTTAATAATAAGACTTTTTCCACTATGAATTGACACACTTGCAAATTGGAACTTTACAATTCAAGCCAAGAAAACTCACCACATATGGTATTGTGAGTCGAGAGGGTGTTTCCCTCCTCCATGGTCCCCTATTATTTCAGCTATGCCACCCTACATTAATTAAAATAATTAAAACATGAAATTTAAGCAAAAAATGCCTAAAATTAATTCCATGCAAGATACATAAAAAATTCATCAATGAATAATCTCACTGTGAATATATCATGCAATGATGGAGATTCACCAATAGGTGGACAACTTGATTGCATAAATTTCTCCAACAAAGTATCTCCTATAACATCCATTGTGGTATCATCATGGGATGGTGGTGGGGAAGGTGCATGGGGGCGAGGTGGTCATATCAAAGTAGATGTAATAGTGGTGTCTATAGTATGGGATACTAGTGGGTGTTGCATAGGTGCATGTGATGGAAAATCAGGTGGGAATGGGAGGTAATACACCCTGATGATCTTCACTATAGATGGAAGTACCCTAGGGGATGAAACTAGTATTCCAAGAGGCAAGGAAAACTCGACACAGGCCGAACTTTCCATGTATCTAGGGAAAAATAATGGGTGGAAAGTTGGAAATGGTGAAAAGTGAGGTGGTGATACTGATAACTTAGAAGGGAATGAACTCACCTGCTTAGATGTTTAAAAATACTTTAATTAGTTATAATAAAAATAAAATAACAAAACTCTCATTTAAAACATATTTAACTTCACACATGATCCCTGGGAGGGTGGTGATGCATCCACCCTAGGTGGATAAGGATCATCACTATATGGTACCAAAACTTGAAGAAACATATACATGAACTAAAAACACATTCAAATTAGAAGAATATAGAACATGGACTGAAAACATATGAAAAACTTTGCAAGGAGGGATCGTTTTAATTCATGAACCACTCGCTAGACACCATAACTGGGTGTGTGGTACACCAAAAGAGAGATTCGTTGTAATAGTTGCATGAGTAGTAGAAACTAAAACTGATGTGTCACCTAGTGTGGCAGGTGTACTATGTGGGCACATCAGCTGTAAACATTATATAATTAGATATATAAAGATAAAATATAATACTATACATAATCAATGAAGAAAAAAGAGATGGCCATCATACTAAACTCCTACATAAAAGTATCAAGTATATTGGCCTCCATTGCCCCATAATAACTATGCCCATAGCTCGAACATCTATGAGGCTCACGTGATGTTGGCATGTTGGCTCTCATAGTCGGACACTAATATAAGAGATGAAGGCCTAACTCATCCACCAACATCACCTGAAGCGCACTCCTCACAAGATAATGCTATGACAATTTTCTATGTTGCACCAATCTGTGAGTCGCGGTGAGTAGGGATTTTCAGGTTTGGGTAATTATCTCCCCTATCAGTGGATGTTGGATAGGGTCAATATGCCTTGACTTAAGAGGAAAAGGACCTAGTAATGGGTTACACCTAGAATTCTCTCTATCTTATGCAAACCCATGACCCACCCCATGAAGTTCACTAATGTCAAAATAGCTAACATGGTGAACTAACACAAACTCTACCCATAATTTCCTAAGGAAATACATAGGCACCTCCTATTATTACAGGGAATTTTTTCAAACACCATAAACCACCGTTCCATCAAATGGTCTCTAAGTGGTTGAAAGGTGCACCAATCCATACAAATGTGTTTCTTTGTCACCAATGGATGTAATCGAGTTCTTGTGTCAATAAATATGGACATCAACTATTGTTTGGTGATACTCAAGTCACTAACTTGGTCTTTATTTAGACCAATTCGATAGTATTCAAACATTATATCCCTGTAATCAGACATATTGGTTAATTTTCCTTGGGCATCTGCAATGGAAGATATAATTGCCTCTAGTGAAGTGGCTAGTGAAAATCACGTGGGCACTCTAGTATTTCACAACTCATTACAAGGGGTTCTAAGAGATATCAAATTTGAATCAATTTCTATGTTAACATTTGATGGTTCATGATCCAGGTATGGTGCATCTTGATGTGGTGGTGATTGGTTTGGTTTATCTTCGAGATCCATTGTAATTAGTTTTGTTGCAATTTGATAAAAAAATTAGGTTTAGTTAATTGTTTTAGATTTAGTTGTTTGTTTGAATTTTAAACAAACTATGGAATTAAAAAACAAACAAACAGGGAAATACTAACCTGGAAACCAATGAAGATGATGGCAGTGGTCCCTTATTTGTTTGATTGGATCCTCGGGCACTCTAATTCAACCAACAATTTGTTCAACCTCCTTTAAAACGTACGGTGTGGTCTATGGAGAAAATAGACTAGTTGTGGCATGTTTAAAAAATAAAAGCGTGTGTGCACTTCAGGAGCATGTGCACATTCCTAACATGTGCATTATTTAGGAATGCATGTTCACTCCTAAATGTATGACCTGACATCTTTGTTGGCTATTCGGGAATTCTTGCACCTGGAAAATAAGGACCGTGTGCATGTTCCTGCTTGAGCGTATTCCTAATGACCCCATTACCGATTTTGAGGCCAACCACTTTTCAAGATCACTCATATATGTAGAAACATGAAATGATCATAGCATAATCATGTAGATATCTTCGAGACCTTCCCAACAAGATAAAGAGCTCCAAAAACTGATGCCACGTTTGAAACTTATGACAAAATTACTAAAATATTTTTTCTATTAAAAATAGTGTGCATCTGTTCTATAACATGTGCGCACGTTATTTAAAATTCAAAGTTTTGTAGATAAGGGATTTTCCACTCACTCATGTATTTGCATATATGGTTGCTTCAAATTTAGGTTCAGTATGACAATCATGATGGTTTGGATTGTAAAATAAACAAAATCTCCAGTTTTCCAAAAGGACTCTAAATATCTTTGTTTTTCATGCTATTTTTAAATAGGTTATACAAATCCATTGCATATGAAATTACACACACATATGTGCATATAGATCTTAGAATGCAAAGGAAATTCCATCATGTAGGTACTCTAAACACGTGCAGTAATGGGAACATATGCATTATATTTTGGAATAAAATTAACATGCCACTCTTAGGAAAACAAAAATATCACATAGCATACAAAAAATCCATAAATAAAACTTTTATATTTCGGAAGCTAATTTGATTTCCTACATTTCGACTTCTCAGCGTGTAACTCTCCCTCAAGCCAATAGATATTTAATTTTTGATATTTTCATTTCAGCACACCTCATAAGATACCATCATTAACTTGCACTCACCGTCATGTCTTTCATGTATGTTGTATGCACTTGTATATGAGGTGCTTGGTGCTAGTCAAATTCTCAACACACTAATAACCAAATTCTATGAGGATAAGATAGGGTGTATTGCTTTTATTTTAAGATTGTAAATTAAAATAGGAATTTTTTATTGGAGGTAACTTCCTCTAGTTCATTATTGGCATACACAAAATTAGGATAGGTGAATTTTTTGTATTTGATTTTCATAACCTTTGTTTTGTCAATTTTCACTCACATACCTCTGTTAAAATAAAAATCTTTAATAATTCTTAGTTACTTCTCTATTCCAATAATTTTCTTCTCACCAACCTTATTGTTAAAAAATCAAAATCAAAATATAATTAAATATATATTAAAAATGACGATTATTAATTTTTATAATGTAAACTTATATACAATAATAAATCAATATTTAAATTTAGCCTTCGCTCATTACTTAATAAATCTAAAATTAAAATAGATTTTAAAAATAATAATAAAGAAAAATAATAATAACATGTGATGATAGTTCATAATATGCATTAAAATCAACTTTAATCTATTGTATTTTAACCAGATAAGAAAAGTTTGTTCAAAGTTTTAACCAACATTTCTTTAATAGTATTAAAAGAAACTTAGGTCAAAATTTCATATCTACATAAAAATTAATTTGAAAAAGATTTATTGTCATTTTATTTACAAACATTACTTTCTAATTTGAAACCTTCACTTTGAACACCGAACAGATTTGTTAAATATACATTGCATCGAATTTATTGTCATATGTTTGGAAACATACAAAATATAAAGGCTCCATCAACATTTAGTGCAATGTCCTTTGACGACTTATAATAAATTGATTCCCTACAAGATAGACGTGGTTTCCAAAGAATTAAAGCTGATATAACTATGTCATTTATTTGGAACACATTGTTTCTTAGACGTGGTTTCCAAAGAATTAAAGCTGATATAACTATGTCATTTTTTGGAACACATTGCTTCTTGAAAGAAGCAAAGACGTCCCTTATGTCATTTATAACTATTGCTTTGTGGACAAATTGTAGGTTAAAATCTTTAAGGAACTTAAAAACTTTTAAGGAAGCAAAGAATGAAAGGCATTCCAAAACTTTTAGGGAAGCAAAGAATGAGAGGCATTCCAAAACTTTTAAGGAAGCAAAGGATGAGAGGCATTCCAAAACTTTTAAGGAAGTAAAGAATCAGAGGCATTCCTTGCCGTGTTCAAATTTGAACTTTTTTTTTTGTCTTTCTAAAGGGTTCTAGCCCTTTCTAGAAGTGTAAGTTAAAATTGTCTTTAAAAAAAAATTAAAATCTGAATTTTACTTTTCTTCCAATTAAGGACATAATTTATATCAACCTTTCAAAAGAAGGACAACATTTGAAATCACCCATCCATTTAAATATAAATTTCTATGTTGAAATTCCTATTCTATAAGATTTGATTCTTCATTCAAAATATTGGAAATGTCATAAATTATAATCACTCACTCATTCATGTCACGCACTCAATGCTTAGCTATGCAAGATGACGAGTGATGGCTGAAAACTATGAGGCACTGGCCACTAGGATTTGACTCTAGCTCTTGAGTCACTTCGGGTTGAGATCTAAGGTGTGACAATGTGTTAGCTAATACGGTCGTAAAAACAAAGAACCACTACTAGTCTACTATTAGGCCCAAAATGAGCCTGAAGCCTTGTGCCTATTACCTATGTGAACCTCGCTACCAATGTCCACTCGTTTTTTCTCAAAATGAAATTCAAATGGTTTGTTTGATGAGTCCTCCCCTACAAGACTTCATTTCTTGCATGAATGTCACTCACTCATGACAATCTAAACACCACTCAATGGCATGCAACTACAAATAATGGAATGCACCTAGGACCACAAACCATTTAGAGGGCGATTTATGCATTGATATAGAGAGGTCACACTAGGAACACAATATGGAGAAACAGTGAGTAAGAAAAAATATTTGGGTCAAATCACCAGAATGGTTATTAATAAAATTTAAAAAAAAAACAGATTTTGGCCTAAGAATAGTCTTCAATTTGATGGGCGGCATGATCATGATGTAATCCCCCTCCATCCTTCCAAACATATGTGGTTTCTCACCACATTTTTCTTCGACGCTCGCCACCACAATACGTATAAAAGTACCTATATTTACATCCTCTTCTCTTTAAATCCCCATCTCATAGTCCTAACCAAAGATTATTATGCATGCACATCCTCACCTTATAATATCAATTGGGTCATGGCGTAGAGAAAACTGATGTGATCTTCTTATCACTCCTTATCGATGTGATTGTAAGGCACTCTTTGAAGGTGAAGTCCATAATTTTAAGTCTTCTTCTTCATTCGCATGCCTCTTGGTAAGACAATAAGGAGGGTAGTGGCCCACATTAGCATTGAAAAGGTTCGACATGGAGGTAGATATATTATACGTCTTTTCATTAAATAACTTAAATTTCATGTTAGTGACTGCAAATTCACCAAATTGTGGATTGGTACAAAACAAATCAAATTTTAGAGCGTAAAGCTCTTAATTACTCACATCTATAATTTTCTCAAATAGAGCCATTAACAAACTTCTTTTGTTGTTTTGGTTCAATTTAAAAGGGAGATTGCCGAGACTCAAACAGTTGACTTAGGCTTCATTCCATTTCCAAGGTAAATTTTAAGGATTCTAATATTATACTTAAGTATAGCATTCTAGGTGATTATTTTGGATTGGAAAAAACATATATTATGATAAAAAAAACATGTTTTATGTAAATATAGGTGATATTAGAGACTAAAAATGACCAAATAGCGAATTCATTTTTTGAAAAAAAAAACCCAAAAATAGCCAATTGGTGAAATTTCGCCCCTAAAAATTACCATGTTCCATTTACCCTCTGCCCCATACTTGTATGTTGTTGCGACAAGTGTTGAACAACAAAACTTGATGCCCTCGCTCCCGTGATGCTCGCGTTGCTAACTTGCTTGGCATGGAGGATTTTTTTAATGTTTTCTATGGAGTATTTTTTCAATGTTTTCTATGCTATGTATTATTTTTTCTTAGGCAGCCAATGCCCATCATTCTTACATCTCTTACTAGGATTGAATGGATGCCCTCTCTCTGGTTTGAATTAAGTTCTTGGTTGATGTTATATGTATTTTTTGGTTGTAAGTTTATTATAGCCTCATTTTGCTTGGTGGCTTCCTTTTGCACATAGTTAATTGTAAGTAATTTTCTCATGGTTCCTGTTTTATTTTAAGACTATATTTAATTACAACGTCCAGCACTATGCATAAGATCATGTGAATGCTCCAATATAGTTATTGCATAGTCCAAGTAATTTTTCTATATAATGAAGTATGCTCTAACCTGAAAAAATATGACATAATAGCTGTTATTTCAATGTAGTGTAAAATTAATATTACATATATGCCAAATAAAGGTGTTCAAATTAGGTTTTAATTAAAAAGATATTATTTTCATGTAAATATTATAGAGTGTTAAATTATCTAAAATTGTAAAATTTTTGAATAAGCAATATTTGTTTTTTGCATTTTTCATAAACAGTGGTAGTTAATTTATACCTGTAAATTGAAGAGCTAAAAAACACATACGCTTTCAATTCAAATTAAGACCCACCCTTCAAATTTTATCACTTTTTAATATTCCTCAATTAATTGCTTTCTCCAGCTACTCTATTTGTTTTGGAAAAGGTCAAATTTGATCACCTTATAATCTTCCTCAATTAATTGCTTTCTCCAGCTGTTCTGTTTTTGGAAAAGGTGAAAACGAAACGTGGTTCGAGAGAGTGCCTTGGTGGTGTGTCAGATATCATAGTACTGCTTTCCAATCGGCTGTGTTTGCATTCATTGCTATTTCATTTTTACCAGTGATTGATCGGCCTTTCAAAAAAATTGGGTTCCTATTAAGATTCGTTGTTGGAACAAATATTTGAAACTGGAAAGATTCGTTGTTGGAACAAATATTTGAAACTGGAGCGAACCGATCCAATTTTGAAAAGATACAATTTGTCGACAAATCAATCAGCATATGTGACATAAAGGAATGTCTTTCATCATTTCAAGTTTTTAACATACAATTTGTCCCCAAAGCAATCGTTCATGAATGACACAAGGAAGCAAAGAATCAAAGCTGTACCAATGCCAATATGTCTGAAACGGACGAAATAACCGAGGCACTTTTAGTTTCCATCGACGTGGAATTTAGGGTTTTGTACGGAAAGCACATGCATGCATCTTGATAGAGTGCGAATAAGTTCATTTGCAATACTGCAGAATTTTATTGTTAAAATCGTGATTTGAGAAAAGATTGTTTTAAAGGACTCCATAGAGGGAAGACTGGGTGGAGGAATAAATTGTTTGTTTATTACACGTGCAAGACATTTGGATTGTATTTTGAATGGATTTATTTCATAAAATTTTGCATAGAAGCCCACTTACAATGCAGTTGCTTATCTTAAATTTGGGTTGTTGGTTTGGATCGTTTTTTGAAATTGCCTTAGTACAAGCAAATTGATTTACAAACGCATTTGAATCTCTTGATTTTCCTCTCGAAGCCATTACATGCTTAGTTAATATATTAATTTTTAGCGCAAGTATGATGAGAGGAAGAATATAAATGGGATTTATGGAAATGGGCTGACCGCAGAAGAAGCTATACGGAATGATTCTACCGAGAAGCTGGTAGACATAGTGCTGATACAGAAAAAAGAAGAAGAAGCTGCTACAGAGAAACAAGTCACTGCAACTGCTTCTACAGAAGAAGCAGAAGCAGACATTGCTTTTATAGAAGAAAAATGTCTAAAGGCTGCTTCTGTTATAGCGCAGTCAAACGGCACCCCAAATTTTACAATAAAGCAATTCATGAAATCCAACGTTTAGATGTCCATACTCCATCATCGTGCAGTTTCTTCCATTAAAAGCTGCAGCAGTCACTGCAGAGACGTGTGAATGCAATGCAAGGTGTGTAATTGCATTGTATTCTAGACCGTGGAAGAGAACACTATCATGCTTGCTCGTAGGATGTGTGGAACAACTATCTGATCCCCTGTGCCTACTCCCCTCTCAAGACTGCGTGAGAGATGGTTGCCTGCATGGGTGCAACCATAGCCTTTTGCATGTAGAATTGGAGCCAGCTTCAGAACTACGGGAGATACTGACACAGGGTCACCCCAAGGTGGAAACCATTGATGTAGTTTGTGAAATACTTAATCTTGAAGGTGTTTCTGCAGGGAGATCAATGTGCATCTCCATTCCGGCACCCTATGATGACTGGACAGAGCTATTGATAAGATCTTTCACGTCTAAAGATGAAGAAGCCAGAGGAGTCCGAGTCATGGCTTCATATGCCTTGCAAGAATACTTGGATGGCCGAGAAGGAGGTAGAAGAAACAGGGCCACTAGTAGAATATAACATTGGGGCTTTCATAGGGCCAAGATTCTCAGAAATATTAATCAACCTTGCACTAACTTTCTGGTTTACAGTGGATGGCTTCTCCAGCTCTTATGTAGCCAGAAGAACAATAAGAAATTATCTCGTGGAAAGCACGGTAAGTGGCTTGGCTGCTGGTGCATTTCTAACCAAAGCTATTGTCAAATTCGATGCCGATCATACACATATTTGCCAAGTGCTCACTTTTAGAGGTAATCGTCTCACCTTCATAACCTTACCATTTGTAGCGGGTGGTGTCAAGCTGGTGCCATAGTCGGTAGGCATACTGCTTCAGAAACCCTAGACATCCCAACGAAATCGCAAACTGGTGCCATCGATGGGCCATCAATGGCAAGGAATGCCACCGAAGGTAAAACCAAAGGCAAAGAGAAGATGTAGGAAGCTTCTTCTTCACACTCAAAGTAAAATAGACATTGGGAACTTGGAAAATGCATACAGAAGGTAGCTACGATGCCAAGATATGTAGTGAACACGGAGCGATATGAGGCCTACACGGAGTTTATGAAGAAACATGCTCTGATTGGAAAGTTCCCGAGACTATGGCCGTTTAAAAGAGATCTGATATAATGGATTGAAGCAAAGGGACAACATGAGTTAAGACTGAGATCAAAAGGTTTTTCACTACTACCTTTCACAATCTAGAAGATCGGTACCAAAGATATTTTTTCTTCACATACGATGGTGCGTCTGCACTGCCACGTTTAGTATCCCATTGACTTTGTGCCCATTACTCTTTTACCCAATGGTTCAATCTATAGATGCTCCCTTCCTGAGAATGAGGAAATAAATAAATAAGGTCAAACCAAATTCATTTAAAGGATTATGCACATCCACCAACAAGTCCATGGAATCTTACAGAAATCCCATGCAAAGTACAAATGCGACATGACCAAAATCACATTTTACATAAGTATTTCACATAAGTTTTAGGTGGGAAATAAGGTATTGTTTCGTTTGTAGAAACCACACCTCATTTGAATCAAGTAAAATTTTAGGGGCCAAATTTAGTTCATGGGCTATTTTTCAATGTTTTTTTTTTAAAAAGACTCTCCAATTTGTATTTTTTGAATCCCAATTTTGCCCAATTTTGATGGGGTAAAAAAACATTTCATTCTAAAATTCGCCAAATTATTATAGAAACTATATAAAATCCTTAGAAATTGAAACATTTTTAGAAAAATATCACCAAATATTTTATGGTTGACATTTTAAGAATTGGTAAGATTCGCCAAGGTCAGTACACTTTTAAATAAATATGGATCCTTAAAAATTTCCCTAAAGTCTTAACTAATAAGAAGCTCTCCCCACTCTAATATGGACCTTAGACCATCACGTGAGAATGATTTTAAGTTAAGTATTTCCCCTTTCCTTGACTTGCACACTATCTTTATTATGGAGTTGTTTCAACCATATTTTCCATTACTCTTGGACACCTTAGATGTCGATGAGAACTTGGCCCTTACTGCATTGAACATGCGATAATGGACTGAATCATGGACACATAGATGAAAGGAACCCGCCAACAAGTCGTCAAAGCAGAGAAACTTATTCTTCAAGGAAAGTGGCTCACCAAGAGCCAAATTTAGCATAAACTTCCTCATTTGATGAAGGAACATGACACAATGGGGACCATTGCTTGGAGGGTAAGGGGGGGTACTAATTCAAGTAAAAATCAGTGACCAACTACCACTTTCACTGAATCACCCATGAAACCTGTGGTTTTGGTAAAACCATGGTCTCCACTAATGATATTTGGTGGAAAAAAAATAAAATAATAATAAGTGCAGAAAATCCATGGGCACGAATTTTGCAACCCATGGTATTCACTCATGATTTTTTTTTGTAACCCATAGTATTTGAAATAAAATGAAATAATGGAAAGACATAATGAAATAAAATAAAATAATGGAAAGACACCAAAGACATGACAACTCCTAGGAACACCCCAAAAATACATTGGTAAAGGAGATCATCCATCCCATGATGTAGTTTTATAGAATTATTTTTATTTAATAAAGAGTTAATTTTGTGCCATATGATTTTCTTTATTTTATTTAATCCCATTTAATTGCCTATTTTCCATTTTGTTTTTCTCACAACTTGGATCAAAGGGAGTGAGATCCTAAAATTAGCAATCCTCCCTTTCTTGAGGAACTCGATGGAAGAGGAAAGGATTACTTAAACTCATAACATGAACATGAAAGGGTTAATCTTCTTGTAAGGAAAATTTAAAAATAATATAAGTAAATAAATAGAAGATTTGTTAATTTTTAGAGAGAGGAATTTTTGACAAAAGATTTCCTAAGTTGAAGTTCAACATGGTTCAAAAAATAGTAAAAAATATCTATGGCCATGGAGTGATTGCATTGGCATGTGCTATTTGGCAAGAGGAGTTTTTCTGGAAAGAACCAACCATTTAAGGTTGGTAAAAGAAAGTTCTTGAACCAAAATTTAAGCCTTTATTTACACTCTCTATAAGGTTTTCAGAGATGGAATATGTTAAGATAAAAAGAAATGTAAGGTTCTTGGAGAGATATGAGGTTAAGCTAAAAGAAATGGATTTTTTTCATACAAAAACTTGCATATGTTTTTGTGTAATAAGTGTTAGAAAAAAATGTAAAGTAGTTATCCCTTGTGGAATCTTGACTTGGCTCAAGGGTGATAAGAAGAAAATAAAGACTAAATGTTCTTCATATTTATGGTTGGGAAGATTGGATATATCCATATGTTTGGTGAAAGTTCTACTAAAGAAAGTAAATAAGTATCTAACTTCTTGTTATTTATTTTTATGACATATAAAAGATATATTCAGTTTCATTTCCTACTTTTTATAATGATTGAAGCATAATAGACATGTTTTTACATTCTTTGTTATTTTATTATGTCGATAGGCATTTTATTTTAACTTTTGTGGGTGGGGGTTGGGTGGGTGATTTATTATTTTTTTAAATAATGGATGGAAAGATTTGAATGATCATAGAATATGCTTCGTCTTGCGCCCAAATTAAGCATTCAGATTTAATGGGTTAACTCAGGCGCATGTTTAAATTGAATCGACTCCCGTGGCTTGCTAAAATAATTTAATTCAAATGGCAAGTGGTGCTCTGTTAATTCAAATTCCAAGTGGTGCTCCGTTAATTCAAATTCCAAGTTGTGCTCTTTCCGCTCAACTCTACTCCCCCCACACTCCTGTAAGGATCCGCTGCCCTATAAGACCGCTTAACACCCCATTTTGTAACGCTCAAACCACTATCCTAAGGTGCTATTATATCATACCCTCCACTATCATGAGAAATATGATTTCCTACAACAAGCAGATGCAGACGCAGACCAGCAGACTCAGACGTAGTCATAGACCAGCAGACACAGACGTAGACGTGGACCAACAGACTCAGACATAGACACAGACCAACAGACGCAGACGTAGCTTCAATGTTAGATTTTGAGCATTAATTCAATATGATCTAGGATCTTATCTGAGAGAATAACATGTACAACATATCAATCACAAGAGACAATAGACACAGAGTTTCCTTGGGAAAAACCAAGAAGGTGAAAAAACCCCACAACTTCCTTAGAGATAGAAAGAGCAATGATACAAAAACCCAAGTATAAGAGATAATCTCCTAGCAACTTCTCCTCCTCCACTAGTGCGCATCACTCAAGTGAGAGAATAGATGAGTAAGTGAATGATCAAATAGAGTGACATCCTCACTCTATTTATACATTGACTTGACTTGCCTAATAACCTAATAGGGCTGACTTCTCTATGAGAGCCTAATAACCCATGGTAAGTCAACTTAGGGCTGACCCCACACTTGGTGGTCTAATAACACATCATATATAAGTTGCGACACTTGCAATGCAACTTGCGACACTTGTAAATACAAATGACGACACTTCCGTACAGAGGAATAATAACATCTATGTAGGGATACAATATACATATATGAAATACATTCCGAAGTTACAAATACATCAACATTCAACAACACCCACTAGCAGACGTAAACGTGGGTACCAACTATAAATCACAATTTACCTGTACCTAAATGTGTAGTTTTTTCATTTTGTATTCATTCCATCCTGCACTCATATTTGAAATCGTATTAATACTCTGCTGGTTTGCGTCTGCGTCTGTTTGTTATAGGAAATCATATTTCTCATGATAGTGGAGGGTATGTGTAAATTGGAAGAGAGGAGTGAACATATGAGCCTTCTCTTACATTTATTACTTGATGGATTGATTTATGTACAATTAAAAAAATGGCCCTGCCTTTGGTGAACGAGGTGTTCATGATTTAATAGGTCGCTATTGTGTTAACGTAGTGAGCTCTTCCATATTTCTTGTTTACGAAATAGACTATGGATGGGGAAACCATCGAATGTGTAGGCCGCATGGATCAAATCTTTGATAGTCTCTAATCTGTGTCATACTGAAAGGTATTAAACCCTTTATGTTTTCAGATATTGGATTTGATCAGACCGAGTCTACAGGGTACCTCATCGAATGATGGATTTTGTTAGGGCAAGCAGGCTTAGAAAACAACAGGGTCTTTCACTATAGTGGTTGGTTGGGCTTATATGTGATGACGAACTGTAAACTGCGATGTTTGACGGAATCAATGGCAATTTTGAATCCAAAGACGGATCAAGAAGCTGCATCATGTCATGTCTGAAAAATTTTCTTGGATATTGTGAGGATCAAACAATTCTTCCTCGAAAGTGCAAATTACTCATTCAGTCAGTTTGCATCTATGCAATTCGATCAATTCCTGAGCTACTATTTCCTTATCTCTTGTAGGTCTCTAATGTATGTTATGCAAGTCAACATTACCGTTCTATTTCTAATCATCATTTCATCTCTTCTTTGTGAAAGTGGCTCATGTTTTATTTCTAATCTTTAATTATTTATTATCAATTTATTAACATTTAAGAATATGCCTTTTAATAGGGCTTTGTTAATTCGCCCTATTCGTGTTGCATGCATTTTACGAAGCTGAGAATTAATAGGGCTTATCAATTGATAATAGGTCTTTTACGCAGCTGAGAATTAATGTTTGGGTGGGCTGTAAATTTCGTTTTTAGTTTCAAGTTTTAAATCTTTTATTCACTTTAAAAATAGGTTTCTTAATGATGTGTTGACAAATTTGTTCATAAGATTACGTTTTCATTTTCTTGCACAGTAATACTTTACTTTTCGAAGGAGAACAGCTTATAACTATATGATTTTATTCAATAAGTATTGGTGGAGAACATTGAACGAATATTAAATATATGTTATATGATAAATGTATTATACATATATATATATATAAAAGAATTAATGGAATCATGAAACTAAGTCTATAAATATGATATATGATTGATTGATAAGTTGTATTTCATATTATTTATATGAACGTTATATGTTATATATGTTATATGATTGATGATGGAATTAGGTTTATATTGGAGAAATATATAGAGAGCATGGAATTAGGTTTAAAAAAGAGAAATATTAATTATGTGGATAAGTGTTTTATTTCAACATTTGGGAGTGGGGGTTGGGTGGATGATTTTTTATTTTTTTATTAATGGATAGCCAGATTTCAAGGATGCCCGAATATGTGATAATGTTATATGATGCTTTTTATCTAATTTGGATTTATGATTTAATTGTTTGGTAATGCTATATGATGCTTTATATCTAATTTGGATAACAAATAGGTATGCAAATTTTTTAATGTTTTTTAATTTAAACAAAATAAAACATTTGCTCATAAAATTCATAAAGATTATAGATCAAGTCTTAATTTTTATACCACTAACATTAATGTTAATGGATTAATAATATTAATATTAGAAACAAGTGCTGCGTGCCTTTTTAATTTTGGAAAAAAATGATAATAATAAAATAATTTAAAATTACTTTTAAATAATATATATATATATTTTAAAAAATAAAATAATATTACTTTAAAAATAAAATCTAAAATAAACTTAAAAATGAAATTCTCTTTCCTAATATTCTCCATAAGATCAAAATCAAGTTTTGTAAAAATAAGTGTGGTGGTGCTTATTTTTTTAATATTTGAATTGATTATCCTTCATTCCATATTTAAAAGATTTTCTCTAATTCCAAGAGTTAAATCGTCTTCCATTAAAATATTACATCACTTAAAAAGATCATAAGGTGGAGCCCGCATTGGTTTTTGGTGAAGATCGGATAATGATGACATTTGGTTTTGAAGACAATAATAATGATAAAATTTTTTATCTTATGGTTCTAGAAACACCTAAGTCCAACAATTTATGATGGATTTTGTTATGCAATACTGATTGCAAGTATGAAATGAGTACCAGGTTTTATAGATTTTTTCATAATTTAAGAGAATTTTATTTACTACATATAAATTTAAAAAATATTTCCGTCATAATTAATCAATCATAATAATTAAAGAAAACAATAAAACAAATCCATAGACAATCGCATGTGTGTGTGTTCAACCCTTGAAAGTGTATTGGCCAATGTCAACGGATAATCATATAGCTCTCTGGGAGTATTCCATCTACAAGCTAGATGGCCCATGAAGATTCGATGTCAATAAATTGAGAAAGCTTATTGATCTTCTTTAATAGGACACGGTGTTGGATGCCATACAACCCCTTGTGTACAGAAGGACTTCAGTCTCGACATCACAAAAAATATGCATACAAGGCTTTCAATTCAACCAATAGTTATGAAATATTAAAAAAAGATTATATAAAACTATTATTTTGAAAACCCTAAGCATGTAGACACCCGAAAGTGCAAATAAAGTATGCTTCGTTTATAAACTAGTTAATCTAGGCTAGTTAAATACGTTATACATCTTTTATCTTATAGCTATTACACAACAAAAGAATAAACTTAATTTTCCCCTATTTCATCTTCAGTGTTAGGAAGGGGCATCCCTTCAACATCATGAGGTTGATAACTCATTGATCTATTCTATTTTCTTGTCATCATTATCTTAGGTTATTCCTTGGAATAGTATATATACTATCAACTTCATAGGGACCAACTGTGCACGCTAAAGTTTTGGCAAAAATACAACTAGTGAACCAAAACACTGAAATTGATTGTATTTCTTTAAATTCTGTGAAGTTGCGACCAACTCCGCACCCAAATTTTTTGGCAAAAATACAACTGGTGAACCAAAACACTGAAATTGATTGCATTTGTTTAAATTCTGTAAAGTTGGGAACAAAAATTTTCACATCAAAGAAAATAGCTTGAAATTTGTAAATTTGTGTCTAATTGAAATTGAGTTTTTGTTTTTTTTTTAAACTTTGGAACGAAATTTTTCATTCTTAAATGAATATGAAGCTGATTGTATTTGTTCTAGTTTTTATGAAAAATAGAAAACTCTGAAAGAAAAAAGAAAATAAAATGTAGAAGTTTCTCTACTGGACATGCTTTTGATAAAAGAACATTACAATTAACACTCTTTCGATTTTATTCCATAAGCGTCTGTGTCTATCCTGGAGATTTTAAATTATGACAAAATATGATTGGGTAATCAAGCAAAATGTTTATTATTTCCCCGGCCAGAATGCTCGTTCTTCATTTTAGGAACCCACAAAATAATAAAAAACAATATCACTTAAAGCTTAAAAATGCTGAGAGTTTTTTTTTAGAAAATTGTTTACTTTGTTCTATTTTAATTTGAGACTGTATGGACTATGTGTTTAAATAGCATCATTGAAATTGATAAAAGAAAATGCATTTTCATTAAATATCTAGCAGAAAATGCTTATATGGTCTTCAAATCATTGAAAAATGTGTGATTGAGAAAAATGTTTGCTATATGAATGTTTGGAACGACTGAATCAATACGTTTTATCAAAAACATACCTCTGATACAATTAGGGGGTAATTGCTTCCAAATTAGACAAAATTTGTGTTCTTTGCATAGAAAATATACTTTATAGACGATGAAATAACACTTTCTGTATCTATCTGGCTATTATTGTAAAACAACTATGGCAAACTGTTTTAAGGACTGCTTAGCAAAAATTAGAAACTGGAATTTTAAGCAAGGGCTTGGAATGCAATACAATTGACATATTTTCAAATAAAAGGTATAGAAATGATGAGCTTAATCAGAGGATGGATTTTTGTATCAAATTTAATTCATTTCTGGCTTGACATTTGCATACATTACGACATCTCAATCGATAATTTAATGAGGACTGAACGTTGCAATTTGCTTTCAAGTAATATTTTATAGTAATACAGTACAGTCCCCTGAATTTTTATAAACTACCTTAGTTAGAAGAGTCTTCAAGTAGCTAGGAACTATTTACTTTTCAACTTGATAACATGTTTAAAGCCAAGATTATAAGTCAGATAACTACTAACAAGCGTCTAGGGAATTCACACAGTGTAAATGCAAGTTCTTCGAGGGTAAGGATAGAAGTAGGGCCCATTTGGCTATCTGTGCTTGGAAGTTTCTTCATTTGGAAAGGGTTGTGTATTAATGGTAGTGGAGACTCAACAATTTCAGAGAATTGGAGAGAGGGTTTTGTAAAGTTATGAAGCACCAGAAACCTGAATTAATCTCATTGTTTGACTCTTTATTACAGGATTTGGTATGGAATAACCCAGGAATTTGTAGAGGTGAAAACTGGTTGTTTTTAAGCTCGGTTTGGGTCTTTCCAGAAATGGTAGAGCTAGAAACATGGGAGTGGGGAAATTTGGCTGCTTCAATAGAATGATCGTGTGATCTGAAGATATGGAGTAATATGCATGGATTGCGGAAAATAGGAATTAATGCAAGAGGGATAGCTTTTGTGAAAATGTGAAATTTATATTCAAAGGTTGCAACATTTTTGCCTCCAAAATTTCTTGTTTTTTGAATCCAGAAGAATACAGTGGAAATTGCACAGTCCAAAGTGGTGGGAATTAAGTGTCATTTGAAATGTTCTGGAAGGATACGTGAATGGCAACAATTGCAATGGATTCTTCGCAAAATAGAGTAGAAAATATTGGACAACTACGCGAGGAGCTGGGTCTATTGAGTCAAGCTCTAGATCGGAGAACATATGAGAAATGTAAAATATTGCTTGGGAGAGGGGACGTGCCACCTAGTAGAGGTGTTGGAAGAAAATTACCTGGTAGTTGCGTTACTTTGAACAGTGACCTATCCCAATTTTCTCTACCAAATATTGGCTTTCGAAATTCTACAACCTATGCACCCTCCCACTTTTTGGAGCAACTCTAAACGTGTGATAGTCAACTGGGATTATCATGGACAAGAGGCCAACGTGCTAGAAAATCAGTTAATTTCGATCGAAAATCCGATCTGATTGCAACAGACTTGTGGGATTCTCCCCAGCTGACGCACTCCCACAGCTCCATGGGAAATAAGAATGCTCCCAATATAGAAAATTTTCCTGATTGGATGGAAGACAATTTGAATTTTAGCAAGCATATTGAGGTGCTTATCAAGAAGAAAACATTATGGGATTTGAGATTCTTGCAAGCTCTTGCACACATCAGACATAATCGATTTAGCTGCAAACTCTCATTGCAAGTGCAATGCATAGAGGGGCTTCTACAAAGCATGAATGGCTCTCGTGTTTTTGTCTATTGGAGGAGAAGAGATAGAGGAGCAAAGACAAAACCTGCCACTGTTTCTCAAGGAACTGTAGAATTTGAAGAAACTCTCCACCATAATTCCACCATCTATGGAATCCAAAATCATGATAAAAGTATGCATTAAAAATAAAAAAAATTTCACTCTTTTTATGACTGCTTTGGATGCCAGGGGCTTAGATTTTGGGAAGCATCCACTTGATCTCAATAAATTGCTTCCAGAATTTTTTGGTGATGATAGAGAGAATGCAAAACCCAGAAGCTGGACTACAACTTCAAGCTTCCAGGTAAGGCTGAAGGAAGAACTTTAACTATGACATTCCGTTATATAATCCTGAACAAGGAGCCATGGAAACAGCGGCAAAAAACTCCTGCTGATGTAGATTTTCATTATGGCCTGATTTGCAAATCGGGCCATGAAGGTAAGTGCACCGAATGCATCAACGACTAGATTCGTCAGGGGCATCACCCACCAATGAGAAGAATGGTGATGCTCAGAAGCGTCTCATGAGAATAAACAAGAGGGGCATATTGATCAGAATCACCTAGGAATTTTTTTAAAAACTCTTGAAAATTGTAAAAATAAAAAATAAACAAAAATAAAAAAACACATAGCTAAAGAGTCTCAGGCATTCAAGGAAGGGGTTTGAACCACATTAGCTCTCAATCCTGGCAAAGGAAAAAGCTCTAGGTCATTGTAAATGTTATGGGAAACCAACCTTGATTTTTCCATCCCCGACTCTATTATTTCTACTATCGTACATGAGATCCTCGACTCCATTATTCCTACCATCATACATTAGATGTATTCAATAGCAATAGTAGCATCTCCACCCGGCGAGGTGTGATGTTAAAACTGACTTGAAGATAATGGACACACCAACATATTCGAATATTTATATTCTACAGCAAATATTGATGGCCTAATGCGACCTCTAAACCTTAAAATGAATGATTTTTTATAAACCTTATAAATCATGGAATCTACATAGCCTCTAAAGAACTTAGCCTCCATATCCTACCCGTGGAAGGAGCATGGTGCAAGCATCTTGGATTCGCGCAAGTGTAAACCTCCTATCCTACTACGTGTGCACCCTAGGAAGGAGTATGGTGCATGCAGCTTGGCTTCAGGCAAGTGTAAACTCATTTAGAGGCCAAGTTATGGTTCACAGAGCAAGCAACATAGGATAGACTGACATGTCAATTACTTCCATGTTTATTTATTTTATTTTTGTTTTTTTTCTTAATTTTTTAAAAGCTCGGCAATGTTAAAAATTGTCAATTCAAGACCTTCTATCCAATCAAATGTAAATACAAATTTTCAAAAAAATATTTTTAAATACAAATTTTGATGGAACTTTTACTTAACTTTATAAAAGTTGAAATATTGATACGAACTAATAGGTAAAGGTGGAACATATAGTAGGGACTAAAAAACATGGTATTAATGTTTATATTTAATCTTAAACATAACCTTATAAAATAATTAACTCTTGAAAACAATCTTTTAAAATTATTATTCATGGCTTTCACATTTTGACATAATATTGAAACATTATTTCTACATTATTACTTGTTAAATGTTTTATTTCTACATTGTTGCTTCTTAATTGTGGCTATATGAGATATGATTAACATTAATATTAACTCTAATGTTATGAACATTAAATTCAACGTTAATAATATCATTAATATTAATAATAACACTAATGTTAAAATTCAATATGCTAAGACAGAAAATAGCAGCATTACATTCCATTTCACAATAATAGCATATACAGGATCACTGAAGAAACAACAAGCACAGCATAAACACAAGAGACAGAGATTTATCCTGGGAAACCCTCATGGGGTAGAAAACCCAGCAAAGCTTCCTCAATATAGATGACCAGCAATATACAAAGATGAAACCCTGAGACATGATCTCCTCCTCCACAATAGCAGACCTCTCCTCCACAAGTGCGCTATCCTCCAGTGTGTGAGTGTGTCAAATGAGGAACACACCTCCTCTATTTATACACTACACTGACATGTATTTTACATAGGTACACGTAGGCTCGTATTTAACCAATGGGTTAAATACCCCACTACAACTAACTGGGCCGACCCCTCTAGGGTGGTCTAATAACCCTTTGACCCACATAACACATAAAGGGCCGACCTCCACTAGGGAAGTCTAATAACCCGAGTTACCACATTCTGACGGAGGAATAAACATCTCCGGATATACAATAAGATCTTTACGGAGGAATGAAACATCTCCGGAATAATAAAGTACAATTATAATATTCTTTGAAGTTACAATATCTCAACACTCCCCCTTAACAAGAAGGATATTATAACAGCACCTGCACGAGCAAGGAGTCATCAACATCATACATGATACATCTATAAATCATTGGAAGCTTTCTCAACATCATCAGTAACTCAACCAGTTACTGGAACATCTTCAATACTGGAACATCAACATCATCAGAGTTGATAGTACTCAATCATCAGCATCGTCAACACACGATCAACAGCATCGTCATCATACGATCATCAGCATCACGATCAACATCATCATCACACGATCAACAACATCATGATCAACATCATCATCACACGATCAACAGCATCATGATCAACATCGTCATCACATGATCATCAGCATCATCATCACACGATTATCAACATCGTCATCAGCATCACGATCAACATCATCATCACACGATCATCAGCATCGTCATCGCACGATCATCAGCACCGTCATCGCACGATCATCAGCATCGTCATCACACGATCATCAGCATCATCATCACACGATCATCAGCATCGTCATCACACGATCATCAGCATCGTCTTCGCACGATCATCAGCATCGTCATCCCACGATCATCAGCATCATCAAAGGATGATGTAAACCAGTCATGTACATTTTGAACCGAAGTCCAGGGACGATCCAGTCCTATCATGTTCTCAGAGACCTCACGTCTACGGCTCAGTTTACAGGACCAAAGTCCAAGGATGATCCAATCCTTACCGTACATTTAGGACAGCGTCCAAGGATTACTTAATCCTCCACCGTACATTTAGGACCACGTCCAAGGATGACTTAATCCTCCACCGTCTTTTAGGACCACGTCCAAGGATGACTTAATCCTCCACCGTCTTTTAGGACCATGTCCAAGGATGACTTAATCCTCCACCGTCTTTTAGGACCATGTCCAAGGATGACTTAATCCTCCACCGTCTTTTAGGACCACGTCCAAGGATGACTTAATCCTCCACCGTCTTTTAGGACCACGTCCAAGGATGACTTAATCCTCCACTGTCTTTTAGGACCACGTCCAAGGATGACTTAATCCTCCACCGTCTTTTAGTACCACGTCCAAGGATGACTTAATCCTCCACCGTCTTTTAGGACCACGTCCAAGGATGACTTAATCCTCCACCGTACATTTAGGACCTCGTCCAAGGATGACTTAATCCTTCAACCGTGCATTTAGGACCTACGTCCAAGGATGACTTAATCCTTCAACCGTGCATTTAGGACTACGTCCAAGGATGACTTAATCCTCCAACCGTGCATTTAGGACTACATCCAAGGATGACTTAATCCTTCAACCGTGCATTTAGGACTACGTCCAAGGATGACTTAATCCTCCATCGTCCATCTAGGACTTCATTCTCGAAGACATACGTCTACGGCTCTTCTTTCGGACTGAAGTCCAGGAATGATCCAATCCCTTCACATGTTCACCAAGAACTTCATTTTCGAAGACATACGTCTACGGCTCTTCTTTCGGACTGAAGTCCAGGAATGATCCAATCCCTTCACATGTTCACCAAGAACTTCATTTTCGAAGACATACGTCTACGGCTCTTCTTTCGGACTGAAGTCCAGGAATGATCCAATCCCTTCACATGTTCACCAAGAACTTCATTTTCGAAGACATATGTCTACGGCTCTTCTTTCGGACTGAAGTCCAGGAATGATCCAATCCCTTCACATGTTGTATACCAAAAACATGTATTCTCATCATCAAAACATGTATAGCCACGACATGTATCATCATCAACAAAACATGTATAACCACAACATGTATCATCATCATCAAAACATGTATAACCTCAACATGTATCATCATCATCAAAACATGTATAACCACAACATGTATCATCATCATCAAAACATGTATAACCACAACATGTATCATCATCATCAAAACATGTATAACCTCAACATGTATCATCATCATAAAAACATGTATAACCACAACATGTATCATCATCATCAAAACATGTATAATCACAACATGTATCATCATCAACAAAGCATGTATACATCTATCATCAAAATCATCAAAAGTATGTATACATCTATCATCAAAACTAACATCAAAAGCATGTATACTAACATCAAAAGCATGTATACATCTATCATCAAAAGAATATAAGAGTCCTAAATCTAAATAATTCTAGGTAACTAAGTGCAGTAAATAGGTAACCTCATCATTGATGAGATAGACTTGCTGTCGGATACTATGCTACTCCCCCTTTCGAGGAGAGTCCTTCTAAACTACACCAAGCTTGTCTCGGAAGTGTTCAAACTTTACTCGAGACAGAGGTTTGGTCAGGATATCATCAATTTGATCCTCAGTGCTTATATACTCGAGCTTGATAGCTCCTCTCTGCACCATATCTCGTATATAGAAGTATCGGATCTCAATGTGTTTTGACTTATCATGGAATACAAGATTTCCTATCATCTTGTTGCAGCTTTGATTGTCACACATAATCATAGTGGAATCCATTTCTAAGTCAAACACTCCATATAATAGCTTCTGAAGCCACATTGCTTCACAGCTGGTAGAGCAGACAGCTATATATTCTGTTTCAGTAGTACTGAGAGCCACACTAGATTGTTTCTTGTTAAACCATGAGATCATGGTAGATTCAAGACTATAACATCCACCTAAAGTACTCTTTCTGTCTGAGACACTTCCTGCCCAATCATAATTTGAGTAACCATGTAAACGGAGTTCATGACCTCCAAGATTATATAGACCAAAATCTAAAGTACCTTTTAGGTACCTCACTATATGATTTGTAGCTATTAAGTGAACCTTTCTAGGTTCTACTAGATACTGACTTACGGTATTTACAACAAAGCATATATCTGGCCTAGTATTTGTTAAATACATCATTGGCCCAATGATTTGTCTATATAGGGTTAGGTCCACTAAATCCGATGAGTTATTAACTAATAACTTCAAGTTGGAGTCCATGGGAGTGGCCATGGCTTTACACTCCAACATATCAAATCTTTTAGAAACTTCACAGCATACTTACCTCGATTTAAAAGATTCCTTTTGGATCATGCCATACTTCTAGACCTAAGAAGTAGTGCATTAATCTGAGATCTTTCATTTTTTAATTCTGCAGCCATTTTCATGATCTGTTTCTCATTCCTTGTCAGAAAGAGATCATCGACACATAATAATGGTATGATAGGTTCATCATCCACAACCTTTAGGTAAAGGTTAGGATCAGCTTTACTTCTGGTAAAGCCCAAGCTTTGTCATGAAGCTGTCAATTTTCCATTATTCACACTCTGCATTGAGTGATCTTCTGCATATCTATCTGTGCCATCTCTCGTCAGATGGGTCTACTAATATGAGCCTCAAAGTCATTCGAACTCTATGGTGAGTTTCTTCTTGCATCCATATCATATGTGTATAGAAGCCATATTCAACCTTGTAGCAAGGGTTGAGATCCACATCACCCATGATGATCATTAAGCTCATCAATTGACTACCGATCCTGGGAACCCATACAGAACCTGATTACATTATTAAGAGAATGGTCAAAACATCTCATGATGATTCTCTTCCTCTTTCTAAGAGAATCTCTTAACCATAAGATTTCTATAGTGTGTTTGATTTGTAAATCCTTTTGTTGAACATCCATCGCTTGTTCATCATTCATCATGATTCTCCCTACAAATCAAAATTAAGTACAGGATTAGTAATACTTCATAATCATCAAATCATATTGACATAATAACCTATTATGCATACAGATATCATTTACATAGTTATGCAACTAATTTGACCAATACTTTGGCACAACACTTTCCCATATCTTGTATGCATACAGTGGCTATCTATATGCCTTCCATCTCCACCAGAACATACTATTGAGAGTGTGCACAGCTCTCGGCATGTCAGCAAAGAGGTTTCATTCTAGACAAGCAACAATGGAATGTTTGTCCAACTTACCAATCATATGCACATTAGTAGTATACTATTCAATGCTCTATGAATGTTTATACTCAGCATTATATATTCTAGGAATACAAATATGCATACAACCTATTACAGGCAATATCATTACTATTTCAAATAACAACTCAAATACTTATCTTTTATGTTTGTGTGGTTGCCTCCCGCTTGAACTTTTGTATGTCTTTTGAACTTCTATTCATTCTGTACCACTGTGCATGCTCAAGAGTCATCCTCATGATCTCATGCACAAACATACACTCATTAGTATATTCTAAATGCTATCAAAACATTATAGTACTAAATAATCTTGAAAATGTATAGTCATGATTATAGTTAATAAACATTAGTATTCAAGATTTCAGAGAAGTCTTCTTTTACTCATGCATATCATCAATCAAGATAAAAGATATAATATGCATAATCCCTTGATTACTAACTTTATGAATAAGCATAACCAATCATTCCAAGTATACTTATATAAGGGATCCTAACACAAGGTAAGATTCATGGGAAACATACCTGGATTAGTATACCTACTTGGTTATGTACAACACACCTAAACAATCTCTTCAATGATTTAGAGATCCTGAGCTAGAACCTGCATGTCTCATAGGTTAAGCATAATATAACAAAGTCATACATACCTCGTAAGTAGAACAAAGATTATGGATGAGTCTTTGTCTTCATGTTTTCATGGTCATGGAACCTGATTTGTCTTTTGTGATGTACCTGTATCTTGTTAGCAGACAACATCAACCTCACACAACATCATAATGCCTTAGTACAATCATAAGTGTCAACACCCTAACCAATGAATATCTTCTATCATGCATTCATAATTTTGTTAAGGTTATACGACAATTCTAAAATCAAAATTGTACTAACTGTAATAACCTGAAGACAAACATACCATAAACTTAATCATGGACAAGTATCGAAACATACCTCGATGAGTCATACCTGTTGAGATCGCTTGTATTCTTCTTATGTAAGGCCTTAGGAACTTCTTCACTTATGCAGGTGACCAATCCATCTTCTTCTAGGATTAACCCAATCCACTTGATTTGCAAGAACTGGACCTGGAGCTGGATATGGGTTTGTCCGAGAAACCCAAAAATTCAAACTTCCGAAAGGATAGAAATATGCGCCTTGATGAGCTGATCAAACTGGTATATTCAGAATTTGAAACCTGCAAAGTTTTACTCCTCAATTTTGCCTTTGAAACTTTTGGATTCACTGGACGTGACCCTGAAATGGGGTTTGATGAAGCCCACTCTTTTTCCCAATCAAAATGTTTGATCCAAAGCTCTAAGCTTCTATTTTTCTGAGGAGCTTCCATCCATGGTCACAGATTTCAAAAATTCCCATTTTTACAGAAGACCTAATTTTCCACTTTTCTGATCAAAGTCCCGAACTAGGGTCTAATCAAACCCGGCCTTCTGCCCAACCAAAAATTCTGATCTTGGTCTCTAAATTTCTATTTTGATGAGTAGCATCCAGCCGTGATCTCCGATTACAAAAATTCCAACTTTCTCCAAAGCCCTAAATTCCGGAAGCCATGAATGAAGGTACCAAAAAATAATTCTGTTTTTGACAGAAATATGTACCTGATTGTTTCTGGTGTAACTCCAAAATTTTTGATCCACAGGGTCCGAAAAGGTTTCCTGAGATATCCTGACCTGTTATCTTTCCATCCTGACAGGTCTGACCTCAATTGGATTCTCTGAGAGAGAGTTATGCCAAATGTCGCAACGTGACCTGTTTTGGGAAAATACAGGAGAGCGAACTTGTACGGCGTGCCACGTGTCACTGTTTGACCTTCGGCCTCTGAAAAAGTTTTCTGAGATAGCTTGGCCTGTTATATTTCCATCCTGATAGGTCTGAACTCAATTGAATTCTCTGAGAGAGAGTTATGCCAAGTGTCGCAACGTGACCTGTTTATGAGATAATACAGGAGATCGAACTTGTATGGCGTGCCACGTGTCACTGGTTCAACTTCGGCCTCTAAAAACGTTTTCTGAGATAGTACAGTCTATGTACTACCTGTCACTTTTCACGAAATTTCATTTGGAGCTTCCTAGCCCAAGTTATGACCTTTTTCCCAAGGTCACCTGATTTTGACTCAGATCTGGAAGAGGCAGAAACCCTATATTGTACAGATCATAAATCACAAAGTACAACGAATTAGAGGTTTTCCTTTGGACACAAGGTACCTGGAGATTTTAGCTTCGTCCTGTAACAATTTCAAATCCGAAAACTTCGCCAAAACGGATTTATAGCGAAATTGCTACGATGACTGGTTTTTGCTATGTAAAACCCTAACCTTCAAATTGTCGTAAGTAAAGCAAGTGTCTTTAGTGCCATACCTTGTCTTCCTTCAGGTTAGCTCTGATACCATGTTAAAATTCAATATGCTAAGACAGAAAATAGCAGCATTACATTCCATTTCACAATAATAGCATATACAGGATCACTGAAGAAACAACAAGCACAGCATAAACACAAGAGACAAAGATTTATCCTGGGAAACCCTCATGGGGTAGAAAACCTAGCAAAGCTTCCTCAATATAGATGACCAGCAATATACAAAGATGAAACCCTGAGACATGATCTCCTCCTCCATAATAGCAGACCTCTCCTCCACAAGTGCGCTATCCTCCAGTGTGTGAGTGTGTCAAATGAGGAACACACCTCCTCTATTTATACACTACACTGACATGTATTTTACATAGGTACACGTAGGCTCGTATTTAACCAATGGATTAAATACCCCACTACAACTAACTGGGCCGACCCCTCTAGGGTGGTCTAATAACCCTTTGACCCACATAACACATAAAGGGCCGACCTCCACTAGGGAAGTCTAATAACCTGAGTTACCACATTCTGACGGAGGAATAAACATCTCCGGATATACAATAAGATCTTTACGGAGGAATGAAACATCTCCGGAATAATAAAGTACAATTATAATATTCTTTGAAGTTACAATATCTCAACAACTAATACCATTATTATTAACATTAATGTTAAGAACATTGAAAAAAATGGTCAAAACATAACTCAGACATAACTAATGCATGATAAAGAGTATTAAAGTCAACCATGCTAAACCAAAGTCATGGTTCCATGATTATGAATGGTTCCATGGTTAAGAATATTACTAAAGTCAACCGTGGGAAATAATAGTAAACTAAAATCATCAAAGTCAACCAAATTCCACCATGGTCAACCAAATTCAACCATGGTTAGTCATGGTCAACCAACGTCAACCATCGTTAGTCATGGTCAACAAAAATCAGCTAAGGTCAACCATAGTCAAAGCCAACCAAAAGTCAACCATGTTTAAAGAAAGTTAACCATATTAAACCAAAGGTTAACAAAAATCAACCATGGTAAACCAAAGTCAACCAAAACGTGACCAAAATCAACCATGCTAAACCAAAGTCGACCACTGTGGACCTAAACATAACTCTAGATGACCATGCAAATGTGATATAACCATCGAGGTA
The DNA here is from genome assembly GCA_027924585.1 of Larix kaempferi. Taxonomy (NCBI): domain Eukaryota; kingdom Viridiplantae; phylum Streptophyta; class Pinopsida; order Pinales; family Pinaceae; genus Larix; species Larix kaempferi. The sequence goes on from BSBM01000229.1 coordinate 10,891,629, forward strand.
TATAACAATTCAACCATACTCAAACAAAGTAAACCATGAACAATCGTAGTCAACCAAGAATAACCATGCTCATTTATGAACAACCATAACCAACCATAATCAACTATGGATAGCCATGGTGAACCATCATTGACTATAGTCAACCATAGTCAATAATGAGAAACCATATTCAACCATGGTTAACCATCATTGACTATAGTCAACCATAGTCAATAATGAACAACCATAGTCAACCATGGTCAACCATGAATAACCATGGTCAAGCATAGTGAACCATGGTGAACTATGAACAACAATGGTTAACCAAAAGTTAATCAAAGTCAGCCATGGTCAATCAAAATTCAACCAAAGTCAACCATGTTCAACCATAGTCAACCATGGTTCACAGTAGTCAACCATATGAAACCCAAAGTCAACCATGGTCAACCATGGTGAGCCAAAGTGAACCATTGTCAACCATGGTAAACCATAGTGAACCATTGTAAACCAAAGTCATCCATGGTAAACCAAACTTAACCATGGCAACATAATAATAGGAAGAACATAAAATTAACAACATTATTAATAAATGATTAACATTAACATTAACATTGAAGTCAAACTTAGCTTCATGTCAACAATGTTTATACAATGGACGACCATTGTTCAAAGTCAACATTGCTTAAAATGCAACTATGACTTCAAGTCAACCATGCTCAAACAATGGTTAACCATGTATTTTAAGCAACTTTAACCTTGCTCGGAGTCAACCTTGCACATATAATGGTCAACAATGGTGTAATATAGTCAAACTTAACTTAAAGTCAACAATGGCTATATGATGCTCAACCTTGCACATATAATGGTCGATGATGGTGTAATATAGTCAAACTTAACTTAAAGTCAACAATGGCTATACGATGCTCAACCTTGCACATATAATGGTCGACGATGGTGTAATATAGTCAAACTTAACTTAAAGTCAACAATGGCTATACGATGCTTAACCTTGCTTAAAATTCCACTATGGATTGAAGTTAGCGATGGTTCAAAGTCAACCCTGCTTGAAAGGAAACTATTGGCTAAAAGTCAACTATTGATTGAAGTCAATCATGGTTCAAAGTCAAGGTTGCTTAAAATTCAACTATGTATTAAACTCAACCTTTCTTAAAAGTCAACTATGTATTAAACTCAACCTTTCTTAAAAGTCAACTATGGACTCAAATTAACCATGGATTCAAGTCAACCATTGTTAATCAAAAGTCAACGAAGCTCAACCAAAGTTAACCTTAGGCATCTAAATTCAACCACGGTCAACCAGAAGTTAACTACGGTTGATCAAAATGCCAACCATGGTCAACCAAAGTAAATCATGGTCAACTAAAGTAAAGCATGGTCAACCAAATTCAGCTATGATCAACCAAAGTCAACCATGGTCAACCAAATTGAGCTATGATCAACCAAAGTCAACCATAGTCAACCAAAATTCAAACACAATCAACCAAAATTCAAACAAAGTCAACCATGGTTTGCCATGGTCAGCCATGGTTAACCATGGTCAACTGAAGTCAACCATGGTCAACCGAAAGTCAACCATGGTCAAACAAAGTCAAGCACGCTCAACCATGGTTAATCATGGCCAACTATTGTCAACCAAAACTAAACCAAAGTAAACCAAATGCAACCATGATCAACTAAAATCCAACCAATGTCAACTATGGTAAGCTAATGTAAACCATGGTTAAGCAAAAGTCAACTATGGTCAACAAAAGTCAACCATAGTAAACCAAAGTCTACCATGGTCAACCAAAGTCAAGTTTGGTCAACCAAATTCAACCATGGTCAACCAAAGTCAACCATAGTTAACCATGGCCAACTATGTTCAACTAAAGTCAACCATAGTTAAACAAAGTCAAGGATAGTCAACTATGGTCAACCATCATCAACCATGGTGAAACATATTAATCCATAGTCAATAAGATTCCAACATGTTAAACCTTGGACAACCAAAGTCAATCTTGTTCAACCATAGTAAACTAAAGTCAACCTAAGTGAACAATAATCAACCATGGTCAAGAATTATCAACCATTTTCAACCATAATCAATCATCGCTAACCATGGTCAACTAAATTCAACTAGAGTCAACCATGGTCTATCTAAGTCAACCATAGTCAACCAAAGTCAACTATAGTCAACCATACTCACCCATGGTCAACCATTAGAAAACATTAATAAAGACATTAATATTGGCATTGTTAACATTATAAAGATTAATAAAAGTAAACATTACACATTAATAAACATTAGAAATTATTAAACATCACCTATTAGACATTAAATATTAATAAACCTTCGAAAATATTAATAAATACACTAGGATTGACATTATTAACAGTATAAACATTAATAAACATTAGAGATTATTAATCTTACATTAGACATTAAACATCTTACATTAGACATTCAACATTATACGCATTATTATACATTATTATACATTACACATTATTAACCATTATTATACATTATTAAGCATTAACATTATTAAACATTAATAGCATTATTAAACATTATTTTTCTTATTTTTATTTATAATTATTATAATTTTATTTTTTTTATTTATAATTATTTTTATTATTATCAAATATTTAAAAAATTATTATTTTATTATTATTATAATAAATAATAAACATTAGACAAATTATACATTATTAGTATTATTATACATTATACATTACACATTATTAGTCATTATTAAGCATTATCATTATTAAGCATTATTAGCATTATTAGACATTATTAGAATTATTTTTCATTATTTTTCGTATTTTCATTTATAATTATTATAATTCTATTTTCTTGTTTATAATTATTTTTATTATTATCAAATATATAAAAAATTATTATTATTATTATTATAAAGAATAATAAAAAATATAAATATAAATTATTATTATTATTGTGACTCCTTATTATAAATTATTTTCATTTATTACTATTTTTCTTATTTTAATATGATTATGTTCTCTTATTTATAATAATTATTATTATTATAATAAAATATTGTTTTTATAATTATTATTATTATTATAATAAAGTATTTCAATAATTGTTATTTAATAATAATAATTGTTGTTGTCATTATTATAATTAAATAATCATTATTACAAAAGATTTAATTATTACTCTAAATTATTTATAATTTATTAAACATAATTATAAACTAATTATTTTTATAAAATAATTAAATTAATATTTGTTATTAAATAATTAATTAATACCATAAACTATTTATAATTTATTAATTACAATTATAAAATAACTATTTTTATAACATATTTAAAAAAAAGTATTTAAAATAGTAATACTTATTATTATTATTATTATTTACACAACCATAATATTAATTTTAAAACTTACCAAATATTAGCTACGGGTGTCAACTAGCAAGCCATATTAATATTAGTAATATGGCTTATATACGTCGATCGACGTATATCAATCACATTTAAATGCGCGGCCTATATACACCAATCCGCATATATAATCCATATTCTTAATATTAATATGGCTTGCTAGTTATATGAACAATAAAGAATAAATTAATTTTGTTTATACTAAAAGTGGAGAACAAACCAAGAAAGTTAAATTTGAATATTAATTTTAATATAGTACTACACATAACCAAGAAATATCCATTTTATTTGTATATGGATATATAACACCATATTTCATTATATTTGAAATAGGAAAAAAATTACAAGTTAATTCAATGGAGACTATGGAAGGAGTTGAAATGAAGCTTATCTACTTAAGGAGTTTAGACTAAATTGTTACGATTCCTGAATGAACAAATAAACAATTTATATGAGATTACACTGAATTGTGAAAAATGTATTAGATATAAAGAATTATTTACCATGATCTTAATCAGGGATGATTTTAGGGGCGAATTTTAGTCCATGGGTGAAATTCTAGGGGTCTCAAAGAAATGGTGGGCGAATTTTTCATATGAAAATAGTTTTCTTTAATTTAATACATTAACCAAACATTTATTTGACCCATAATAATTGGGAAGTCGAATCGCCAAGGCCGTGAAGGCAGTGAAAGAGGGGAAAATGAATATCGCCCTATTAAATATGGTTGAAATGGTGAGTTCGCCCAGTATTTTGGGTAATGGAGGCCCGAAATGTTAAATTCGCCCATTATTTTGGTTAATGAAGCCCACAGAATGGTGGATTCGCCCATTATTTTGGGTAATGAAGCCCACAAAATGGTGAGTTCGCCACAAATTTTCAACAATGGAGGGTTATATAGCTTGTTCGCTACTGATTTATGGTCTCCGAGTGTTAGTATGCCCTTGATTTGAGGTTCGGTTGGGCAGGCTCACCAATATGGGCCGAGGGTTTGAATTTGCTCTTGAATTTTCATATTATCTTTCCTTTTTGGCTGAAATGCCCATGGATTTTCATTAGTGGAGGTTTGAATAGTGGTTTTAGCCCCCTATTTTGGTTGGATGAAGAAATTTTAACTCCAAATTGGTCCATATCTAAGAAAAACGTGGAACCTTCAACTGTACAACGATTTTATCCTTATATATTGTGGCAACAGTCAATAAAAACCCACATGAGGAATCAATGATCATAAGATCTTTCATCTTTGCAAGTTCACATGAAGCTTTACTTTTGACAGTGGTTGTCTCTGGATTTGTTCGAAGTTCCTTGGGGTTTGCACTATGCAGTCTTCATAAAGGTTAGTTTTCATAGAACCATAGAAAATACTGTGTAGTGAACATTATCTTTTTGTGTCTATAATTTAAGAATCAAATTAGATTTTCTCTTGCAATTCAAATTAACGTTAGCCAGGTTGTTTCCATTTGGTTATTGTTCAATTGCAATCATGTTTTTTTGCTTGAACATGAACATATGAGGCTTGAGCTTATATTTTTTTCATTTGGTTTAGAAAATAATAATTTGCTAGCATTCATGGAGCTAAGAGACTGAATCCATAATCCATTCAACACTTCAGATGATAAATCAAATATTTTATAGTTTGCATGAGTTTAGAAAAACAATCTTTGACAGATTCCAAACATTTTCCATAGAAAATAGTGAAGCAAATCACCAAAGAAATTAAAAAATCACTCTATGAAATGAAATTATACCTACACCAAGAGCAATTACACACATAAATTCTTCCTTTTTTACTATTCTTGCAAGTATATGGATTTCTTGGTCCTTATGAAACATTTACAAAGTTTATACAACTTTTACACAAAAAAATATGAGTGTATCACCTAAAAAACTAGCATTTTAGGACTAAACAAATACCTATAAACCAAAAAAAAGACTCGAGATCCTTTTAAATATGTTAGCACCCTCTTTTTATGTTCTTATGACTAGGGACATTCATAAAGGAGGCAGATCTTGACATCCATGTGTTGATCCTAAATGCACTTGGTCCAACATGGTTTTTTATGCACCAGTGATGAGTAGGAGTTTTCTATGCCTTCACTATTCTTTCACAACAAGGTTGCATTGTCAGGTCATAAGGTCACCCTTGTTAGTTGCTATGGTCAATGCATTGGTTGGATACACCCCTAATGCATTCCCAAATATATTTATGTCACTGGTTTCCTCGTTGTTAGGTGTCTGTATTATCTACCTCTGATACATGGAATTTTTGCTAGATTGTTGGCTCACTCATGATCTAGTTCTTTTTTTCCACATTCCATGCTCTTGAGTGTGTTTGGATTTGTTGTCAATATCAAATCTCCAATTGTTTGGAGGTTGCTACAATTGATACTTTCCTCTCCATATGGTTTGGATCTTCCTTAACTACTTCAGTTTGTTCGATTTAGGTGTTTGGCCTAGTCCTAATTCCGCATATGATAACCAATATTTTCTCAAAGGGAGCTTTGATGTAACTCTTGACCTGAATCCAATGCAAGAAATCAGCATTTAAAGGTAATCCCTGGTTGGATATCTTTGTTATTTATAGCATAAACAAGTGTAACTTGTTTCTAGTTTTAAGGAATTGGTCTTGGGTATGAAGCCTATTTAGAGTTTGTAGTTTTAGAAATTTACATTTTTTCCCATTATGATATTATTGGGATTTATTTTGTGGGGCCAAGGGGGATATCCCTTAGACTTGATCATATAGGGTGCTCCCTAGGCTAGAACACTATCATTTGACATCCTTGTAGATTTGAGATTCGGACAAAAGTCCTTTGTGGCATCCAACCGAGGTATTCTATGTCTGGGGTAATGCATATTGGGTCAAATAAATTAGAATATGGGCATAACATTCCCAAACTTGGGAATCCTTAGGAATAGGGGTTCACTTCTATTAAAAAAATTATTGATGTCCCAATTTGCAATAAAGACAAACACACCATCATCCAGTGCAATAATATGTCTTTTGCCATGATGCAAATAATATATTAAGTGCACCAATGACATTCTCCACATTTAATTAAAAATATATATTTTTATTAAAAATTAAAAAACATAATTGATGCTTTTAGTGAAACATTGACACCCTGATGCACACATATTGACAAATCATTATTCACATTAATATGCTACCTACATATAAATGCATTTAAAAAAAATAAATTAATATATATTTTAATATTAAAAATTGGAAAAATTCAACGGTTTTTTGTATCTAAATAATATGCCACATTGCTTTCAAGAAAAGACACACAATCAGACGATGCTCTTGCAAAACTCAACACACCAATGTGTTGTTCTATTGGGCGAAACAAAGTAGGGTAAACTAAAAAAGAATTACCAAATGGATTTTTCATTTTTACTTGTTTTCTAGTGCTTCCAACAACATAAGCATCCGTGCTCACCCTATTGCACATACCCCTTTCTACCAATACAACAATGTTGCCTCATTCTTGGAGTTGTATGCTTGGTCGGTTGTTTTTGAATTTTGGGAAAATGATTCTAACTTTGGTTTCTATAAGCTAAGAACCCAACTCCAATGGGTTCTTAGCATCCACTGTTTTTGTTGTTTGTTTCCTTTTCCTCAAGGGTAGCTTGTTGTAGATTATATTAGATTAGGGTAGTATAGATCCAAATCGAATTAAAGGCTCTTTCCCACCTAGGAGGTAAAAAAACCCTAGGTTTCTTTTTAGTTTTCTTTCTCATCAAAGGGAATTGGTTAATGAATCCAATGCTTTTTTGTAAATGATAAGAAAAGATAATTTGATTAATGTCCAACAAATGACCACAAAAGTAGGTCAATGGGACTAAAAGATACAATCAATGTGAATACAATGTGCGAGTCTTAAAGCAACTTCTAGATAATGTTGAAAGCAAGAGAAATAAAGTTAAAAGAGTGTAGCATAAATAAGTGTCTAGATAAGAGAATAGCTAAGTATAACCAAAAGATATATACCAATGGTATACATGTAATGGTACAATGGGAGAGTCCAAGACTAAAGGAAATCTTGGTGCTGAGCAAGAGAGAGATGGAGATGGAGATCATGTCAAGGTCTCCTGATCTTGATCATTGAGAGCGGGAGGTGGGGTGGGTTAATTGGTAGCTTGCTTGAAAGGGGTAATAAGGCTGCATTTGGTAATTACTTTTGAGTGCTTCATTGGGTTGAAAGGGGTAATTAGGATACATACTTTCATTTCCATCTCTTTCCTTTCATGCATACATATCTCATGCATTCAGATGTCATGAGTTTCTACATTCCTGTACAGGATCTGGGACAAATTAGTAGCCATCTTAACATCAACTCATTCTCCTCTCTATGCAACAAAATAAGCTCTCTGCAATCTTCCTAAAATAAACAGTGACTGAGGTGCACAGTTTCATCATCAGAAGACAGTGGCTAACCAACTCTTCCAGTATTTGAATCTCTGGATTCTCCTTTCTAGTTGTTTTGCAAATGAGCTTGTTGTCTCGACTAGGGTACAAAACTCTAGGATGTCACCTTATTGTTAGTTTTTCAGAATTTACTTCAATCTGATATAGTATCTTAACTGAGAGAACAACATGTACAACATATCTATAGCATATCAATCATGGACACAATAATGCAAGCACACAAGAGACACAGAGTTTCGTCGGGGAAAACCAGGAAGGTGAAAAAGCTCGCAACTTCCCCAGAGATAGATAGAGCCATGATACAAAATCCAAGCATAAGAGATATACTCATAGTAGTATCTTCTCCTCCTCCAATAGTGCACCACTCTCCAATGAAGAATAGAATGATCAATGCTCCTCTTTGCACCATATCCTTGATATAGTGATATTTGATCTCAATGTGCTTTGACTTGTCGTGGAACACTGGGGAAAATCGAGAAGGTGAAAAACCCCGCAACTTCCTCAGAGATAGATAGAGCCATGATACAGAACCCAAGCATAAGAGATATACTCCTAGCAACAACTTCTCCTCCTCCAATAGTGCGCCACTCTCTAATGAAGAATAGAATGATCAAATAGAGTGCTTCCCGCACTCTATTTATACTTGACTTGACTTGCCTAATAACCTTTACTAGGTCGGCCTCAACTTAACCACTTAACATAATGCTGATAGGGCCGACCCCCAATAGGGTGGTCTAATAACCCTTTAAGCCACATGACTTATATAGGGCTGACCCCATCAAGGTGTTCTAATAACCCATCAAGTATAAGTTACGACACTTACAGTATAAATGACGACACTTCCATATAGAGGAATAATAACATCTCTATAGGAATACATATACATGTGAAATACATTCTGAAGTTACAAATACATCAACACTCCCTCTTAACTAGGAAGGTATTTCTCGACACAGATCTTCTAGCACAAGTCTTCTTCTTTGGATCATCGTCACTACTGCTGCTATCTCAATCAATCTCCAATCTACTCGTCATAGGAAGTTCTACAGAGCCAATCCTTTTTCATACTGGATGTAGGCCCGCCACCTGCAGGTCTTCATCATCTACAGAGCTAGCCCTTTTTCATGCTGGATGTATCAACATCTACAGAGCCTGTCCTTTTTCATACTAGATGTATCACATCTATAGAGCCAGTCCTTTTTCATACAGGATGTGACCTAGAACAAATCCAGGATTTACCACCATAGAGCTAGTCCTTTTTCATACTGGATGTGACCTAGAACAAATCTAGGATTTTCCACCACATAGCCAGTCCTTTTTCATACTGGATGTGACCTAGAACAAATCTAGGATTTATCACCACAGAGCTAGTCCTTTTTCATACTGGATGTGACCTAGAAAAAATCTAGGATTTATCACCAGAGAGCCAGTCCTTTTTCATACTAGATGTGACCTAGAACAAACCTAGGATTTATCACCACAGAGCTAATCCTTTTTCATACTAGATGTGACCTAGAACAAATCTAGGATTTATCACCACAGAGCTAGTCCTTTTTCATATTGGATGTGACCTAGAACAAATCTAGGATTTTCCACCACACAACCTTGAGAGAGCATCCCAGGACTTATTACGGGCACACAGCCCAACCTATTGGATCTCCCAGGGCTACATTACATGTGGTCATGGAAAAACCTCGAAAGAGCATCCTAGGACTTATTACGGGCACACAGCCCAACCTATTGGATCTCCAAGGACTACATTACATACCGTAGGAAAAAACCTCGAAAGAGCATCCCAGGACTTATTACGGGCACACAACCCAACCTATCGGATCTCCTAGGACAATATTACATGTCCTCCCAGAGCAATGCCTTGAAAGAGCATCCCAGGACTGATTATGAGCACACAGCCCAACCTATCGGATCTCCCAAGTCAACTTACATGCTCATCTGCATAACCTATCCATGGCCACAGAGTATCAACCTGATACTCACCATACATCATCCTGATGTACATTATCATCCTGATCATCATCATAGCATCATCCTGATGCATATCATCTGGAGCAACATCCTGAAGCTCATCATCCATGATCATCATGATCATACAATGCATCCACCTGATGCATACATAGTATCTACCTGATACATATCATCATACATGATCTACCTGATCATACAATGTATCCCCTTGATACATAACCAAATACATGATCCACCTGATCACATAATGTATCCACCTGATACATATCAACATACATGATCTACCTAATCATACAGAGCATCCAACATGATGCATACATAAATACATGATCCAACTGATCATAACAAGCATCCAACATGATGCATATATAGAGCAGTAACTGGAGCATTGTCCTGATGCTCATCATCCAGCGCTTACATCCACACCCATGGGAAGGATCCTCCTCTTGCCATGCTTGGAATGGCTCCAACAAATGTATCCATCACTTCTTCTTCTAAGTGTCGTCAATTTGAAGAACACCAAGCCTCTCTCTGAAGTACACGAACTTCACTCTGGCTAGTGGTTTCATCAATACATCTGCAACCTGCTCATCCGTCGCAACATACAGGAGCTTCAATGCTCCTCTCTGCACCATATCCTTGATATAGTGATATTTGATCTCAATGTGCTTTGACCTGTCGTGGAACACTGGGGAAAACCGAGAAGGTGAAAAACCCCACAACTTCCTCAGAGATAGATAGAGAACCCAAGCATAAGAGATATACTCCTAGCAACAACTTCTCCTCCTCCAATAGTGAGCCACTCTCTAATGAAGAATAGAACGATCAAATAGAGTGCCTCCCGCACTCTATTTATACTTGACTTGACTTGCTTAATAACCTTTACTAGGTCGGCCTCAACTTAACCACTTAGCATAATGCCGACAGGGCCGACCCCCAATAGGGTGGTCTAATAACCCTTTAACCTACATGACTTATATAGGTCCGACCCCATCAAGGTGGTCTAATAACCCATCAAGTGTAAGTTACGACACTTACAATATAAATGACGACACTTCTATATAGAGGAATAATAACATCTCTATAGGAATACAATATACATATGTGAAATACATTTCGAAGTTACAAATACATCAACACTTATAAGCTCAAGTTTCTACGTGCTTGGAACCCTCCACCACATAGGAAAATTGTTTTAGGGATGCTTCTACACAGGAATTCACCCTGGACTAATCAAAATGTGCCCATATTTGGATAAAGTTTCCATTTATTGTTGTTTATGTGCTCAGAATGGAGACTAGGTGCTATTAGGGGGCTATGACATGCCCAGAATCAACTAAGATGATCTCAACCACTACAATTTTATCCTCAGAATCATCCCAGATTTATAAATTATTCCGATCACTGCTAACTTAAGGGTGAAAGGAGTCCACAAATTACCCAGAAATAGTCTAGACCTGCCGAGAATTGTTTCTTCTGTCTAAATTTGTACCCATAATTTATTTTAAGAAGATTTTGATGTCTGTTTAGTGTTTACTGCGAGAGAGAGCGAAGAAGTATGGGAATGTGAGTGGGAGGGTGGAAGAAGTCTTAAAACTAAGAAATGTGATGTTTTTTATGGTTTTATAAGTGATTAACAAAAAATTATTAGGATTTGATTTTTTTAATTTAAACCATTTTCCTAAAAGTCTTAGTGGAATAGTGTTAATTATTAGTTAGAATTCTAGTTTAGTCAAAGTAACTATGGTGTTTGATATGATGGAAATGATCCAGGTGGACATCGGTGGCCACCCACCTTTCCAACTGGATCAAAATAATTTTCTAGCAATTTCGGTAATTTACTATTTTTAGCAGTTTTTTCGGGTCCTGAACTTCCAGGGCCGTTTTAAGGCCCTAAACGACCTTTTTTGATGATTTGGGGGGCCAAATGGTTGCCTACACTATACACTTGATTTTAGTCTAAAGTTGTAAATCTCGGATAGACCTTTCCAACGGGCTACCGAGCGCCCCAAACGGAGATCGTATGCAAAAGTTATGACCACGGGAAGTTGATGTACTAACTTACCCAAATGGGGCCCACATGAATTTTGGCGCTTCTTCTCCTAGGGTTAGGTTTTTGGATGTCTAGGGTTTTTGACATTCCTGTTTATTGTAAAAATTCCTTGAGAGCCTCATTGTAACCATCTTCTTGCGAATTAGTGCAACCGTCACATCTCTTCTCAGAGATAAGCCGCCACCATTCTAGCAAGCTTGTTTTCCGCTGCATTTTATAGTTTTAGCTTATTCCTTTATTGAATAGAAAACCAGTTTTACTGTATCTCTGTTATTTTGTGTTAAGCATATGAGAATAATCTGTATTCATTTCATTCTGCTGATAAAATCCGGATCAATGGTATCAGAGCGGTCTGCTCCTTGTCGTCTTAATGCATGTCCCCAATGAGGTCAAGGTACAAAGAATTGGGTCTCAAGCTTGTTTCTCTTGAGGACAAAAGCTCTCCCACACCCAAGCGACCTCTCATGGTAGGAGAAAATAAAGATGGCAAGACAGGAGATCCTTTCAAAAATTTTCTTGAGGAATCCCTCATGCAACAAAGGAACGAGATGATGGATAGTATCATGCAAATCCTTCGGCGGCTACCAACAAGCGACGCATCTTCCTCGAGCGGAGGCGCCGCCCTCTTCAAGGTACAAATCAACTTCAATATTCCTATATTTGAAGGTCAGATAGATGTAGATGTTTTGGATAAGTGGTTGAATCTACTAGATGGGTATTTTTCTGTCCATAACTTTTCGAATAGAGAAAAAATTACTTTTGCGCTCCTCAAAGCCGTTCCCCATGTCGAAAATTGGTGGGAAACTTTCTACGAGCAAAAGGACACAGAGGAAACCTCATTATTTTCAGTCACGACCACCTGGGAATACTTCAGGGATGCTATTAAGGAACAATACTACCCTATTGGAAGTTATGACGACTTGTATACAAAATGGACCACACTGCGACAAGAAAGAGACCAAGCAGTGCGAGAGTTCACAAATACCTTTCATACCTTGCACACCAAGCTGGGTATCAAAGATTCAGAATGACATCTAGTGCTCAAGTATCGCGGTAGTCTGCATAGATACATCCAGACCGAAATGGAATTTTTGGACATCTCTTCCTTGGGTGTAGCCTAGCGATATGCCGTAAAAAATCGAGCAGAAGCTCAAACAAAAGACGTGGCGATTTGGGCCTGGGAACCCCTCACAGCAAAAGACAGGAAAGGGCGGCCCCAACACACAGAATAAAGAACAGATCAAAGATGGACAGTATCAAGACAACCAGTCCAATCCGCAAGCAAAGAAGGACACTGGAAAGAGAAAGAAAGATACCGGGAAGTGGTGCGACTTCCATAAGAGCCCTTGGCATAACACTGTTGACTGCCGCTCAAAGAAGTCGCTGGTGGCTGAAGTAAAACCATCTGAATCAGATGCAGATTCTGACTTTGAGTTTGAACCAGAAAGGGGAAGATGGATCATCGACGCGGAACCAAGTGCCACCATTGCTACCACCAAGCTCCATCCTAATGAACCAGACGAGCCAGAAGAAGGAGAATGCCTCTTCCATTAAAATATGTTGGTAAAAGGCACCCTGCTGCACTTCATAGTTGATAGCGGTAGGAAAAAGAACCTCATCTCAGCAGAGGTCATCAAGTGCCTGGCCCTGCCAACAATTCCACACCCGCAACCCTACACCATTGGATGGTTCCGCAAAGGAAGTGATCTCCGTGTCAGCCAACAGTTTCTACTGTCGTACGGCATAAAGCCCTTAAAGGACGAGGTATTGTGTGATGTTGCTCCTCTTGAAGTTTCAGATGTTCTTTTGTGCCAACCTTATTTATGGAAACGTCATGCTCTATATGAGTCCAGGCCTCATAGTGTCATTATTTCTTTGAACAGAAAATTGTACAGGATACCCGAGGCAGCCCCTCCTAGTGCTATTTCCTTGATCTCTTCCAAGCAATGCAAGAAGGTAATCTCTCAGACCGAGAAATTTATCTTCTTCGTGATTCACTCTCAGAGTGAGAGAAAGATCACAGCCACATCCAAGGCCTCCACGATCGATCTCTCCACACAACAAAAGCAAGTGGATAAGGTTGTGGAAGAATACTCAGAGATCTTCTCCTCTCCTACCGGGGTACCTCTGCACTGCCAGGTCAAGCATCCCATCGATCTGACCCAGGCGCACTGCTACCCAATGGGCTAGTCTATAGCCGCTCTCTATTGGAAAACGAGGAGATGAAGAGGCAAATCCAAGAATTTCCCCACAAGGGGCACATCCATCCCAGCTCATCACCTTGTGGGAGCCCAATCGTGCTAGTGCAGAAGAAAGATGGGACCCAACGACTCTGCATTGATTACCGATCCCTAAATAAAATCATAGTCCACAACCGGTACCCAATTCCTCGAATTGACGACTTCCTTGATCAGCTCACGGGGGCCAAATACTTCAGTAAGATTGATTTGAAGTCTGGCTACCACCAGATCCTAATAGAACAAATAGATGTATGGAAGACTTCCTTCAAGTCAAAAGAAGGTCTTTTTGAATGGCTGGTCATGCCCTTTGGTTTGAAAAATGCTCCAACAACTTTTATGAGGATGATGGACGATATCGTACGACCTTTCACCAATAATTTTGTAGTGGTGTATATGGATGACATCCTCATCTACAGCAAGACTTGGGCGGAACACTTGCAACATATTCAGCAGGTTCTGCACACCCTGTAGCAGCAAAAACTATATTGAAACTTGGAAAAATGCTCCTTCGGCATGGACAGGGTCCATTACTTAGGCTAAATCGTTGATCGACATGGTGTGCATGTGGATCCAGCCAAGATCCAGGTCATCTGTGACTTTCCCGCCCCAACCACACTCAATGAACTTCGAAGCTTCTTGGTCCTCGCTAATTTCAATCGTCGGTTCGTGCTAGGATTCTCTCATATCGCATGGGCCCTCTACTAAGTAACCAAGGGTGGACATAAGTAAAACTTTGTGTGGGGATTGTCCCAACAACAAGCCTTCGGTGAATTGAAGAAGCATTTGTGCTCATTACCGGTACTCTCATTACCGAACCTGCAACATCCCTTTGAGATTGAGACAGATTCTTTAGATTATGCTGTGGGCGCCGTTCTCAGTCAACACGACCATGTTGTGGCATATCATACTGAGACATTATCAGTTAGGAAAGGGTGGACCCAACCAACAGAATAAAGAACAGAGCGAAGATGGACAGTATCAGGACAACCAGTCCAAGGCGCAAGTAAAGAAGGACACCGGAAAGACAAAGAAAGATACCGGGAGGTGGTGCGACTTCCATAAGAGCCCTTGGAATAACACTGTTGACTACCGCTCAAAGCAGTCACTGGTGGCCGAAGTAAAAGCATATGAATCAGATGCGGATTCTGACTTTGAGTCCGAACCAGAAAGGGGAATATGGATCATCGACGCGGAACCCAGTGCCACCATTGCTACCACCAAGCTCCATCCTGATGAACCAGATGAGACAGAAGAAGGAGAATGCCTCTTCCATTCATATATGTGGGTAAAAGGCACCCCACTGCACTTCATCGTTGATAGCGGAAGACAGAAGAAACTCATCTCAGTAGAGGTCATCAAGCGCCTGGCCCTGCCGACAATGCCGCACCCGCAACCCTACACCACTGGATGGATCCGCAAAGGAAGCGATCTCCGCGTCAGCCAACAGTGTCAACTGTCATATGACATCAAGCCCTTCAAGGACGAGGTATTGTGTGATGTTGCTCCTCTTGAAGTTTCAGATGTTCTTTTGGGCCAACCTTATTTATGGAAACGTCATGCTGTATATGAGTCTAGGCCTCATAGTGTCATTATTTCTTTGAACAGGAAATTGTATAGGATACCCGAGGCAGCCCCTCCTAGTGCTATTT
The DNA here is from genome assembly GCA_027924585.1 of Larix kaempferi. Classification (NCBI taxonomy): domain Eukaryota; kingdom Viridiplantae; phylum Streptophyta; class Pinopsida; order Pinales; family Pinaceae; genus Larix; species Larix kaempferi. Next base: position 10,907,382 of record BSBM01000229.1, read on the forward strand.
CCTTGATCTCTGCCAAGCAATGTAGGAAGGTAATCTCTCAGACCGGGAAATTTATCTTCTTCATGATTCACTCTTAGAGTGAGAGAATGATCGCAACCACATCCAGGGCCTCCATGACTGATCTCTCCACACAAAAGAAGCAAGTGGATAATGTGGTCGAAGAATATTCAGAGTTCTTCTCCTCTCCTACCGGGGTACCTCTGCATTGCCAGGTCAAGCATCCCATCGATCTGACCCCAGGAACACCGCTACCCAATGGGCCAGTCTATTGTCACTCTCTATTGGAAAATGAGGAGATCAAGAGGCAGATCCAAGAACTTCTCCACAAGGGGCACATCCATCCTAGCTCATCACCTTATGGGAGCCCAATTCTGCTAGTGTAGAAGAAAGATGATACCTGGCGACTCTGCATTGATTACCGAACCCTGAATAAAATCACACTCCGCAACCGGTACCCCGATTCCCTGAATCGACGACCTCCTTGATCGTCTCACGGGGGCCAAATACTTCGGTAAGATTGATCTGAAGTCTGGCTACCACCAGATCCCAATAGAACAGACAGATGTATAGAAGACTGCCTTCAAGTCAAAAGAAGGTCTTTTTGAATGGCTGGTCATGCCCTTTGGTTTGACAAATGCTCCAAGAACTTTTATGAGGATGATGGACGATATCGTACGACCTTTCACCAATAATTTTGTAGTGGTGTATATGGATGACATCCTCATCTACGACAAGACTTGGGCGGAACACTTGCAACATATTTAGCAGGTTCTGCAGACCCTGCGGCAGCAAAAACTATATTGAAACTTGGAAAAATGCTCCCTCAGCATGGACAGGGTCCATTGCTTAGGCTAAATTGTTGATCGACATGGTGTGCATGTGGATCCAGCCAAGATCCAGGTCATCCGTGACTGGCCCGCCCCAACCACACTCAATGAACTTCAGAGCTTCTTGGTCCTCACCAATTTCTATCACCGGTTCGCGCTGCGATTCTCTCATATCGCATGGGCCCTCAGCTAAGTAACCAAGGGTGGTGGTAAGGAAAGATTTGTGTGGGGCTTGTCCCAACAACAAGCCTTGAGTGACTTGAAGAATCATTTGTGCTCATCACCGGTACTCTCATTAAAGAACCTGCAACATCCCTTTGAGATTGAGACAGATGCTTCAAATTATGCTGTGGGCGCCATTCTCACTCAACACGGCCACGTTGTGGCATATCATACTGAGACACGATCAGATGTTGTCCATAAGTACCCTACTTAAGACAAAGAAATGTACTCCATTGTGCAAGCCTGCCGCTAGTGGAGACATTATATTCTTGGGTAGGAGACAGTCATCTACATTGATCACAAGCCACTACAGTTCATGCAGACCCAAGGAAAGTTGCAGAATGACCGCCATCAAAAGTGGTCAGCATACTTACATCAGTTCCACCTCAACATCAAATATAAAAAAGAGAGTAGCAACCGAGTTGCTGAATGCCTCAGTCAACCTCCAGTAGCGGCACTCACCATGGTGCTACAATCTTGCGGCCACAAGACCTCCAGATGGCCCCACCTCTACAAGATAGACCCTGACTTCTCCACCACCTACCAAATGTTGGGCACCAACTCGTTGGTCAGTAATTTCTATCTTTAGGACGGGTTGTTGTGCCGTCTGGTCCATCTTTGCATTCCATTGAGCCAGCACGCGAAGCTGATATGGGAAGCTCACTACAGTCTGGTGGCAAGACACTTTGGCATTGAAACGATAGTGGCAGTGTTGCAAAAAAATTTCTACTAGCCGAAACTTCGACAGGATGTCGGTAAGTATATTAGGTCCTGCGCCGCTTGCACTATTGCCAAACCGATCACAAAGAAACAGGGCTTGTACACCCCTCTGCCTACTCCTGGCAGGCCGTGGGAATCCATCTCAGTGGACTACATGTCGGGCCTTCCATCCACCAAGAGGGGAAACGACTGTGTTTTTGTGGTTGTTAATTGTTTTTCCAAGATGGTGATTCTAGATGCCTGCAAGAAGAACATCACAAAAAAAGCCATGTTAAATTTTGAGCATTAATTCACAATACTCTAGGATATTTACTGAGAGAATAACATATACAGTATATCAATGCATGATAATCACAATAAGCATGAAAAGCATCACAAGAATCAAAAGCATGAGAGACAAGAGACACAGAGTTTCCGTGGGGAAAACCCTAAGGTGAAAAACCCCACAACTTCCTCAGAGATAGAGAGAGCAATGGCTCAACCAAAGTACAACCAAAATACACTGAGATAGTCTCCTAGTAGTAGATGATCCTCCTCCTCACTAGTGCGCCACTTTCTAAGTGAGAGTGAGTTACTTTTCCGAATGAGTAAAATAGAGATCTCTGATCTCTATTTATACTAACCTTTTTGCCCAGTGACCTTATGGGGCTGACTTGTCTAGCTAGGTACATCCACATTATAATATATATAATTCAGGGCCGACCCCACATGGTGGTATAATAACCCATCAGCAAGTACACACACTTGCGACACTTGTCAATCCACATGACGACACTTCCTTATAGAGGAATGACACATCTCTTATAAGGGTACAATAAATATATATAAAATACACAGATGAAATACATTCCAAAGTTACATATACATCAACACTCCCTCTTAACGAGGAAGGTATTTCTCGACACAGTTCTGCTAGACAAGTCTTCTTCTCGGGATCATTGTCATCGATGCATCGTCATCATCATTGTCACTGCTTCTACTATCTCAACCAATCTCTGACTCTACTCGTCATAGGAAGTTCTGCAGAGCCAGTCCTTTTTCATACTGGATGTAGGCCCACTACCTGCAGGTCTTCATCATCACTGGCCATACTGTGGAATTCTAAGGACTTATTACGTGCATCACAAAACTTGGCTGCAGCATCCCAGGCTATTATGAGCACAAAGCTCTACCTGTAGGATCTCCCAGGAGCACATTACATGTGACCCATCACAAAACCTGGCTGAAGCATCCCAGGCTGTTACGAGCACATGACTCTACCTGTCGGATCTCCCAGGAGCACATTACATGTGATCTCACCACAAAACCTGGTTGAAGCATCCCAGGCTGTTACGAGCACACAACTCTACTTGTCGGATCTCCTAGGAGCACATTACATGTGGTCCACCACAAAACCTAGCTGAAGCATCTGAGGCCTTTTTCATCCTGTCCAGATCTCCCAGGAGCAAATTACATGTGGTCATGGCAAAACCTGGCTGAAGCATCTAAGGCCTTTTTCATCCTGTCCAGATCTCCCATGAGCAAATTATATGCCATAGGACAAAACCTCGAAAGAGCATCTGCCAGATATCCCAGGGCACAAATTACATGCCATAGGCAAAACCTCAAAAGACTATTTGCAGATCTCCTGGGGAACAAATTATATGTCCTCCCAAGAAAAACCTCGAAAGAGCATTTTCGAGATGTCCTAGGGTATGAATTACATGCCATAGGCAAAACCTTGAAAGACCATCTGCAAATATCCCAGGGCACAAATTACATGCTTACCTGCACAACTTGTTCCACGGCCACAGAGTATCATCTCATACTCATCATACATCATCCTGATGTACACATGATCACCCTGATCATCATCACTGCAACATCCTACTTCATGTCATCTGGAGAAGCTCGTCATCCACGATCATCCTGATCATACAATGCATCCATCTGATGCACACCACGTATCTACCTGATACATATCATCATACATAGTGTATCCACCTGATACATAGATACATGATCCACACAATGTATCCATCAACATACATGATCTACCTGATCATACCTGATACATATCAATATACATGATCTACTTGATCATACAATGTATCCACCTGATACATATACAGATACATGGTCCAAGCATCCAACATGATGCATATACATACAAATGATCCAACCGATCATATCCAGCATCCAACATGATGCGTACATACATATAAATGATCCAACTGATCATATCCAGCATCCAACATGATGCGTATATACATATACATATAAATGATCCAACTGATCATACAAAGCAGAAACTAGAACATCATCCCGATGCTCATCAGCCAACGCTTACATCCACAGCCATGTGAAGGATCCTCCTTCCAACATGCTTGGAAAGGCTTCAGCAAATGTGTCCATCACTTCTTCCTCGAAGTGTCATCAATCTGAAGAACGCCAAGCCTCTCCCTGAAGTATTCGAACTTCACCCTGGCTAGTGGCTTCAACAACACATCTGCAATCTGCTCATCCGTCGCAACATACAGGAGCTTCACAGCTCCTCTCTGCACCATTTCCTTGATATAGTGATATTTGATCTGTATGTGTTTCGACCTGTCATGAAACACCAGATTCTCGGACATCTTCACACAACTCTGGTTATCACAGAAGATACCAGTAGCATCCAATGGGAGATCAAATAACTTAGACAATAGCTTCCGTAGCCATACTACCTCACAACCAGCCGAACAGGCTGCAACATACTCCGCCTCAGCTATACTCAGTGTTACGCAGGACTGCTTCTTGCTAAACCAAGATATCACACTTGATCCCATACTAAAGCAACACCCAGATGTGCTCTTCCTATCTGCAGCATTGCCAACCCAATCTGAATCAACATAACCCCGCAGGTTAAACTTTTGATTCGCTTCATACTTGAGCCCAAAATCCACTGTACCCTTCAGGTACCTTAGAACATGCTTTACAACAACCAGGTAAACACTCCTCGGATCCGTCAAGAACTGGCTCAATGTGTTCACAGCAAAGCAAATATTTGGTCTCTTGTTCATCAGGTACATCAAGGACCCAATAATCTGACGATACATAGAGACATCAACCGGCTCAGATGAAGCATCACATAGAAGCTTCAAATTTGATGCCATAGGTGTGGCCATGGCCTTGCAATCCATCATCCTGAATCTCTTCAGGATATCTACTGCATACTTCCCTTGTACAAGGAAGATTCCATTTGCACTCTGCCACACCTCCATGCCAAAAACAAATAGTGCATCATCCCCAAGTTCTTTCATATCGAGCAAGCTTCCGTTGTGTGTCGGTAATCAATCTATCCTCACCTGATACAAACAGGTCATCCACATACAGGAGTAGAACCACAGGATTCCCTTCTTCAACCTTGTAGTAAAGGTGGGAATCCGCTTTACTCTTGGTAAAGCGCAAACTAGATAGGAAACTATCCATCCTACCATACCAAGTTCGGGGAGCTTGCTACAAGCCATACAAGGCTTTCTTCAATCTGCACACATGTGACTCCCTATCAAGTCTTGGGACTGCATCCCTAACATCTTCTTCATGATCGACGGATCATGGCATTCCATTTCTTGATCCCAGATCCTGGGAACTTCAATATCTTCAATAGATATCTTTGTTGCTGGAACAAATGTTGTAGTCCTTCTTTTGTAGGTGAAGATATACGGTCTTTCCTACAAAACAAGTTAAATTGCATGATTAGAAACATCTCATAATTTTCAGAACAAATTCTTTACACATAAAGAAATATGTCATGCAGTCATGCAGTTATCTTAGCCAAAGCTTCATACAACATTTATCCATGTTCCACAACTTTCTAGATGCCTTCCAGTCTCTACCAGAACATTGTTAAGAGTGTGCACAACTCCCAACATGTTAGCAAAAAGGTTTCATTCTAGATAAGTAGCAATGGAATGTTGTACAGTGCCATAGGCCACTTACCCATCACATGCATATTAGTAGTATACTGTTCATTAATGCAATCATTCTAATATGCACAATACGTCTCCTAAGTCTAGTAACATAAGCATAATATTATTTAAACAAAAATAGGTAAGAAATGATAATTGAAATACTTATCTTTGTTTGTTTGTTGGGTGGACTCCCTCTGAGTCTTTGCTTCTTGGCAGGAGCTGCTGAAGTAGCTTCTTCTACACCTTTCTGTTGTGGAATGTAGGAAGATGGTCAACTCCCTCTGAAAATCTGCATCCCTGCAGGAGCTGCTGGAGTGTGCTCCCTCTTGATCTTTGCTTCCTGGATTACCTGTCCTTGAACTTATATTCATCCTTGCTGACATCAAACTTCTTGAACCCTGGAAAGTATAATCTGTAAGCCTTCGAGCTTTCACTGTAACCCACAAAGATACCCTTCTTTCCTAAAGGATCTAGTTTAGTCCCCTTTTCCTTTGGGACATGAGTGTATACTGGACAACCAAATATTTTGAGATGGCTGACTTCAGGTTTCTTACCAGGAAAGACCTCTCCTGGTGTCTTGTTGTCCAATATCTTGTGGGGTGTTCTGTTCTGCACATATACAGCTGTTCTAGCTACTTCTGCCCATACATGCATAGGTAGATCCTGGTCATGTAGCATTGCCCTTGATGCTTCCATGATAGTTCTGTTCTTCCTTTCTGCAACTCCATTCTGTTGAGGATTATAAGGAGCAGTCAACTCCCTCTTAATCCCTGAATCACTACAAAGCTTCTTGAAGTCACCTGAGGTGAATTCTCCACCATTGTCGGATCTGAATGTTTTGATCTTCTTGTCAGTTTGATTCTCCATCAAGGTTTTGAATTCCTTGAATTTATCAAACACCTCATCTTTGTTCTTCAAGAAGTATACCCAAGTCTTCCTGGAGAAGTCATCAATAAATGAGACATAGTAAACATACCCACTAAGAGAACTGGATGACATAGGACCACATACATCTGAGTGGATGATTTCTAGGATGTCTTTTGCCTTGCTTTCACTGCTTGGGAAAGCCTTCTTAATGTTCTTACCTTTTGCACATCCTTTGCAAACACCTTCATGTTTGGTCTTGATTTCAGGAAGACCTTCTACAGCCTTGCTTGCAATTGGAAGTGCCCTATAGTGCATATGAGCAAGTATTCTATGCCAAAGTTCACTTGGATCCGTGGATTCATGCACCATGGCATGTTCAGGTTGTCCCTTCAATTTATACAAACCTCCCTCTTGCTCTCCAATAACTACTGCATCATCTATGGTCTTTCCCTTTGGCCACATTAGGACTTGGCCATCCACAAATTCAACCCTCATACCTTTTGCACCCAATGCAGAGATTGAGAGTAAGTTCTTCTTGAGCCCAGGTACATAAAGAACTTCTTTCATCTTCAAATATTTTCCAGAATCTAGGTTGTAGGAGGCTTCACCACTTCCTTTGATTGGGTATTGATAATCATCCCCAAGTTTCACCTTATGGGGTGATTCATGTTCAGATAGATTCACAAAATATTCCTTAAACCCAGTCATGTGTTTGGAAGCCCCACTATCAATCAAGCAATCATTACAACCATGGGAGATGGTACCTGTGAGAACAGAGATTAGAACATACTTTTCTTCACTTGATGAGTTATCATCACTTTCTTCCCTAGCCTTCTTCTTGGGTGGTTCATCATCCTCGGCAGCATGAGCATGAAACCTTCCTTTGCTGCCCTTCTTCTTCTTGTTGGAGTTGTTGTTGTCCTTCTTGTTCTTGGGACAATTTATGGCAATATGTCCTTTCTCATTACAGGTGAAGCATATTATTCTTTCTTTGAAGTGATGTGAAGATTTATTGGAGTGAAATGGCTCTCTCTTGGACTTCCCTTTCTTGGTGTGAGCTGTGAGAGCTTGATCTTCATTCCCGATCTTTTCTTCTTGTGCCACAAGCCTTGCTTCTTCTTGTGAGCATTCTTCCCGTAGTCTACTGAAGGAGATCAACTTCTTCCTTGCACAAATTCCTTGGATAAAGGAATCCCATGACCTGCGTAGGCCATTTAGAGTGGTCATCACCACTTCACCATTCTCCACCATTTCATCCACTGCTTCTAGTTGTTCCTTGATTTGGGAGACCCTTGAAAAATAAGATTGAATGGTTTCTCCATTTTGAAACTTTACTCCTTTCAATTGGTTCCACAGGGTCATCTTCCGATTTATGTTCTTCCCTTCAAATAACTTGGTCAAAGAGTCAAACATCTCCTTGGGTGTCTTTAGAGAGGACACATGGGGTATGAGATGATCTTTAATGGAATCAACAATGATTCTATTTACCTTGACCAAGTTCTTCTTATGCAATACCTTGGCCTCTTCATCCTCTGGGATAGGGATGTCTTCTTTCACATATGAGTCCAACTCATTTTCTTCCAGGATTAACCCAATCCTAAACTTCGAAGCTCGGAAGTTATCAGCTCCTTCAAGCTTATCCTCAAGCTTGGTGTGGTGAGACATCTTAAAGAGTACTTCAAATGGAAATAGAAAAGATTTAGATCTTACCACTTGAAATGCTGAAAACTGGATCTGGTCCCAGATTAGGGTTTGTCAGAAAAAACCCTAAAACTTCAAAATGTGAATTTCAAATTTCTGAAAGGATAGAAAGATGCGCCTTGATGAGTTGATCAGCCTGGTGCATTCAGAATTTGAGATCAGCAAAGCTTTACCCTTCAGATTTGTCTTTTTGTCCTCCTGGGTTCACTCGAGAGAGGCCTGAATTAGGGTTTGAGTTTCCCAGAGATCTACCTAGCCAAAAATCTCGATCCAAAGTTCTAAACTTCGATTTTTGCAAGGAGCTTCTAGCTATGTCTTCAGATTTCAGAAATTCCTATTTTTGTGGAAACCCTAATTTTTAGGGCTAAATCTGAAAATGCTCGGAATTGAATTTTGACTGGACAAATAGATGCGCCTTGATGAGTAGAGTCAATCTACTATACTGCTTTTCCAAAATCTATGGATAGAAACCCAATAAACAAGAAACTCAAGTTTTCGTCACTGCAAAATGTCTTCTTCTCAGGTTAGCTCTGATACCATGTTAAATTTTGAGCATTAATTCACAATACTCTAGGATCTTGACTAAGAGAATAACATATACAGTATATCAATGCATGACAATCATAATAAGCATGACAAGCATCACAAGAATCAAAAGCATTAGAGACAAGAGACACAGAGTTTCTGTGGGGAAAACCCTAAGGTGAAAAACCCCACAACTTCCTCAGAGATAGAGAGAGCAATGGCTCAACCAAAGTACAACCAAAATACACTGAGATAGTCTCCTAGTAGAAGATGATCCTCATCCTCACTAGTGTGCCACTTTCTGAGTGAGAGTGAGTTACTTTTCCAAATGTGTAAATTAGAGATCTTTGATCTCTATTTATACTAACCTTTTTGCTCAGTGACCTTATGGGGCTGACTTGTCTAGCTAGGTACATCCACATTATAATATATATAATTCAGGTCCGATCCCACATGGTGATCTAATAACCCATCGGCAAGTACACACACTTGAGACACTTGTCAATCCACATGATGACACTTCCTTATAGAGGAATGACACATCTCTTATAAGGGTACAACAAATATATATAAAATACATAGATGAAATACATTCCAAAGTTACATATACATCAACAAGCCACTGCCAAGCTCTTCTTTGAATGAGTATGGGTACATTTTGGGATCCCACAGACCATTATCTTATACCGTGAGAGTCGGTTCCTCAGCTCATTCTGGTTGAGCCTCTGGTCACTATTGGATACCAAGCTCACCAAATAAACTACCTTCCACCCCCAGACAGACGGCCAAATCGAGGTCATCAACCGATGGTCGTAAATATGCTGTGCATATACAATTCCACACACCCGCGCACATGGGATGAGAGTCTTCGTTATGTCCAGCATAGGTACAACTGAGCCCTGCATAGCTCAACTAGCCACAACTCCTTTCAGGTGGGGTTGGGATTTCAACCATTCGGCCCCATGGATGTTGCACTTCCCCTGGAGACCACCTCAGCTGACTTGTCCCCTGACGCTAACAAAGCCACTTGGTTCATTGAATGGATCGATCATATCTGCCAATAGGTTCAGGATATTCTACAGAAGTCTAACGCCAAGTACAAGCAGTGCCATGATCAACATCGGGTGCCACATAAGTTTCAGGTGGGTGACAAAGTTTGGTTGCATTTGTAAAAAGAATGCCTTACAGAGCCCTATCGGAAGCTTCTCCCACTCCGTTATGGGCCGTACAACATCACCGAGGCGGTGGGTGACAATGCTTTTGAGCTCAACATTCCCCCCTTCCTTGGTCTGCATCCAGTCTTCAACGTGCCTCTCCTTCGACCATATTTCCCACCATTATTAGACACCTCAGAGATAGTGGAGCAGTTGACACCAAAAGTGTTCAACCCCGACTGCCTGCAACAGGAATGCAGTGATCATATTGTGGACACACAGATCAAGGGCACTCGACATCAAAGGATCCAGCTTTATCGAGTTGTCACAATAGGGCAGCCCCTACACGAAGGCAAGTGGCACACCTGGGGCCAAATTCAACAAAAATTTCCTCATTTGATGGGGGAACTCAACGTAATGGAGAACATTGCTTACTAAGGAGGGAGGAATTATCGAGGTGGATATCGGTGGTCACCCACCTTTCTAGCTGGCTCAAAACAGTTTTCTGGTAATTTTGGTCATTTACAATTTTTAGCAGTTTTTTTGGGTCCTGAACTTCCGGGGCCGTTTTGAGGCCCTAAACAACCTTTTTTGGCCATTTGGGTGGCCGAATGGTTTCCAATGACATTAATTTATTTCTTATTTGAAAGTTGTAAATCTCGGATATACCTTTCCAACGGGCTACCGAGCACCCCAAACAGAGATTGTTTGCAAAAGTTACAACCCCGGGAAGTTGATGTACTAACTTACCCAAACGGGGACCACATGACTTTTGGTGCTTCATCTCATAGGGTTAGGTTTTTGGATGTCTAGGGTTTTTGACATTCCCGTTTAATGTAAAAAGGCCTTGAGAGCCTCATTGTAACCATCTTATTGCGAATGAGCGTAGCTGTCACATATCTTCTCAGAGATAAGCCGCCACCATTCCAGCAAGCTTGTTTTCTGCTGCATTTTACAGTTTTAGCTTATTCCTTTATTGAATAGAAAACCAGTTTTACTATATCTCTGTTATTTTGTGTTAAGCATCTGATAATAATCTGTATTCATTTCGTTCTGCTCATAAAATTTGGATCAGTGGTATAAGAGCGGTCTGCTCCTTGTCATCTTAATGCATGTCCCCAGTGAAGTCAGGGTACAAAGAATTGGGTCTTGAGCTTGTTTTTCTTGAGGACAAAAGCTCTCGCACGCCCAAGAGACCTCTCATGGCAGGAGAAAAGAATGATGACGGGACATGAGATCATTTCAAAATGTTGCTCGAGGAAGTCCTCATGCAAGAAAGGAATGAGATGATGGATAGTTTCACGCAAATCCTTCGGCGGCTACCAACAAGAGACGCATCTTCCTCGAACGGAGGCGCCGCCCCCTTTAAGGTACAAATCAACTTCACTATTCCTATATTTGAAGGTTAGATAGACGCAGATGCTGTAGATAAGTGTCTGAATCTACTAGACAGATATTTTTCTGTCCATAACTTTTCGAATAGAGAAAAGATTAATTTTGCGCTCCTCAAGACCATTCCCTATTTCAAAAATTGGTGGGAAACTTTCTGTGAGAAAAAGGACACATAGGAAACCTCATTATTTTAAGTCACGGCCACCTGGGAATCCTTCAAGGATTCTATTAAGGAACAATACTACCCTGTTGGAAGTTATGACGACATGTATACCAAATGGACCACACTGCGACAAGAAAGAGACCAAGTAGTGCCAGAGTTCACAAATACCTTCCACACCTTGCGCACCAAGCTGGGTATCAAAGATTCAGAACGAAATTTGGTGCTCAAGTATTGCGGTGGTTTGCATAGATACATCCAGACCGAAATGGAATTTCTGGACATCTCTTCCTTGGGTGCGTCCTACCGATATGCCATCAAAATCGAGCAGAAGCTCAAACAAAATACGTGGCGATTTGGGCCTGGGAACCCCTCACAGCAAAAGACAAGAAAGGGCACTCCCAACCCACATAATAAAGGATAGAGAAAAGATGGACAGTATCAGGACAACCATTCCAAGCCGCAAGGAAAGAAGGATACCAGAAAGACAAAGAAAGATACTGGGAAGTGGTGCGACTTCCATAAGAGCCCTTGGCATAACACTGTTGACTGCTGCTCAAAGCAATGACTGGTGGCTGAAGTAAAAGAATCTGAATCAGATGCGGATTCTGACTTTGACTCCGAACCAGAAAGGGGAAGACGGATCATCAATGCGGAACCCAGTTCCACCATTGCTACCACCAAGCTCCAGCCTGATGAACCAGACGAGCCAGAAGAAGGAGAACACCTCTTCCATTCAAAGATGTGGGTAAAAAGCACCCCGCTACACTTCATCATTGATAGGGGTAGCTAGAAGAACCTCATCTTAGCAGAGGTCATTAAGCGCCTAGACTTTCCGACAACACCGCACTCGCAAACCTACACCATTGGATGGCTCCGCAAAGGAAGCGATCTCCACTGTCAGCCAACAGTGTCGACTATCGTACGGCATCAAGCCCTTCAAGGACGAGGTATTGTGTGATGGCGATCCTCTTGAAGTTTCAGATGTTCTTTTGGGCCAACCTTATTTATGGAAACGTCATGATGTATATGAGTTGAGGCCTCGTAGTGTCATTATTTCTTTGAACAAGAAATTGTACTAGATATCCGAGGCATCCCCTCCTAGTTCTATTTCCTTGATCTCTGCCAACCAATGCAGGAAGGTAATCTCTCAGACCATGAAATTTTTGTTCTTCGTGATTCGCTCTCAGAGTGATAGAAATATCGTAGGCACATCCAGGGCCTCCACGAATGATCTCCCCACACAATAGAAGCAAGTGGATAAGGTGGTGGAAGAATACTCAGAGATCTTATTCTCTCCTACCGGGGTAGCTCTGCAATGACAAGTCAAGCATCCCATTGATCTGACCCCAAGCGTGCTGCTACCCAATGGGCTAGTCTATCACCACTCTCTATTGGAAAAAGAGGAGATAAGGATGCAGATCCCACAATTGCTCCACAAGGGTCACATCCATCCCATCTCATCACCTTGTGGGAGCCCAATCGTGCTAGTGTAGAAGAAAGATGGGCCTTGGCGACTCTGCATTGATTACCGGGCCCTAAATAAAATCACAGTCCACAACCGGTACCCGATTCCCAGAATCGACGACCTCCTTGATTAGCTCACGAGGGCCAAATACTTCAGTAAGATTGATCTGAATTCTGGCTACCACCAGATCCAAATAGAATCGATAGATGTATGGAATACTGCCTTCAAGTCAAAAGAATGTCTTTTTGAATGGCTGGTCATGCCCTTTGGTTTGACAAATGTTCCAACAACTTTTATGAGGATGATGGACGATATCCTATGACCTTTCACCAATAATTTTGTAGTGTTGAATCTAGATGACATCCTCATCTACAACAAGACTTGGGCGGAACACTTGCAACATATTCAGCAGGTTTTGCACACCTTGCGGCAACACAAACTATATGCAAACTTGGAAAAATGCTGCTTTGGATTGGACAGGGTCCATTACTTAGGTTACATTGTTGATCGACTTAGTGGGCATGTGGATCCAGCCAAGATCCAGGTCATCCGTGACTAGCCCTCCCCAACCACACTCACTGAACTTTGGAGCTTCTTGAGCCTCGCCAATTTCTATCGTCGGTTCGTGCTGGGATTCTCTCATATCGCATGGTCCCTTAGCTAAGTAACCAAGGGTGGCGGTAAGGAAAAATTTGTGTGGGGCTTGTCCCAACAATAAGCCTTCGATGAATTAAAGAAGTGTTTGTGCTCATCACTGGTACTCTCATTACCGAACTTGCAACATCCCTTTAGGATCGAGACATATGCTTCAGATTATGCTGTGGGCACCGTTCTCACTCAACACGGCCACCCCGTGGCATATCATAGTGAGACACTATCAGATGTTGTCCGTAAGTACCCTACTTATCACAAATAAATGTACTCCATTGTGCAAGCCTTCCGCCAGTGGAGACATTACATTCTTGGGAAGGAGACAGTCATCCACACTGATCACAAGCCACTACAGTTCATGCAGACTCAAGGAAATTTGCAGAATGACCACCATCAGAAGTGGTCAACACAATTACATCAGTTCCACCTCAACGTCAAAGATAAAACAGGGAGTACCAACCAAGTTGCTGACTGCCTTAGTCGACCTCCAATCGCGGCACTCACCACGGTCCTAGACTCTTGTGACCACAAGACCTCCGGATGGCCCTAGCTCTACGAGACAGACCCTGACTTCTCCACCACCTACCAAATGTTGGGCACCAACTCAGTGGTCGCTAATTTCCATCTTCAGGATGGGTTGTTGTGCCGTTTGGGCCATCTCTGCATTCCATCAAGTTAGCGTGCGAAGCTGATATGGGAATCTCACTACAGTCGGGTGGCAGGACACTTTGGCATTGAAAAGACAGTGGCAGTGTTGCATAAACATTTCTACTGGCCAAAACTTCGACAGGATGTCGACAAGTATATCAAGTCTTGCACCGCTTGCGCTATTTCCAAATCGACCACTAAGAAATAGGGCTTGTACACCCCTCTGCCTACTTCTGACAAGCCGTGGGAATCATTCTCAATGGACTACATGTCGGGCCTTCCATCCACCAAGAGGGGAAACGACTATGTTTTTGTGGTTTTGGTCGCTTTTCCAAGATGGCAATTCTAGCCACCTGCAAGAAGAACATCATAGCAGAAAACACTGCCAAGCTCTTGTTTGAACAAGTATGGGTACATTTTGGGATCCCACAGACCATTATATCATACCATGACAGTCGGTTCCTCAGCTCATTGTTGTCGAGCCTTTGGTCACTGCTGGACACCAAGCTCACCAAATCCACTTCCTTCCACCCGTAGACAAATGGCTAAACCAAGGTCATCAACCGGATAGTCGTACATATCCTACGCATGTACAATTCAACACACCCCTGCACATGGGATGAGAGTCTTCCCTATGTATTACATAGCTACAATTGAGCCCTGCATAGCTCAACTGGCCACAACCCCTTTCAGGTGGGGTTGGGATTCCAACCATTCGGCCCCATGGATGTTGCATCTCTCCTGGCGACCACCTCAACCAAATCATCCTCTGAAGCTGAAAAGGACACCCAGTTCATTGAACGGATCTAGCTAATCCGCTAACAGGTTCAGGATATTCTACAGAAGTCTAATGCCAAGTACAAGCAGCGCCATGATCAACATTGGGTGCCACATAATTTTTAGGTGGGTGACAAAGTTTGGTTGCATTTGCAGAAAGAACTCCTTACAAGGCCCCATCGGAAGCTTCGCCCACTCTGTTATGGGCCATACAACATCACCAAGGTGATGGGTGACAATGCTTTTGAGCTCAAAATTCCCCCCTTCCTTGGTCTACATCCAGTCTTCAACGTGGCTCTCCTTCGGCCATATTTCCCACCATTATTACACACCTCAGAGATAGCAAAGCAGTTGACACAAACAGAGCTCAACCTCAACTTCCTGCAACAGGAATCCAGTGATCATATTTCGGAAACACATATCAAAGGCACTCAACGCAATGGATACCATTGCTTCCTAAGGAGGGAGGATTGATCTAGGTGGATATCGGTTTCCACCCACCTTTCCAACTGGCTCAAAACAGTTTTATGGCAATTTCGGTAATTTACTATTTTTAGCAGTCTTTTCGAGTCCCGATCTACCTGGGCCATTTTTAGGCCCTAAACGACCTTTTTTGACAATTTAAGGGGCCAACTTGTTGCCTTTGGTGTTTATTTGAGTCCACTCAAAAGTTGTAAATCTCAGAGATACCTTTCCAATGGTCTACCGAGTGCCCCAAACGGAGATCGTATGCAAAAGTTACGACCCCGAGAAGTTGATGTACTAACTTACCCAAACGAGGCCCACATGACTTTTGGCGCTTCATCTCCTAGGGTTAGGTTTTTGGATGTCTAGGGTTTTTGACATTCCTATTTATTGCAAAAAGGCCTTGAGAGCCTCATTGTAACCATCTTCTTGTGAATGAGCACAGCCGTCACATCTCTTCTCAGAGATAAGCCGCCACCATTCCAGCAAGCTTGTTTTCCGCTGCATTTTACAGTTTTAGATTATTCCTTTATTGAATAGAAAACCAGTTTTACTGTATCTCTATTATTTTGTGTTAAGCATCTGATAATAATCTGTATTCATTTCGTTCTGCTCATAAAATACGGATCGGTGGTATCAGAGTGGTTCGCTACTTGTTGTCTTAATGCATGTCCCCAATGAGGTCAGGGTACAAAGAACCGGGTCTCGAGCTTGTTTCTCTTGAGGACAAAATCTCTCGCATGCACAAGCGACCTCTCATGGCAGGAGAAAAGAAAGATGACGGGACAGGAGATCCTTTCAAAATGTTGCTTGAGGAAGCCCTCATGCAATAAAGGAATGAGATGATGGATAGTTTCACGCAAATCCTTCGACGGTTACCAACAAGCAACGCATCTTCCTCGAGCGGAGGTGCCGCCCCCTTTAAGGTACAAATCAACTTCGTTATTCCTATATTTGAAGGTCAGATAGACGTAGATGCTATAGATAAGTGGTTGAATCTACTAGATGGGAATTTTTCTATCCATAACTTTTCAAATAGAGAAAACATTACTTTTTGCTCCTCAAAGCGATTCCCCATGTAAAAAATTGGTGGGAAACTTTCTACGAACAAAAGGACACAGAGGAAACCTCATTATTTTAAGTCAGGGCCACTTGGGAATCCTTCAGGGATGATATTAAGGAACAATACTACCCTGTTGGAATTTATGACGACTTGTATACCAAATGGACCACACTGCGACAAGAAAGAGACCAAGAAGTGCCAGAGTTCACAAATACCTTCCATACCTTGCACACCAAGCTGGGTATCAAAGATTCAGAATGACATCTGGTTCTCAAGTATCACGGTGGTCTTCATAGATACATCCAGACCGAAATGGAATTTCTAGACATCTCTTCCTTGGGTGCGTCCTACCGATATGCCATCAAAATCGAGCAGAAGCTCAAACAAAAGACACGGCGATTTGGGCCTGGGAACCCCTCATAGCAAAAGATAGGAAAGTGCAGCCCCAACCCACAGAATAAAGTACATAGCAAATATGGACAGTATTAGGACAACCATTCCAAGCCACAGGCAAAGAAGGACACCAGAAAGACAAAGAAAGATACCGAGAAGTGGTGCGACTTCCATAAGAGCCCTTGGCATAACACTATTGACTGCCGCTCAAAGCAGTCGTTAGTGGCCGAAGTAAACGCATCTGAATCAGATGTGGATTCTGACTCTGAGTCCAAACCAGAAAGGGGAAGACGGATCATCGACGCAGAACCTAGTGCCACCATTGCTACCACCAAGCTCAAGCCTGATGAACCAGACAAGCCAAAAGAAGGAGAACGCCTCTTCCATTCACAGATGTGGGTAAAAGGCACCCCGCTTCACTTCATCGTTGATAGCGGTATCCCGAAGAACCTCATCTCAGCAGAGGTCATTAAGTGCCTAGCTCTGCCTTCAACGCCGCACCCGCAACCCTACACCATTGGATGGCTCCGCAAAGGAAGCGATCTCCACGTTATCCAACAGTGTCGATGATCATACGTCATCAAGCCCTTCAAGGATGAGGTATTGTGTGATGTTGCTCCGCTTGAAGTTTCAGATGTTCTTTTGGGCCAACCTTATTTATGGAAACTTCATGCTTTATATGAGTCCAAGCCTCGTGGTGTCATTATTTCTTTGAACAAGAAATTGTACAGGATACCTGAGGCAACCCCTCCTAGTGCTATTTCCTTGATCTCTGCCAAGCAATGCAGGAAGGTAATCTCTCAGACCAGGAAATTTTTCTTCTTCATGATTCGCTCTCAGAGTGAGAGAAAGATCACAGCCACATCCAAGGCCTCCACTACCGATCTCTCCACACAACAGAAGAAAGTAGATAATGTGGTGGAAGAATACTCAGAGATCTTCTCCTCTTCTACCATGGTACCTCTGCTCTGCAAGGTCAATAGTCCCATCGATCTGACCCCAGGCGCGCCGCTACCCAATGGGACAGTCTATCGCCACTCTCTATTGGAAAACATGGAGATCAAGAGGTAGATCCAAGAATTGCTCCACAAGGGGTACATCTGTCCCAGCTCATCACCTTGTGGGAGCCCAATCGTGCTAGTGTAGACGAAAGATGCAACCTGACGACTTTGCATTGATTACCGAGCCCTGAATAAAATCACAGTCCACAACCGGTACCCAATTCCCCGAATCGATGACCTCCTTGATCAGCTCATGAGGGCCAAATATTTCAATAAGATTGATCTAAATTCTGGCTACCACCAGATCCCAATAGAACAGAAAGATGTATGGAAGACTGCCTTCAAGTCAAAAGAAGGTATTTTTGAATGTTTGGTCATGACCTTTGGTTTGACAAATGCTCCAACAACTTTTATGAGGATGATGGACAATATCCTACGACCTTTCACCAATAATTTTGTAGTAGTGTATCTGGATGACATCCTCATCTACAACAAGACTTGGGCAGAAAACTTGCAACATATTCAGCAAGTTCTGCACACCCTGCGGCAGCAAAAACTATATGCAAACTTGGAAAAATGCTCCTTTAGCATGGACAGGGTCCATTACTTAGGCTACATCGTTGATCGACATGGTGGGCATGTGTATCCAACCAAGATCTAGGTCATCCATGAGTGTCCCACCGCAACCACACTCACTGAACTTCGGAGCTTCTTGGGCCTCACCAATTTCTATCGCTGGTTCGTGCTGGGATTCTCTCATATCGCATGTGCCCTCAGCCAAGTAACCAAGGGTGGCGGTAAGGAAAAATTTATGTGGAGCCTATCCCAACAACAAGCCTTCGATGACTTGAATAAGCGTTTGTGCTCATCACCGGTACTCTCATTACTGAACCTGCAACATCCCTTTGAGATCGAGACAGATGCTTCAGATTATGTTGTGGGCATCGTTCTCACTCAACACAACCACCCCATGGCATATCATAGTGAGACACTATAAGATGTTGTCCGTAAGTACCCTACTTGCGACAACGAAATGTAATCCATTGTGCAAGCCTGCTGCCAATGGAGACATTACGTTCTTGGGAAGGAGATAGTCATCCACACTGATCACAAGCCACTACAGTTCATGCAGACCTAAGGAAAGTTGTAGAATGACCGCCATCAAAAGTGGTCAACATACTTACATCAGTTCCACCTCAACATCAAATATAAAACAGGGAGTACCAACCAAGTTGCTGACTACCTTAGTCGACCTCCAATCGTGACACTCACCACGGTGCTAGACTCTTGCGGCCATGAGACCTCCGGATGGCCCCATTTCTATGAGATAGACCCTAACTTCTCCACCACCTACCAAATGTTGGGCACCAACTCAGTGGTCGCTAATTTCCATCTTCAAGACAGTTTTCTGTGCCGTTTGGGCCATCTCTGCGTTCCATCAAGTGAGCGTGCGAAGCTGATATGGGAAGCTCACTACAGTCGGGTGGAAGGACACTTTGGCGTCGAAAAGACAGTGGCCGTGTTGCAGAAACATTTCTATTGGCCAAAACTTCGACAGGATGTCGGCAAGTATATCAGGTCCTACATCGCTTGCGCTATTGCCAAACCAACCACTAATAAATAGGGTTTGTGCACCCCTCTGCCTACACCTGACAGACCATGGGAATCCATCTCAATGGACTACATGTCAAGCCTTCCGTCCAACAAGAGGGGAAACGACTGTGTTTTTGTGGTTGTTGATCGCTTTTCCAAGATGGCCATTCTAGCCGCCTGCAAGAAGAACATCACAGCAAAAGCCAATGCCAAGCTCTTCTTTGAACAAATATGGGTACATTTTGGGATCCCACAGACCATGACAGTCGGTTCCTTAGCTCATTTTGATCGATCCTCTAGTCACTGTTGGATACCAAGCTCGCCAAATCCACTGCCTTCCACCCCCAGACAGATGGCCAAACTGAGGTCGTCAACCGGATAGTCATACATATCCTGCGCATGTACAATTCAACACACCCCTGCACATGGGATGATAGTATTCCTTATGTCCATCATAGCTACAACCGAGCCCTGCATAGCTCAATTGGCCACAACCCCTTTTAGGTGGGGTTGGGATTCTAACCATTTGGCCCCATGGATGTTGCACTTCCCTTGGCGACCACCTCGGCCGACTCATCCCCTGAAGCTGACAAAGCCAACCAGTTCATTGAACGGATCCAGCATATCCACCAACAGGTTCAGGATATTCTACAGAAGTCTAATGCCAAGTACAAGCAGCGCCATGATCAACATCGGGTATTACATAAGTTTTAGGTGGGAGACAAATTTTGGTTGCATTTGCATAAAGAATGCCTTACAGGGCCCCATCAAAAGCTTCACCCACTCCGTTATGGGCCGTACAACATCACCAAGGTAGTGGGTGACAATGCTTTTGAGCTCAACATTCCCCCCTTCCTTGGTCTGCATCTAGTCTTCAACGTGGCTCTCCTTCGACCATATTTCCCACCATTATTAGACACCTCAGAGATAGTGGAGCAGTTGACACCAATAGAGCTCAACCCCGACTGCCTGCAACAGGTATCCAGTGATCATATTGCGGACACACATATCAAGGGCACTCGACATCAAAGGATCCAACTTTATCGAGTTGTCATAGCAGGGCAGCTCCTGCACCAAGGCAAGTGGCTCACCCGGGGCCAAATTCAACAGAAATTTCCTCATCTGATGGGGGAACTCAACGCAATGGAGACCATTTCTTCCTAAGGAGGGAGGATTGATCCAGGTGGATATCGGTGGCCACCCACCTTTCCAACTGGCTCAAAACAGTTTTCTGGCAATTTTGGTAATTTACTATTTTTAGCAGTTTTTTGGGTCCTGAACTTTCGGAGCCGTTTTGAGGCCCTAAACGACCTTTTTGGGCGATTTGGGGGGGTCAAATGGCTTCTTTTGGCTTTCATTTGGTTCCATTCGAAAGTTGTAAATCTTATATAGACCTTTCCAACGGGCTATCGAGCACCCCAAACGGAGATCGTATGCAAAAGTTACGACCCTGGGAAGTTGATGTACTAACTTACCCAAATGGGGCCCACATGACTTTTGGCGCTTCATCTCCTAGGGTTAGGTTTTTGGATGTCTAGGGTTTTTGACATTCCTATTTATTGTAAAAAGGCCTTGAGAGCCTCATTGTAACCATCTTCTTGCGAATGAGCGCAGCTGTCACATCTCTTCTCAGAGATAAGCTGCCACCGTTCCAACAAGCTTGTTTTCCGCTGCATTTTTCAGTTTTAGCTTATTCCTTTATTGAATAGAAAACTAGTTTTAGTGTATCTTTGTTATTTTGTGTTAAGCATCTGATAATAATCTGTATTCATTTCGTTTTGCTCAGAAAATCCAGACCAGGAAATGTTATGTAATGGCTGATTTAGAAGTGTAAGTATGGCAAGTGTTGATAATATGTTCTTTGAGAATGATCCTTACTAAGTAGTCCAATTGGATAATATGCGACTGTATAAGAAGGAGGACCTTCAGACATTTTTGGTTTGAGGAATATATTAATTGTGTATTCCATGTTATTGAATGTATTCTCCGGTGTTTTATGGAGTTTAAATATGGTTTTGATGGTCCATTTTTATGAGGATTTTGATAATTTTATCAATGACCCATTTGATATAGGGTTAGTGGGCTTGGGAATTAATGGCTTGACAATTGAGGTTAGGATATAAATCAAACGAGTATCTTGGAAATTTGCTTTATTAAATTGATAATTGGAGTAATCATTCTTTTAGAAGGTCTAAAGTCATTTGTTTGAGATACAAAGAGCTCTAGTAATTAAGGTATTAAGGATCACAATATTTTTGGAAGGGTGGTGTGGGATTGGGTGTTAGACTATCTATGCTAACTTAAGGGT
Source organism: Larix kaempferi (assembly GCA_027924585.1). Lineage (NCBI taxonomy): Eukaryota > Viridiplantae > Streptophyta > Pinopsida > Pinales > Pinaceae > Larix > Larix kaempferi. The sequence continues at coordinate 10,929,249 of BSBM01000229.1, forward strand.
GAAAGGAGTCCACAAATTACCCAGAAATAGTCCAGACCTGCCCATAAATGTTTCTTCTGTTTAAATTCATACCCAAAATTTATTTTAAGAAGATTTTGATGATTGTTTACTACTACTGCAAAGGGTCACAATAGGCACAGGTTTGCTCCAAAAAATAGTTCTTAATGTTGTTTGAAGACAAAATAGACCCATAGTTACCATCAAATAGGAGGATCATTGCACTTACGAGGCTGGAATATGCCCATAAATTGCTAAGTTTGCCCAGAATTATAAAAAAGGAAAGATACAAGGCTGCTTTCATGCTGAGATTACAAAAAATCCAATCATAACTGTCATTGGATCATCTCTTGTGGGTGGATTCTTGTATGTTCATGGAAAAATGAAACCTCCTCCTCGAGTCTTTTCCCTAACTATCACAAATGATTGTGGGTCATGGACCTGGTTAGAGGATGAGATCTTGATCATTCATGAAAAAATATAACACACCAATCTAATACATTGCAAAATCATTAGGGATCTTCCTATCCATGAATTTGATCCTTGTGGGTGCAATCCCATCCATTCATATAAAGAAGGGTCCTCTTCACCCAAGGCACTTGCAAACATCAGGAGAGACCTTCAACTGTTGATCTAAATCAATGGATGAAATCCTAACCATACATGACAAAACACCAATTGTTAAGGTATGTTCACATGCAATGTCATACATACTTATCTTCCCTTCATCTCCATCGAGCATATATGTTGATTTCTCTTCATACCAAATAATTACTCTTTGTCTAGCACTGCTAATCAACATCACATTTGTATAGATTAAGAATAATGGGTGGCACCTCTTACACATGGATGGAACTAAACATGCATAATTTCCATGGATTCAAACCATGAACCTCATGATTTTACATTAGTTCCACTTTTATATCCTTTCCATAGGAATTTTTATTAATTAATCCTAGAAATTCAAATCCATTAGCTTAGCATATTAGATGCTTATAACCTTTTTTTTCCAATCCTCATTGATTATTTTCATCAAATAGTTGACATGCAACTACAATTTCCATATGAACACTTATAATTTCTTCCCATTACGACCCAATGATGTATCTTGATCTCTAATACCACTCATTGGTGCCCCCAATTTACTTCATTTGACATCCAACATTATTGGCAAGATCTAATTTCTTTCATTAACCATATATGGGGCTGAATTTGACCTATAAAAACAATATAACATATTTCATATGCAAATATAAATAGCAATGGAAATTCATTAGTCTCAGAACGTTGAAGGATCATTGCAAATTTGAATGACAGCCAACCACTCATATAGCCGTTGTTTTGTTTTGAAATTACTTTTCTAGGTATCTTCTTTGCAATATATGGACATGTTGGCATCTGGACTTCAAATCCATGTTTATAAAATATTGGGCTTGATACAATTAGTTGACTATTTTTTCGATCCTTTATAGGGGTTTTGACATTTTGTTTACTTTAGTCTTCTTTAATCCTTAACTTTACCCACATATACCAAGATCTATTTTTGTTGGTCTCTAACACCATTGGAAGACCACGTGGATATGAATTGAGCTTAATTACTCCTTGTTGTAGTATTTTTCGTAATTGTTTTTTGATCTCCTCACTTCCCAAGAATAATGTTCTATACATTCCAATATTTGGCATCTACCAAGTTCAGTTTTTGTTGGTCTCTAACACCATTGGAAGACCACATGGGTATACATTGGGCTTAATTACTCCTTTTTGTAGGATTTTTTAGAATAATTTTTTGATCTCCTCACTCCCCAAGAATAATGTTCTATACATGCCAATATTTGGCAAGGCTGACTCAGAGACAAGTTCAACCTTGTGTAGTTTGGATTGTTTCGGGGTGGCACACACATCTCAACACTACAACTTGCAAATTACTAACATAGGTCTCTGTAACCTCTGGGATTTTGACTTTAGGGTTGTACAAAGGTCACAAACATTCCTAATACACTTCAAATACAATGCATATCACATATCTTGACACTACAATTCACAAATTCTCTCTTGTGTTTTTCTATATTTTCTTTGAATTTTTGGGTTTACGCATATTACAAGTTGGTAGAGATGCTAACACCTCCTCTATTTCAGATTCCGGATTGGATCTTACCACTAATGACTTAGTTGACTTCTTTAGCTACAAGGGTATTTCTCCTTGTAGAGACCATGTCTCTATTACATGGTCAGGTTTTACCTCTTTGGGTGCTTTTGCAATTAGGTTTTTATTTTGATCAATCTCTTGGCTTTGGAGATGCTCTAGGAACTTCGGTCACTTGTGGAAAGTACTATTTTGATCTGTCTCATTGACCTACTTTGGTCACTTGTGGATAGCACTATTGCTTATTTTCATGTCTCCTCTCTAAGTCTTTGATATCATGTTTTTCTTCTGATTGATTTTGACTTCCCTTTCTTACGAGAAGATGAATATGATGCTAGCCAGACAACATGGAATAGTAAAATAGTGTGAATGGCATTCATAGTTTCAATTCAGGCAGGTCTTAGGTTCTTTGTGGCATATTTTATACCTTCATATTTTGTCGGTTAAAAACATGTGCTAGATGCAATTTGAATGCCAACTTAAGATTACCTGAGTAGCCTTGTAAGATCCCAGTTCATCTAGCTTACTTTGAATTAAGGTTTCATATCCATGTTTAGTTTGAAAGGTATATATGATCCTCTTGCATTTTACTTAATTGGCATTCCAGAAAGATACCATTTATAATTTTTCGCAGTAGTGTTGGATGCAATTGTTTTTAACTCTTCTCTGTTAATGTTATGTTCAAAAGCTTTATATTGAAAATATTGTTCAAGAAATCCAGAAAATCTAATCCATGTTACATTAGATTTGATGATTTGGGGTTGATGGGATTGCTTATGACATGGTTTCTTTTCATGCATACGTTCACCAATCTCACTCTTCTAAAATTTGGTTTTCTAGTTTTTGTTATTTAAATTTATTGAGAACTTTCATTACTTTCACCCTTTTAGCATGTTATATCAGATTTTGATAATGATACATAATCGTTTGACTTGTTAGTCATTTTCACTACTATATCTTAGTATAGATACGCGAATGATTTTCTTTTGTCTCTCAAACCTAAGCATGATGCCTGTGACATGTTGAGTAGTTCAAATGCAAGAAAAATGTTGTTTTGTCATGCCAATGGTCAAAATTGTGTAATGGTGCACTAGGGGAATGGTGAAATGGCACCCATTAAGAGTTGTTTTTCATAACCTAGCTAATGTGCTAGTGGCCATAATTGTCTACAATGGTGCAGTGGAAGAATGAAAAATTCCAAACACTTAGACTTGTTTTTCATAACTGGTTAGGGTAAAGTCCTACTAGTAGCTAGTTTAGCAATTTTGAAAACAGGAAAATCGTTCTTTTGATGAATGGTTTTGCATTTTATATTTAAAATTGAATATGGTATTGAGATGGAAGGTTGGGGGAACATGGTGATGAGATGGTAGGTGGATTTCTTGCAGAAAACTGTACCGAAATCTTACTATGGTCATATGGTTTGTTTTATTGGTGACCTCTGTTTTCTCCATCTTATCATTCTTCATTTTATTAAATGACAATAAGCTCCATACATGTGTTTCATTTTGTAATAGGTAAGAGAAAAAGGATAAATGTTTGTTGTGTTACAAGACACAATTTCCATTCCTCTGTTTTGGGTATTGATGTGACAAAAAATTTGTTGTCTCTTTTGAAATTTAAGCAGGATTCTACATGACAAATCAAGGAGCTTAAATGTTGGACAAATTTCATCTACTTGTGCAAGTTGCAATATTGAAGTAGTGAAGTCTCAAAATGTTGCCATTTAGATGTGTTTTGAGTACCTAGTAATGTAGAGTTAAAGGATAGTACATAACAAATCAAGCAGGAGCTTGAATGCTGGAAAAATTCCATCTACTTGTGCAAGTTGTAAGATTAAATCACTGAAGTCTCACAACATTGCCATTTAGAGGTGTTTTGAGTACCTAATAATGTAGAGTTTAAACCACATGAATAAGTAATTATATCTTGCTATTTAAGTAGGGTTTGATTCTTTTTACAACAGGTATAGGAATTTAGAGACAGAATGCCATTCTTGAATATTTTGACAAAGAGAATTGCCTTTTTTTTTGCAGTTGTAATAAAGTATTAACGACTTAGATTATTGCTGAAATCTATGCCAAATCTGTTGGATTTTGTGCAACTTCAGAAGATATTATTTATTATATTTAATTGTACTTGATTATACCTCCTAAGGGAGATGAACTTGATGTAATCACCTATGTAAACACATGAAAGAATCAATGTAAACCTTGGGGTGAAAAGAAACAAAGTAAAATATTAAAATTAAATTATTATTTCCCCCCCAAATGAAGTCGGCCCAGTTAAGGTATTTTTCATGTTAGCACTTGTATAAATAAGAGGAAAGTGCTCCTCATTATGACACTCACTCATCCACTCAAGTTCGCATTACTTGAAATAGAGAAGTTCGCATTTCTGGAGGAGAAGAAGATTGTTTTGGGGATCAACTTTTGGAAGACATTTTCCATCTTTTCTCTTTTGTATTATGATCTCAAAATTATCATCTCTATACGAAGGTTGTTGGGTTTTCTCCTGTTTGGGTTTCCCAGGATAAAATTTGTGTTATTGTTTTGTGCTTTGTCCTTCTTCTAGTAGATCTGATTTATGTGATTGAAGCATTATGCTATGAATGTATGAAACTTAACATGGTATCAGAGCAGTTCTAGAAGAAGCCATTGCCGGAACATTATTGGAACCCCGCTGAAACTAGGGTTGGGTTTCATCTTCTGAATTCTTCACCCATTCCATGTTAACTCCCTATATACTATAAAAGGACAAGATGGATTACCGGGTACAAAAAAAGTAAGAGACCGCAATAAGAAAATTGACATACTAAATAGTAAGCTCAAAACCTTTAAAATTTCCCTCACCTGAATGGTCACAATCAAACCCATGAAATATGTTGCACCTACCTAGGAGATGGAAATCATAGAAGGAAATGGACTACTCTACCAATACTTCATGGCCTACTCTACCAATACTTCAAACAAAGTCTACTATTAAGCAATACTCAAAGAGATAGTATGGAAGCTTGTGTGCATCCATTTTTTTATGAACCCCACAATCTTAACACTCAACTCCTAATGGCCATCCTTTGCCTTCTCTTTTTGAATTTAAGCCAAAGGGTATGAAAAACAACCTATTTTTCCTAATTTTGTTTTCTAATTTTTAGATATGCTGAAACGATGCATTACGTGACTGTTTTTTTTTCGATTTTGTTTACCTTATATTCATAATGGAAATTTACACTTCACATATTAACATATATGTTTGTCTTGTAGAAATAAAGGGGGATGCCTTGAACTTCTTCAAAAGTTGATTCCAGAGAATGCAAGGAGGAAATTCCCACATATTAGCCATCATTGTTAATGCATATTGCCTATTGGTTACGGTGAAATTCTGGTATCCTTTTTGTCCTAAGATAAGGAGCCTAAGAATTATTTATGGCTAGCACTAGTGTTCATAGATTGGGGTTTAGAAAGTAAACGAGACATTTTAAAGAAATGAGACCATATTTCCTTTATTGGATTGTGTTATGTTCAAAATTTGCATATTGGTTTTTCCAATATGTCTAACTATAACACCAAATCCCGCAAAAATGTTGGTGGCTGTAGAAGAGATTGATTCCTATCTGTTGGCACCTATAATTTTTTTTTGCACAAGTCCTAAGAGAAGGACTGACTCCACTGGGGAATTCCTTGAAGAGATGGTTAAAACCCCCTCCCTAGTCATGTCCAGGTCGCTAAGGCTACGAAGCAGCTTAGTTGGAAAGGAAATAATGAGAAAAAATGAAGGGTTTGGGCACTTTAAGCATAAGGGGGTAGCCCAAATAATCAAAAATGGGTAAAAAGACCAATAATATATAGTACGAATGAAAATAAAGTGAAGGATAAAACTTGGACAAGTCCCAACCGTTGATCTGGTGCGCGAAAGATATCCACGACCCTCGATCGCCCTCGCATCATGAAGTTGCGCGGAAAAGAACACAGGAGGATGGTTGCGAGAGATAAACTACCAGGATAGATGGCAGTCGGAGGAGCCCTCGCATGAGCGTTTTAGTAGTAAGTGAAAACCACCAGAAGGTTCGCGATACCACCGCAGGGGAGGATCAGGGTATGAGATCAATGACACACCTTGCATGGTCTGAGATCTGACGGTGTGGAAGACAAGTTGTCACATTTGGCACAGAGGTCAGGGAAAATCAACGGCTCACGACAAAGGAGATCAGATCTACGACTGTCGGATATGATAGATGCAAGGTTGATAACATAATAGGCCCCATTGGCAAGAGTGCTTGTAATGTCCCCATTTCGACCCCCTTTGTATTAAATCGTAAATGATGTAAATATCGATATTTAATCATGGTGAGGAGCTCAAGGCCAAGGCCCCACCATTGATTTAGCGTTTTATGTATCGACAATTAAAAATAGATGCCTATGGTTCTTGTGCTAGATATGCAAAATGTAAATTAAAACATCATGTAAATACGAATTTTAATGAAAATACCCACAACTAGCTATGCAATACAACAAACAGATGGGGCATGTTTCTACAAGGAATAGGGAGGGAAATTATTCAAACCCTTGAGCAAATGGTGTTAATCCATGTGTCAATGAGAAAACCCATGAACCACCAACTAACCATTTTGGGTTATGCACCCAATCATTTAATTCTTCCAAGAGTTGGTTGAGGCAGTTAATGCCTTGGGAATGAAGAGGTATGGCAGCCAATTTCGTGCATGGGCAAGCCATCAACCTGAGAATTCGTATTTTTGCTTCTTGGGCAAGAAAACACCCACGAAATGGTGTCCAAAGCCATTCTAAACCCATAGTCTCTCCTCTCTCACGCAGTTTTTGAGCTAGCTGGGTCTTTCCCTACACGTTTTTCATCCATTTTCTGCATTTTTCCATGCCTGGGAGCTCATTTTTGCATTGGACAGAAGCTGGGAGAGAAGGGCCACGATTTGGGACTGTTATGGAGGCCGTTTTTGCCCCAGAATGTCCATGGACGTTTTTCTAAAAACGGATTTGGCTTCTCAGGATTGTTCCCCATCTTCTAGTTTCGTTTTTGGGTTTCCCACGTTTTTCTGAAGCTAATGAAAACCCCATCTTTGGGCATCTCCCTGTAAAAATGTTTTATCATGCCCAATAAGAGTGGCTCTGCTGTTATGTGCATCCCGGTTTTGATTTGAACCTGTGAGCAAGAAACTTGGAGTGGTAGTGGACATAATTGGCTTGATAAACCTAGTGAAGGGAGTAACCTCTCAAGAAGATCAAGAGGGATTTGGCTACTTTTCTATGCAAATCCTGAGAGCACTAGAAAGGAAGGTATGGCTTGAGGTACTGTGTGGCAGTGAAGAGAATACTTCCTTGTTTTGGGTGTGTAGGCATTGTGAGTGCCAAGCTGAATAGATCTGGGAGGGGTGCCCATAGCTCTGTGGTTGATCTCACTAGCTTAGCCATTCTTCCTTTCCATTTCCTAGCAGCATGATAAACCCAATTGTAGATTGGCTTGGCTCATCTTGGTGTATGCTTGGCTATGTGTGAGTCTGTTGTTCCCTGGTTCCTTGTAGTAATCATTCCCAGCTCGGGGGTGGCAGTTGTATCAAGAGGTTGATAAGCACAACTGGCCTATGGTTGGGAGGAATGTTGTAGATGCATAGCTGGTTGCTTGGGACTACTTGTTAAGATAAGTATTCTCTTGTGTTAACTTTGAAATTATTAATTGTTGAATATCTTGAATATATGATTGATGTGTTATTGATATTATTTCCGTTGTGTTTTTCTTATAATTATAACATCCCATATGTCTTTCATATCATGTTCTTGCTTATTTAAAAGCTTATGGGGCTAGTTTCCCGGTTTTAGCACCATGTCCTCTCTATCATGCTGGTATGATAGAATGGGACGTTACATTTTGGTATCAGAGCTGCTGGTTGCAGCATTGGACCTCTATGGGCCAAATCCAATCACAACCACTTGGGAAGGTCCCTTCCTGATCACCACAGGTCTCAACATTGGGCCTAAACATGCTAAGTTGGATAGATTACAAAGGTAAGATTACCTCCTGCTGAGCAGCAGTCATCACTGAAAGAAGGGAAGATTTCAAAAAATTTCTTAAGAGTTTTTGGAAAAAAAAATTTAAGACTGTTTCGGGAAGAGTTGGGGAAATCGTTCCGAAATTTGCGGAAGAGTTCCGCGAACCGCCCCGAAACTGCAGAAGGAATTCTCTTCCGAAATTGCGGAAGGAATTCTCTTCCGAAATTGCGGAAGGAATTCTCCTCCGAAACTGCAGAAGGATTCCCCGATTTGTTCCCCAATGCGGAAGAATTCAGTGAACTGCTCCGAAATAGCAGAAAATTTTTCTAAGTGTTCGGCGTCGAAAGAAAATTTTCGGAAGGAATTCTCTTCCGAAATTGCGGAAGAAATTCTCTTCCGCAACTGCGGAAGACTTCGGTGAATCGTTCCGCAACTGCGGAAGGCTTCGGCAAATCGTTCCGCAACTGTGGAAGGCTTCGACAAATCGTTCCGCAACTACGGAAGGCTTCGGCGAATCGTTCCGCAACTGCGGAAGGCTTTGGAGAATCGTTCCGCAATTGTGGAAGCATTCCACAAGTCGTTTCGCAATTGCGAAAGCATTCCGCAAAATGCCCCGCAATTGCGGAAGGCTTTCGCGAACCGCCCTGAAACTATGGAAAGAATTTCCCAGTGTCTTCCGAAACTACAGAATCATTCCGCGAATGGCTCTGCAACTACGGAAGCATTTGGCGAATCGCTCCGCAACTGTGGAAGCATTTGCCAAATCGATCCGCAACTGCAGAATCATTCGGCGAATTGCTCCGCAATTGCGGAAGCGTTCGGCGAACCGCCCCGCAACGGCGGCAAGATTTGTAAAAAAAAAAAAAAAAAAAAAAAACGAGGGCACTGCCCCCTTGACCCCCTTTGTCCCCCTCATATGTCGTTGATTGTGAGAAAATTCGATGATTCGACAAATTGTCAACATAATATTTTCCCACGTGCATTAGGTAATTTATGATTTTTTGAGAATATAATGCAGCTAACAATTATGTTGATGAACACATTTTACAGAATCACAGTTATCTCAGGGCAGCACTCTAGATAGTACAATTGGAAAGTTTTGAATCTTGGTTGGGCCAAGAAAATCAACATCATGGATGATGCACAGGATCTGTATGAGCCTGAGACAGATGCCATGGGGGAGAACATACATGTTGAAAATGCTGAAACAGAATCTAATGGGAGAAGAAATCAAGAGACTCCTCCAGGTATTGCAGCCACCATGAGAAGCCTAAGGGTGGAGTTGCAAAGCTGTAGAGAAGACAATGAAAGGATGATTAAAGCTTAGGAAGAAAAAAATCAGTTGAATGCAGCCATGCTACAGAGTTTGACAAACATCCAAAGTCAAATAAACTCTGGGCATCAGACTTCAAATCCAGAAAGGGGTGGGAGTAGTTCTAGAAGGAATTCTCATAAGAGGGCCAATAGCTCAAGAAGAGTTTATACCGACATAACATATACTCCAGAAATCTCTTCTAATGAATCATCTGACTTGGAAGAATCCATTGAAGGTTCAAGCTCTTCTAAGAGGAAGAAGCACTACAAGAACAATTCACATGGGGAATTTAAGAAGGCAAAACCTCCTACATTTGATGGAGAGATAAAGTCTGGTCAGGAAGTTGAAGCTTGGCTTCTTGGGATGAGAAAGTATTTCCAAGTCCAAGACTACTATGATAATATGAAGGCAAGGGTAGCCATCTTCAACTTGAATGGAAGACCATCTATATGGTGGGAACAAATCAGGCAAGTGAAGAAGATCAACGAAAGGAAGATTGTGTGGAAGCAGTTCAAGAAATACTTCAAGCAGAAGTACCTCTCTGACAGGTACTATGATGATAAGATCAAAGAGTTCCATGAGCTGAGATTGGGACAATTGACCGTGGATGAATATGAAAACAAATTCTTGGAGCTGCTAAGATATGTCAGGTACATTCAAGATGATAAGGTGAAAATTCAGCGTTTCCTAAGTGGACTGCCCCAGTCATATAAAGATAGAATTGAGTTTGACGAACCTCGAACTCTAGAGGAGGCCATAAGAAAGGCCAAGTATTGCTTTGATCAAAACAGAAGCAAACCAGAATTCCATAAGGCATGGAAGGATAGGAAGAATGAAAATTTTGATCAAAGGAAGAAGGGGTTCAAGCCTTCTCAATTCCAGAATCAGCAAAGCCAACCATCACAGGTTGTGACTAAGCCAACTAGGATGATGGGAGACAAGCCAAGAGATCCAAAGGAGCCAAGAGAACCACTTCAATGTTGGGGTTGTGGAGGAGACCACATGCTTAGGAACTGTCCACATTGGAATGGGACTACAAATCAAGTCCACAACATCCAGGGAGCTGAAACTATGGGTCAAGTGGCGAGGACAATCCCTAGAATCTATGCAGCACTAGACAACTGCCAGGAAGATCATCAGTCAACTGTGGTTGAAGTTGAAGGTAAGATTTCTAAGCAATCTGTTTCTATTTTGATTGATCCTGGATCTACTCAGAGTTATGTCACTCCTAGAATTGTTGAGATTTGTGCTTTCAATAAATTAAAGCATAGTAAATCATGGTTAGTTCAACTAGCCACTGGAACCAAGAGAAAATTTAGTGAAATAGTAGAGAAATGTCCATTAGAGATGGATAGGCTATTCACTTATGCAGATCTGATTATTTTGCCACTGGGTTCCTATGATATTCTCATTGGAATGGATTGGTTAGAAGCACACAGGGTTAAACTTGACTGTTACAATAAAACATTTGAATGCATGGACGAAGAAGGAAACCCGAGGGTTGTAAAAGGGATTCCAAAGGTGACTTCTGTTAGACAGGTTTCAGCCATGCAGCTGAAGAAGTTATGTAGGAAAGGATGTCAATTGTATGCAACCCACATTTTAGAGGCAGCGGAGAATAAAACTCTTAAATTGGAGGACTATCATGTATTGCAAGAATTCAGGGATGTTTTTCCTGATGAGATTCCGGGACTCCCTCCAAAGAGAGACATTGAATTTACAATTGAACTTGTTCTAGGAGCGGCACTAGTGTCTAAGACACCCTACAGGATGAGTACACCGGAATTGCTAGAATTAAAAATGCAATTACAAGAGTTGTTGGAAAAGAAATATATTAGGCCAAGTGTATCCCCGTGGGGAGCACCTGTGCTATTTGTGAAAAAGAAAGATGGAACACTCAGGTTATGTATTGACTACAGGCAGTTCAACAAAGTCACTGTGAAGAACAAATACCCATTGCCCCGAATTGATGACCTTTATGACCAAATGAGAGGAGCAAAGGTATTTTCAAAGATTGACTTGAGGTCTGGTTACCATCAGGTAAGAATCAAAGAAGAAGATATTCATAAGACAGCCTTTAGAATGAGGTATGGACACTATGAGTTTGTAGTGGTGCCATTCGGTCTCACAAATGCACTAGCTACATTCGTGTTTCTCATGAATAATGTTTTTAGCAAGTATTTGGACAAGTTTGTTCTTGTATTCCTAGATGACATTCTCATCTATTCTAAGAATGAAGAAGAGCATGAAGAACATTTGAGAATGACAATGCAATTACTAAGGGATCATAAGATGTATGCAAAGTTGAGAAAATGTGACTTTTATAAAGATTGAATTCATTATTTGGGTCACATCATCTCCGACGAAGGAATATCTGTAGACACTGAGAAGATTGAAACCATTATGAATTGGCCAACTCCAAGGAATGTGACTGATGTAAGATCTTTTATGGGCCTTGCTGGTTACTACAGGAGGTTTATCGAAGGATTCTCTAGGGTTGCAAACCTGATCACTTCTTTGCAAAAGAAGGGGATACAGTTTGAATGGTCACCAAGATGTGAGGAAAGTTTTCAACGGTTGAAGAATCTTCTTACAAGTGCACCAATTTTGAAAATTGCAGACCCAGAAAAAGACTTTGTGGTGTGTACCGATGCATGCAATCAAGGACTTGGATGAGTTCTTATGCAAGACAACCACGTGATATGCTATGAGTCAAGAAAGTTGAAGGAGCATGAGAAGAACTATGCTACTCATGATATGGAACTTGCAGCCATATTGCATGCTTTAAAGATGTGGAGGCATTACTTAATGGGAAGAAAATTTGAGTTAAGGACAGACCATTGTGGTCTGAAATACTTGTTTGATCAGCCAACTTTAAATGCTAGGCAAGCTAGATGGTTAGAATTTTTGTGTGAATTTGATTTTGAAATCAAACACATAAAAGGGAAAGAAAACAAGGTGGCTAATGCACTCAGTAGTAAGGTACATGAAATGTATGTGGCAACGCTTAGTACTTTCCAACTAGATTTGAGACAACAGATTGTTAACCATATTGTTGAGGATGAAGTGTACATGCAGATAAAGGATAAATTGCAGCAGCAAGACCTTGGCAAGAAGTATGAAGGCTATCATTTGGAAGAAGGCAGACTTCTTACTTATAAGAATAGAGTCTATATTCCAAATGCGGCAGATTTGAGGAGGATTGTTATGGATGAAATCCATAAAGCTCCATACTCTGGTCACCCAGGATATCAGAAAACAATTGCTACAGCAAGAAAATATTATTTCTGGCCAAGCATGAAGAAGGATGTCGCTGAATACATCTCTAAGTGCATGGAGTGACAGTAGGTGAAGAGTGAACACCAACATCCAGCAGGTTTATTGCTCCCAGTGCCAATTCCAGAATGGAAATGGGAAGTAATATCCATGGACTTTATTACAGGATTGCCAAAGACTGTGAGACACCATGATTCCATCATGGTTGTGGTGGACAAGTTAACAAAGGCAGCACATTTTATACCGGTTAAGTCCACACATAAAGCCGATGCCATTGCAAATATTTTCATGAAGGAAATTTTCAGATTACATGGGTTTCCTAAGGCAATAGTTTCTGACAAGGATACCAAGTTCACTTCCAATTTTTGGAAAGGTCTCTTTGCAAATTTGGGTACACAACTGAGCTTTAGTACCGCATACCATCCTCAAACAGATGGGCAAATAGAAAGAGTAAATTGGGTGCTTGAAGACATGCTCCGCATGTATGTAATGGAAAAACCATCCTAGTGGGAGGATTATCTACACTTGGTAGAATTTGCATATAACAATGGGAAACAAGCATTGTTAGGAATGAGTCCTTATGAGGCTTTGTATGGCAGAAGGTGTAGGACACTAGTGACTTGGGATAATCCAGTGAACATAATTGTACTTGGGCCAGAATTGGTTAAGGAAATGGAGCAAGAAGTTGCCAAGATTAGACAGAATTTAAATGTAGCCCAGGATAGACAGAAAAGCTATGCAGATAAACATAGAGTGCATAGGGAATTCAATGTTGGGAATCAAGTGTATCTTAGAGTGAGATCAAGGAAGAGTTCCTTGAAGCTTGGGATTTGTGCCAAGCTATCACCTAGATATTGTGGGCCATTTGAAGTGCTTGAAAGAATAGGGTCAGTTGCATATAGACTTGCATTGCTTGCTAGCACTAAAGCTCATAATGTTTTTCATGTCTCTTTGCTTAAGAAATATGTACATGATCCTAACCATGTGATTAATTGGGATGTGATCCAGGTGGAACCCGAGGGAGAATTCCAAACCGATCCATTGCGCATCCTAGACAAGAAGGCAACATTGCTCCGGAACCGAGCCATCGGACAGGTAAAGGTGCAATGGAAGCACTACGGTCCCGATGAGGCTACATGGGAGCTGGAGGATGCCATGAGGGTGGCATATCCATTTTTGTTCAATTTTGATGAGCAGTGAGGACAGTGCTAATGTAAGGGGAGGGGAATGTAATGTCCCCATTTTGACCCCCTTTGTATTAAATCGTAAATGATGTAAATATCGATATTTAATCATGGTGAGGAGCTCAAGGCCAAGGCCCCACCATTGATTTAGCGTTTTATGTATCGAAAGTTAAAAATAGATGCCTATGGTTCTTGTGCTAGATATGCACAATGTAAATTAAGACATCATGTAAATACGAATTTTAATGAAAATACCCACAACTAGATATGCAATGCAACAAAGAGATGGGGCATGTTTCTACAAGGAATAGGGAGGGAAATTATTCAAACCCTTGAGCCAATGGTGTTAATCCATGTGTCAATGAGAAAACCCATGAACCACCAACTAACCATTTTGGTTTATGCACCCAATCATTTAAATCTTCCAAGAGTTGGTTGAGGCAGTTAATGCCTTGGGAATGAAGAGGTATGGCAGCCAATTTCGTGCATGGGAAAGCCATCAACCTAGGAATTCGTATTTTTGCTTCTTGGGCAAGAAAACACCCATGAAATGGTGCCCAAAGCCATTCTAAACCCATAGTCTCTCCTCTCTCACGCAGTTTTTGATCTAGCTGGGTCTTTCCCTACACGTTTTTCATCCATTTTCTGCATTTTTCCATGCCTGGGAGCTCGTTTTTGCATTGGACAGCAGCTAAGAGAGAAGGGCCACGATTTGGGACTATTATGGAGGTCGTTTTTGCCCCATAATGTCCATGGACGTTTTTCTAAAAACGGATTTGGCTTCTCAGGATTGTTCCCCATCTTCTAGTTTCATTTTTGGGTTTCCCATGTTTTTCTGAAGCTAATGAAAACCCCATCTTTGGGCATCTCCCTATAAAAACGCTTTATCATGCCCAATAAGAGTGGCTCTACTATTATGTGCATCCCGGTTTTGATTTGAACCTATGAGCAAGAAACTTGGAGTGGTAGTGGACAGAATTGGCTTGATAAACCTAGTGAAGGGAGTAACCTCTCAAGAAGATCAAGAGGGCTTTGGCTACTTTTCTATGCACATCCTGAGAGCACTAGAAAGGAAGGTATGGCTTGAGGTACTGTATGGCAGTGAAGAGAATACTTCCTTGTGTTGGGTGTGTAGGCATTGTGAGTTCCAAGATGAATAGATCTGGGAGGGGTGCCCATAGCTCTGTGGTTGAGCTCACTATCTTAGCCATTCTTCCTTTCCATTTCCTAGCAACCTGATAAACCCAATTGTAGATTGGCTTGGCTCATCTTGGTGTATGCTTGGCTATGTGTGAGTCTGTTGTTCCCTGGTTCCTTGTAGTAATCATGCCCAGCTCGGGGGTGGCAGTTGTATCAATAGGTTGATAAGCACAACTGGCCTATGGTTGGGAGGAACGTTGCAGATGCATAGCTGGTTGCTTGAGACTACTTGTTAAGATAACTATTCTCTTGTGTCAACTTTGAAATTATTAATTGTTGAATATCTTGAATATATGATGGATGTGTTATTGATATTATTTTCGCTGTGTTTTTCTTATAATTATAACATCCCATATGTATTTCATATCATGTTCTTGCTTATTTAAAAGCTTATGGGGCTAGTTGCCCAGTTTTAGCACCACGTCCTCTCTATCATGCTGGTATGATAGGAGGGGACGTTACAGTGCTAAAAACTAGACACTTGGATAGCTCCCCGCCATAGATACGTTAAAGGAAAGATCAACGCTCCTCGTCGATCGTCGCAAGGTAAAAGAGAACCCCAGATAAGCAAAGAAGGTGGTTGCGAGAGTGCATAAAATCCGCCAGGTGTCACCACCCAAGCACCTCACGAGGAATATTAAGTGGTAACCCAAAACCATAGGTCGGGTCGTGATACCACCATATCTTTAGATGTGGTTAGGTACGATGGATGGCTAATATTTAAAGCCAATAGAAGATCCTACGGCAGAGATGAAAAGATGTCAAATAACAGAAGTTAAATAAGGGATCAGATCAATGGACTAGAAGCAATGCCCAGCAGATCGACGGACGAGAAAGAGGGACAGCTGGCGAAAGTGAGTAGAAGTTATTTGGAGAAGTTTTATATATATAACGTGGCATGTGTAAAATAGACATTTTTTTCTTGGACCTGTCGGAGTTGGAAGCTTCTGGAAGTGCAGAAGATGAAAAGGACAATAGGGAAAAAGGTCGCTCTCAAGCTTTCCATGACAGGTAGGGTCCCAAACTCCTTTATTTACAGCAACCAGTGTATTTTATAATCATAGAATGGTAGACGAACAGGTTTCTACTAGTTCTAAGGTCAGAGTAACCCTAGAAGACAGAGACTGTGATGTGTTTGACCCAGTCCTTCGGCTCCCTATACCAGAAGTTAAAAGAAGGCTGAAAGCCCTGCTTGAACAAGGGTTAGATGTCCATAGAGTCCATCAATCCTTTTTCATTTTCTTTTGCTTGGAACAGATAATGCCTTTTCCGGAGTTCGTTTCATGGTGTTCATTGAATTACTCAGAACCCCATCGAGTAATAATGAATGCCAAAGGGTCTAAAATCGTCTATAGTGTTGATGCTGCCGTCGTCCGAAATACCCTTGCCGTGCCAAAGTCTCCATCCCTAACCCCCGAAAGTTCCTCTGAAGAGTCAGTCGTTACTCTGTAAAGGAAAATTTCCCCTGAAATCTGTAAAGATTTCATTAACACTTGTTTAAAACCTGATGTAGAAATCACAGACACCCCCTACCCGCTAGACATCAACCTTTTTAATGACCACACCCAGTTGGTTTTTTCTTTGATAGCATAGTTTTTAGGTTTAGTCTCAGACTTATGGATAATTGAAGTACAACTAAGCCTATTATTCAGGATTAGTGTTAGTTCCCCAGAGGCAGGAAGTGAGTCAGTACCATCCCTCAAGTTTGAGGAATTTTTGGCAGAGAAGATCCATGCACAGTTGACTTGTTTTGAAAATACAATATTTTTTCGGTTTCAAGCATATTTGACTAAGATGATTCTGCATAGTAGTGCATACGAGTTAAGGTTCTCTCAGGTACTCTTTACAGGGAATTTGGAGGATAATGTTTTCAATTACATGAACTACATTCTATTTGATGTATACAAAGTTATGTTTGAGGAAGAACTACCCAGAGTACTACCATAAATGGAAATTTTGATGCAGTTGAAAGATGAACTAGCCATTGGCGACTGGTTCTTGCTGAAAGATGCCACAGTGATAAGGATGTATGGTTTTGTACATGAACCATATGTTTTTCTAGCATTTTTAACTTTGAGGGTTTTTTAACTTGAGTTTATTCGATAGAGGTTAATTGCAGAAGAGGAGCAGTTTGGGCAATATAAGAAAGGTTCCGATATAAAGCATGTAAAAAAGCTGCAGTTCAATTTAATTGAAAATGATTGCCATATGGGCCAAGCCACCTAGACGCAATCAAGTGTTTTTTCTATATGGCCCGAAAAGTATGACCAAATATATCCGATGTCATTTCAAGCCTCGGTCATCTTGCCAAATCATTTGGAAAAGTCTAATAAAAAAATCCTAGCGGAATGATTCGCATGGAGACGCTGTCATTATGGGTTGTTATAAACCCGATCCCCTAGGCTCGCAACTCATGCCTAAAAAGGTGGTGAGTTCCTCTATCTTGGTATTGTTTACAGTCTGTATCAGAACATGGAGAGAAGACAAGGAGCCAGAGTAGTAATTATACCAGGACATGTGTTGTCCGAGATGGAGGAAGAACACGTTTATTTACCTCCCATTGTTCGTAGTCATGTGGAAGACTGCTCCTTTCGCAAACTAGAAGATCCTCAAGAAGGATAGACAAATGGGAGGTTGCAGCAGCAGATGAAGAAAAAAGAAACCTATGAAGAAGGCGAGCAGAAAATCTGCCAAGAAGTCAAAATTATAAAAGGTTTAATACTCCCTATGGAAGGGATACCTTCTACTCTTCAACCAAAAAGAAGCCATGTAGAATATTCTTTCGACGTGGGTGATTTTCTTGATTGGTATGAGCAGGTGAAAACTCATGACTAAGGTGGCAACATTTTTATGTTATCCACATTTTACCACCCGGCTAGCCTGTCTATTTGGCTACATGTGTATATTCCTTATCTCCAATTCTGAAGGTTAAGGTGGCCCGTGATCTATTTTTGAAGAACTTCCGCCCATGTCTTATGTTGATTAGCTTGACATAAGGGTCCTGGAGAAAGAGATGACAAGTTATGACATCCCAAGACCTAAAATTTGGTTACCTGTAGAGACATACAGAAAGATGAAATATACCTATCATGCTCCACTGGCAGCTGCTACCCCTTAATCTCAGATCTGTGCATTTTTAAGTATCAGCTTATTTTTGATATAGAAGTTTAGGATGTATTTAGGATTTTGATTTTCCAGGACGTGGCAGTGGGTTTCCCGTTATGTAATGAAGTCTCACCATTGGATAGATATTTTAAATATCTTTTATATTGTTTAACGACAATACTGGCAAATGAAAGAAAGCAGCTAGGCTTATCTTGTTATATTTTATGTTTTATGATAGTGACATCTGAACTATGATGAGGTGTCCCTATATTGTAACTAATTTCTGTTTCAAAGGGGCCGAGTGTGAGACTCTAGGCCACTATAAGTTCCATGTATTTTCAAATGGAAAAGGGGGGAGAACTTTTGGAACTCTGCATATTTTGTCTACTGTTGTTATTTTGAGATATTACTTGAATAAAAGTGTCAGAAGCTTACATGCGTTTTTCAGAGATTCCCGTGTAATCGGTCTAGTAGTCTGTTTTTTCCTTTCTTATGTGATATGTGTTTCTTTCCTTTGTTAATCCATATTGTTAACATTCCTTCATACTTGGTTTAGTGTAGTATCTGAATGAGATTCATAGAAATTATGCCTTGTTCATTTCTTACCAAGTATTTCACAAAATATTTCTGCTAAAGTTGGTATAGGATTCATCTGTGTATGCCTTATATCAATGGATTGTTCATCTTTCTTTTGTTTCACCAATTAAATCACTTTGACTACTAGCTAGTTGCTACCTTGCCTCTGTATGAATGTATCTGCTAAGCATTTGATAATAATGTTTATGTTATACTTGAATTGACTCCATTTCCCAATATAGATCCCTGTTGTTCTCCACCAATGGTTTACAGCAGTAAAACTTGTCCTACAGAAATTTGACCTTCTGTGTATGTTTTAATAGAACATCTTGAGAATGAATGCTGGTGTTCCTTTTTCATGGTTGACGCCCTTGATTATTTCCAGTTTTTCATTAGTTTATTGAGAGATCCCTCTCAGACTGTGTTGGGTCAGTAACATCAGTCCAAATATTGGTTAGTTGTTACCCCGAATTACCCTTCTTACAACCTGGGGGTCAATTTGGGTGTTAACAAATTGGTGCCTCTGTCGGGGACCGCAAGTTTTCTTATTTTCCTTGCAAGAACGAAAAAAAAATTCGAAGATTCAAAGAAAAGAGAGATCCCTGTGGGAAAACAGAGATTTCCATATTTTGAAGGTTGTACAATTTTTCCCTAGCAACTCCACTCATAAAGATTTATATTCAAGAAAGCGCTCCACTGGGGAAGACCTTCGAAGCTAAATCCTAGCTCTGAAGGAGAACTCAACAAGGCATCCTGGCCTCAAGGAAGATCCATACTAGAGGTAATCCTATTTCTGAAATTCAGCTAGTTGTTGATAATCCGGAAAGTCTGCTTAGGCAAAAAGCTGAAAAAAATAAAGCTAGTACTTCAAACAGTGAAAACATCGTGTCCGGAGAAGAGTTACCTATTTTTCAAGAATTAAATGTAGAGATTGACATTGGGAAACCTTTACCAAAATCAAGATCTGAATCTTATCTAAGCTTAGGTGAAGGAGTTCTTAATAATCCTAAATCCTACTTGTTAGATCCTATCTGGCGTGATTTACTAGATACTATCAAAGCTAAAAAGGCTAAACCCTGTTCCTAGAATATCCCACCCCTTTCACAAAATCTGCCTGTAACCATGGCTGCTAGATTTGCACCTTTAGCCTTACCACCTGTTTTACATGATCTACCTCAAAACTATGCATAAAGGATCGTCTCCTATGATGGAGAGGGAAATTTTTTTCTGTTAGACAGCATGTAGATAGGTTTGAAGATTTTATTGATTTGGAGGAAGTAGATTATGATGATGCCAAAATGAGGTTATTTGCCCAAAGTTTGTTTGGAGAACCTAAAAAATTGTATAGGTTGCTACCAAATGCTTCTATAAATGATTTTGTAGAATTTAATATTCTTAGAGAGATGGGAAATGATAGGAAGTCCTACCCTAGTCTTGTCCCAGTACAATCACATCAAGAAAGGAGGTTTTGAGTCTGTGCATGAATTTTCTGCTAGATTTATGAGGGCATACAATTCTATTCCAGACGACCTAAAGCCCTCGGGAGGCGCTGCAAAACTCCACTTTGCAGAGGCCTTTGATGGAGATTTCTCAAGTCCATTAAGAGAAAGAAAGTCTGCCTCCCTGCCTGTTTTGCTAAAGGATGCCCTAGAGGTAGAGGCAAACATGATGGTCTCAGGAAAAATAAAGGGTAAAACAGAGGCTGAAAGAAAGAAGCAAGAGACCCAAAATTCTACCTCATCCGCTTCTAACGATGCAAAATTTGATACCATGATGAAAGCCATGGAAAAGTTGATGGATAGATTAACCATAGATACCAAGCCTCCTTCCTGAGAAAATACTGAAAACCAGATATGAAACCCAAACTTTAGAAGACCACCACCTCCTGCAAGAAATCAAAGAAATCTTGAAGAACAACCAATGCATCCTCCTTTTGTTGAAAATATGGTAGATAATGAAGTACCTGAAGAACCCGCTGAGGCCCATATTCATTTTGTTGACTCCCTAGACCATGAAATATACTTGACTGAAAGGGAAGATGACTTCTTTAACAATGGAAGTACTAGTAACAAACTTGAGTTAGAATCTAAGCAATACCTAATGGGTTATCAAAATGCTATGGATGATCTCCAAAGAAAGCTAAAATTGAGAAATAGAGAAGTTATGATGAATAAAGGAAAGCTTACTTTAAACCAACCTCCAGTCACCAAGCAGGCTGTAGAAAAGCTGAAAGAGAAACAATGAGGAGCTGTTGCAAATAAGAGACCTGAAAGTAAAGAAGAAGATGGTCAACCTTCAAAGGAGGTTAAACCACCAGAAGTCACATAGATAGTCAAACCTGGCCCCACTTTTAGTATCAAAGTTGAACTATCAAAGGTAAAGATCTCCAAGGTAAAGATCTCCATCCCTCTTAATGAGCTACTGAAAAATAAAGAGTATAGGGAAGAGATAACAAAGATGGTTAAAGGGAAAAATGAATGCCAACATGATATTCTGGAACTATCTAATGATGCTCCTACCATAATCTTTGGATCTAAGTTGGAAGAACCAGGCGATGAAGAAGTCCCTCTTTTCTACTTAAGCCTAAATGTCCATGATCAAATCTTGCACAATGCCTTAATAGACTCTGGGGCATCTCATAACCTGGTGCCAAAATCTGTGTTGAAAGAGCTAGAATTAGAAGTGACTAGGCCATACCAAGACCTTTTCTCCTTTGATTCTAGAAAAGTGCCCTGTTTGGGACTGATTAAGAACATGGTAGTGACTCTAACCCAACTCCCTACTAAAAGTGTCATGATGGATGTGGTGGTGGCTGATGTGCCTGCAAAATTTGGGATGCTTTTTTCAAGATCATGTGTTTCAAAGTTGAAAGGAACTATGCATATGGACTTATCTTATGCCACAATTCCCATTTTTGGAGCAAATAGGAGATTATATAGGGAAAACAGGATGGAGTATGTTGTCAGCAGCAAAAGAAAACTTGAGAATCACCCTATATATGCAGTTGATACAGACATGGGATGCTCCATTTTTGTTGTTGATAGTCCTCGTTGTGATCCTAACCCTCCCTCATATATGGAAGTTGATGAAGATAAGGAATTTGCAGCTAGGTATGAAGCTTCTGAAAGAGAAAAAAATGAAGAAGGCTGGTGGAAAATGTATTTTGATGGTTCTGTGAGCAAAAATGGTGCTGGAGCAGGGGTTTGGATCATTCCTCCCAACATGGAGTCCAGGGAACTTTCATATAAGCTGACATTTGAATGTACTAATAATGTTGCCGAATATGAAGCATTACTGTTGGGATTGCGGGCTCTAAAAAATTTGGGAGCTAAGAAGATAGAGGTGTTTGGGGACTCTGATCTAGTAGTGCACCTGATAAATGATAGTTACCAAGCCAAACACCCAAGAATGAGAGCATATAGAAATGAAGTTTGGGATCTCTTTGGAAAAATTTTCACGGAACATAAGATTAGAGTAATCCCTAGACATGAAAATGAGGTGGTAGATTCCTTGGCAACTACTGTTGGAGGTTTTAAGACCCCAATCTTCTCCCAAACCAAGTATGAGGTCGAAATAATAAACATACCTTCTATTCCCGATAATTCTAAGTATTGGCAGGTATTTGAAGATGACTTACAACTCAGGAGATTTTTAGAACTTTCTGATGAGTTTGCAAATGTGCATATTGATACTGAAAATGAGAACCTGGAAAACCTTGTAGAGGGAGAGAATGTTGAAGAAGCTGAAAGCCAAGGGTGGAAAAACAGGATGGGTGGTAAAGATATTATTCAATTAAAGAATAATTACATCCCTAAAGGCCTGATACCCCTGGAAAATCTCTTTGATCAAGATGATGCAGCCAAAAATCCAAAATTTGAAGCTTCCCAAGAATCAGTAGAAGATCAAAACTTGGGTATAGAGAAAGATCCTCGAATGGTTAAACTGTCTACAAGGCTACATGCTAACAAGAAAGGACGCTATGTAGAATTGATGAAAAGATACAATGATGCTTTTGCCTGGACCTATGAAGACTTAAAGGAGTATGATACTTCAATCATACAGCATGCCATTCCGCTCAAGCCAGGTGAGAAACCTTTTAAGAAAAAATTAAGGAGAATCAATCTTAAGTTAACAAATATCATAGAGAAAGAAGTCAAAAAACTATTCAATGCAAAGATAATTGTTACCTTAAGGTTCTCACAATGGATAGCAAATCTGGTCCGAGTTAGAAAGAAAAGTGGAGAAATCAGAATTTGTATTGATTTCGGGAACCTGAACAGGGCATCAATGAAAGACAATTACCCTCTACCTAAAATGGAGCATATCTTACAGCAGGTAGTAGGGGCCGAAAGAATTTCCACCATGGATGGTTTCTCAGGGTATAATTAGATTAAAGTGCACCCAGAAGACCAAGAGAAAACCGCTTTTACAACTCCTTGGGGAACTTTCATGTAGGCTAAGATGCCATTTGGTTTGATGAACGCTGGAGCAACTTTCCAAAGAGCTATGGATATTTCGTTTGCTGAAGAAAAAGATAAATTTTTGGTGGTATATATGGACGATATAACAATTTTTTCAAAATCAGATGAAGAACATCTCAAGCATCTAGAGAGAGTTTTCATAAAAAATAGGAAATATGGCATTTCCTTGAATCCCAAGAAATCCTTTTTTGCTCTGGATGAGTCTAAGCTTTTAGGGCATATCATCACCAAAGATGGGATAAAAATTGATATTGAGAGGGTCAACGCTATTCAGAAAGTAGGAGAGCCGAGAAGCAAAAAGGAAATTCAATATTTCATTGGCCAAGTGAGTTTTTTAAGGAGATTCATACCAAGTTTCGCTAAAATAATGAGAAGTATTACAAATATATTAAGAAAAGAGAATCAAATAAAGTTGAACGAAGAAGCCAGAGATTCTTTTAAAGGAATCAAGACAGCCATCACCGAAGCTCCAGTGTTGGCCACCCCAAACTTTACTAAGGATTTCCTAATTTTTTCATACGCATCTGAACATATAATAGATAGGGTGCTGTTGCAAAAAAAATGATCAAAATGCTGAGCAACCTATTGCTTTTTTCAGCAGAGTGTTGAGAGAAGGGGAACTGAAATATGATATCATAGAGAAACAGGCTTATGCTCTCATAAAATCTTTGAAAGATTTCAGGGTCTATATTATACACTCGCACATCATTGCTTATGTCCCAAATAGTGTTGTGAAAAGCATTTTGACCCAGTCTGATCCTGAAGGAAGAAGGGCCAAATGGATTGCAGTATTACTAGAATATGATTTAGAGATAAAACCCACAAAACTGGTGAAAGGTCAGGGGTTAGCAAAATTAATGACTGAAGAAAATTGTGACTCTTTACAGCTAAATTTTTTGGAGGACCATCCTAACCAGCCGAATACAAACATACAGCTGAAGCCTGAATTCTCTGAGTCCCCTTGGTATACTGACATTGTTTTTGTACTGCAGAATTTACAAGCACCTGTAGGGTTAAGTAAAAGAAGGGCCAGGTCTATAAAACTAAAGGCTATCAAATACTGTATCATGAACCAATACCTATATTGGAAAGACCCTGAAGGGGTGCTGCTAAACTGTTTGGTTGAAGAAGAGGCTAAAAACATAAAAGAAGAATTCCACAAAGGGGACTACGGAGGACACCATTCCTGGAAGGCGACAGTAAAAAAAATCCTAAGGGCAGGGTTTTACTGTCCCACAATGTTTACCAATGTTTACAAAGAGACTGTGGTTTGTCACCAATGTTAGATTTTTGATGGAAAAAGAAAGGTTGTTTCCCTCCCTCTACATCCTATCATAGTGGAAGCACCTTTTCAATAGTGGGGTTTAGATTTCATTGGGGAAATAAACCCAAACTCCTCTGGACAGCACAGATGGATCCTGACGGCTATTGATTATTTTACCAAATGGATAGAAGCCATACCTACCAGAAGAGCAACTGAAGGAGTAATCATGGATTTTCTGGAAGATAACATCCTGTCCAGATTTGGATGCCCCAAAATAATTGTGACTAATAATGCTCCAGATTTCTATTCCAAAAAGGTGATTAATCTCTGCCATAAGTACCATATCAGCCTGAATCATTCCAAGACCTATTACCCTCAAGTAAATGGACTAGCAAAGTCTTCAAATAAGAGCTTGGTAAGGATCATCAAAAATTTTTTGGAAGATAACAAGAGGTCTTGGCATATAGAGTTAAAGTATGCTCTGTGGGCTGACAGAATCAACATGAAAAGAGCCATTGGAATGTCACCATTTCAGTTGGTGTATGGAGCCGAAGTGATTTTTCCAGCATCCCTAGGTTTTCCTGTCATGAGAATATTAAAGGGAACATAAGAAGAACCAAATCACATGCAAAGAAGAGTAAATCAGATAGTTGAGCTGAATGAGCTAAGGAATAAAGCATATGACATAGTAGAAATCCATCAAGAAAAAATTAAGGAAGATTTCGAAAAAAAGGGCAAGAAAGATTATTTTCAGGTTAGTGACTTAGTTCTGAAATGGAATGCCCATAAAGAAGAAAAACATGGAAAGTTTGACCATATGTGGATGGGACCGTATATTATTGTAGCAATCCGAGGAATAAATTCTTTTGTCTTGGAACATCAAGACGGATCTGCCTGGTCGGGAGGTCCAGTCAACGGGAGATTCTTAAAACATTACCTGTCCTAAGGGAAGTAGGTATCTCATGTACCATAGCCTGTGTATATATTTTTTCATTTGTTTTACAGTTGTTTTGAAATCTCTAATGGCAAACTTGAAAGACTTGAAACCCTAAAGAAAAGAAGATAAGGTCTAGAAAGCTAACCATGGTTCTTTTTCTTTTCATGTGTGGGCCGTCTAGATATACGGTAGATACAGTTACAGTTCTAAGAATTCAGAAGAAGTAATTGACTCTGAAGTTTGAACTGCCCAATGGACTAGGCACTTGGTCTACGGAGTTCTTTGCTACCTCGCAGGGAGGATAGCATCCCCGGTTGGAGCCAGTTGTTGGCACCTATACATTTTTTTGCACAAGTCCTAAGAGAAGGGATGACTCCACTGGGGAATTCCTTGAAGAGATGGTTAAAACCCCCTCCCTAGTCATGTCCAGGTCGCTAAGGCTAGGAAGTAGCTCAGTTGGAAAGGAAATAATGAGAAAAATGAAGTGTTTGGGCAGTTTAAGCATAAGGATGTAGCCCAAATAATAAAAAAATGGGTAAAAAGACCAATAATATATAGTCTGAATGAAAATAAAGTGAAGGATAAATCTCAGACAAGTCCCAACCGTTGATCCGGTGCGTGAAAGAGATCCATGGCCCTCGATCGCCCTTGCATCATGAAGTTGTGCGGAAAAGAACGCAAGAGGATGGTCGCAAGAGATAAACCGTCGGGACAGATGGCAGTCGGAGGAGCCCTTGCATGAGCGTTTCGGCGGTAAGTGAAAACCGCCTGAAGGTTAGCGATACCACCACAGTGGAGGAGTAGGGTATGATATCAACAACGCACCTTGCATGGTCAGAGATCTGACGGTGAGGAATACAAGTTGTCACATTTGGCACGGAGGTCAGGGAAAGTCAATGGCTCACGACAAAGGAGATCATATCTACGGCTGTCTGATATGAGAGATGCAAGGTTGATAACATAATAGGCCCCACCGACGAGAGTACTGAAAACTAGACACTTGGCTAGCTCCCCGTCGTAGATATGTTAAAGGAAATATCAACACTCCTCGTCGATCATCGCAAGGTGAAAGAGCACCCCAGATAAGCAAAGAAGGTGCTTGCGAGAGTGCATACCATCTACCAGGTGTCACCACCCAAGCACCTCGTGAGGAAGATTAAGTGGTAATCCAAAACCAAAGGTCGGGTCGTAATACCACCATATCTTTAGATGTGGTTAGGTTCCCTATGGATGGCTAAGATTTAAAGCCAATAGAAGATCCTATGGCAGAGATGAAAATATGTCAAATCAGAGAAGTTAAATAAGGGATCATATCAACGGACTAGAAGCAATGCCCAACAGATCGACGGACGGGAAAGAGGGACAGTTGGAAAAAGTGAGCATAAGTTATTCGGAGAATTTATATATATATAACGCGGCATGTGTAAAATAGACATTTCTTTCTTGGACCTGTCAGAGTTGGAATCTTCTAGAAGTGCAGAAGCCGAAAAGGACGACAGGGAAAAAGGTCGCTCTCAAGCTTTCCATGATAGGTAGGGTCCCAAACTCCTTTATTTACAGCGAGCAGTGTATTTTATAATCATAGAATGGTAGATGAACAGGCTTCTACTAGTTCTAAGGTCAGAGTAACCCTAGAAGACAGAGACTGTGATGTGTTTGACCCAATCCTTTGGCTCCCTATACCAGAAGTTAAAAGAAGGTTGAAAGCCCTGCTTGAACAAGGGTTAGATGTCCATAGAGTCCATCAGTCCTTTTTCATTTTCTTTTGCCTGGAACAGATAATGCCTTTCCCAGAGTTCGTGTCACGGTGTTCATTGAATTACTCAAAACCCCAACGAGTAATAATGAATGCCAAAGGGTCTAAAATCGTCTGTAGTGTCGACGCTGCCATTGTCCGAAATACCCTTGCCGTGCCAAAGTCTCCAGCCCTAACCCCCAAAAGTTCCTCTAAAGAGTCAGTCGTTACTCTATACAGGAAAATTTCCCTTGAAATCCGTAAAGATTTCCTTAACACTTGTTTAAAACCAGATGTAGAAATCACAGACACCCCCTAGCCGTTGGATGTCAACCTTTTTAATGACCACACCTAGTTGGTTTTTTCTTTGATAGCACATTTTTAGGTTTAGACTCAGACTTATGGATAACTGAAGTACAACTAATCCTGTTATTCAGGATTAGTGTTAGTTCCCCAGAGGCAGGAAGTGAGTCAGTACCGTCCCTCAAGTTTGAGGAATTTTTGGCAGAGAAGATCCATGCACAGTTGAGTTGTTTTGAAAATACCATATTTTTTCAGTTTCAAGCATATTTGACTAAGATGATTTTGCATAGTAGTGCAGACGAGTTAAGGTTCTCTCAGGTACTCTTTACAGGGAATTTAGAGGATAATGTTTTCAATTACATGAACTACATTCTATCTGCGGTATACAAAGTTATGTTTGAGGAAGAACTACCTAGAGTACTACCATAAATGAAAACTCTGATGTAGTTGAAAAATGAACTAGCCGTTGGCGACTGGTTCTTGCTGAAAGATGCCACAGTGATAAGGATGTATGGTTTTGTACATGAACCATATGTTTTGCTAGCATTTTTAACTTTGAGGGTTTTTTCCCTTGAGTTCATTCGGCAGAGGTTAATTGCAAAAGAGGAGCAGTTTGGGCAATATAAGAAAGGTTCCGATATAAAGCATGTAAAAATGCTGCAGTTTGATTTAATTGAAAATGATTGCCACATGAGCCAAGCCACCTTGACACAATCAAGTGTTTTTTCTATATGGCTCGAAAAGTATGACCAAATATATCCGATGTCATTTCAAGCCTCGGTCACCATGACAAATCATTTGGAAAAGTCTAATCAGAAAATCCTAGCGGAATGATTTGCATGGAGACACCGTTGTTATGGGTTGTTATAAACCCGATCCCCTAGGCTTGCAAATCATGCCTAAGGTGGTGAGTTCCTCTATCTTGGTATTGTTTACAGTCTGTATCAGAACATGGAGAGAAGATAAGGATCCAGAGTTGTAATTATACCAAGACATGTGTTGTCCGAGTGAAGGAAGAACACATTTATTTACCTCCCATTGTTCACAGTCATGTGGAAGACTGCTCCTTTCTCAAACCAGAAGATCCTCAAGAAGGACCGACAGATGGGAGGTTGTAGCAGCAGATGAAGAAAAAATAAACCTATGAAGAAGGCGAGCAGAAAATCTGCCAAGATGTGGAAATTATCAAAGATTTAATACTCCCTATGGAAGGGATACCTTCTACTCTTCTACCAAAAAGAAGCCATGCAGAATATTCTTTTGACGTGGGTGATTTTCTTGATTGGTATGAGCAGATGAAAACTCATGACTAAGGTGGCAGCATTCTTATGCTATCCACATTTTACCACCTAGCTAGCCTGTCTAGTTGGCTACATGTGTATATTGCTTATCTCCAATTCTGAAGGTTAAGGTGGCCCGTGACCTATTTTTGAAGAATTTCCGCCCATGTCTTCTATTGATCAGTTTAACATAAGGGTCCTGGAGAAAGAGATGACAAGTTATGACATCCCAGCACCTGAACTTTGGGTACCTGTAGATAAATATGGAAAGATGAAATATACCTATCATGCTCCACTGGCAGCTGCTACCCCTAAATCTCAGATCTGTGCATTTTTAAGTATCAACTTATTTTTGATATAGAAGTTTAGGATGTATTTAGGATTTTGATTTTCCAGGACGTGGCAGTGGGTTTCCCATTATGTAATGAAGTCTCACCATTGGACAGATACTTTAAATATCTTTTATATTGTTTAACAACAATACCGACAAATGAAAGAAAGCAGTTAGGCTTATCTTTTTATATTTTCTATTTTATGATAGTGACATCTGAACTATGATTAGGTGTCCCTAGATTGTAACTAATTTCTGTTTCAAAGAGGTCGAGTGTGAGACTCCATGCCACTATAAGTTCCATGTATTTTCAAATGGAAAAGGGGGGAGAACTTTTGGAACTCTGCATATTTTTTCTACTATTGTTATTTTGAGATACTCCTTGAATAAAAGTGTTAGAAGCTTACATGCATTTTTCAGAGATTCCTGTGTAATTGGTCTGGTAGTCTGTTTTTTCCTTTCCTATGTGATATGTGTTTCTTTCCTTTGTTAATCCATATTGTTAACATTCCTTCGTACTTGGTTCAGTGTAGTATCTGAATGAGATTCATAGAAATTATGCCTTGTTCATTTCTTACCAAGTATTTCACAAAATATTTCTGCTAAAGTTGGTAGAGGATTCATCTGCGTATGCCTTATATCAATGGATTGTTCATCTTTCTTATGTTTCACCAATTGAATCACTTCGACTACTAGTTGGTTGCTACCTTGCCTCTGTATGAATGTATCTGCTAAGCATTTGATAACAATGTTTATGTTATACTTGAATTGACTCCATTTCCCAATATAAATCCCTGTTGTTCTCCACTAATGGTTTACAGAGTAAAACTTGTCCTACAGAAATCTGACCTTCTGTGTATGTTTTAATAGAACATCTTGAGAATGAATGCTGGTGTTCCTTTTTCATGGTTGATGCCCTTGATTATTTCTAGGTTTTCATTAGTTTATTAAGAGAGCCCTCTCAGACTGTGTTGGGTCAGTAACATCAGTCCAAATATTGGTTAGTTGTTACCCTGAATTACCCTTCTTACAACCTGGGGGTCGATTTGAGTGTTAACACTATCAATAATGTTGTGTCTGTAATATTTATAAATTTTCATTTGTATATCAAGTACCCTTTGTTCAATCACATTGTACATATTTATGTATACCTCTTCATGTTGTGTTACATTGTGCTTATTCAAGTTTTCATTCATACTTGCCAACATTTCTGTCAGATTGCACTATTGTCCGTCTTGACTCCTCTAGTGCATCCCTGTTTGGTCTTACAGAAGGTTGTTTACACTCATCTCTGGGTTTCTTAGAGAAGGGTCCAAAATCTTCGAAGTGATACTTTGAATGACCCCTTGAACTCATGTAGTCCCCATTTCTAGCAATTACTTTAAAATTATCATCTTTACATCCCAACCTTGTATCCCTCATACTGGCAGGGATACAAGGTTGGGATGTAAAGATGATAGTTAACAATCCGACGGTTCTTAGTGATCCACGATGTTATTATCTTACCAGGGTCCAAGGGTGATGTTATTATCTTTGTTGTCTAAGAACGCATCAAGACTCATTCAATAATATAAGTAAAAAGACCAGTCCAGTCTATCAGCTCCCTGTCAAAAATGAACAACCATTACAGCTTTGAAAACAAATATAAAATATGTAATCCACTGCAATCCTTTTGAAGTGGACTAATCTCTCAACTAATCACATGATATAAATCTCGACGGCATTTTCATCTTCGCTACAATCGTCTTGTTTTAAATTTACATAAATAAAATTCAACCCAATTGTGAACCATCGCATCTCTGTTTGATGTGCTTTCCATTAGTCAGGGGAGCTAGACCATCAAGCTTCTTCAACCTCTGGAGACAATGTTCAACAGCTTTCACGTGCTCAAACTTAAAGCACCGACGAACATTTAACTTTTGAAGCTTTGTCTCCTGCTCCAAATCCGTATGCATTTCAGCTTCACGCATCCCTCGTCCCTCAACTTCTCCAAAGATACCAATGTTTCCAACCTCGGTATGCATTTCAGCTTCACGCATCCCTCGGCCCTCAAGTTCTCCAAAGATACCAATGTTTCCATATTTGGTACCTCTTCTAACTCGGTGCACCCGCGAAAATCTAACTTTTGAAGCTTTGTCGGGTGCTCCAACCCCCGTCCCGTATGCTCTTCAGCTTCACGCATCCCTCTGCCCACAACTTCTTCAAAGATACCAATGTTTCCATATTTGGCAGCTCTTCTAAGTCGATACACCAATCAACACCCAAACATTCAAGCTTTACTGCATGCTCCAACCCCTGTATGCTCTTCAGCTTCACGCATGAAATCACTGTAACGCACAGAACCATGTGGCGGATAATTGCGCAGAAATGAGCATACACAGCTTTCGACAAGCGAGCCTGCTAACACTGTTGAACTCGCCTTTTCGGCATGTGAATCATGGCATCCTCTGACGTGAAATAGCTTAAAAGTATCTTCAAATTCAAAATTCAAATTTTCGCGCTTTGAAATTCAAATATATGCAGGGAAAATTGATGGCGAGCTATGGCAGTACGTACCAATTATAAAGCTGCCATTCGCTAAAATGATGGGATGGGATTTGGATGCCGGAAATAGTTCGCCGGGACATGGTGTTTACATACATGGTATGGATGGACATAAGAGAACCATGGAGGTTTCGTTAATGTCTGACGTAGTACAGGTAGTCTGGTACATAAGGTGTCAGGCTCTGTGGATCGCTGAAGATCCTTACATGATTGAGGAGGGGTGTCAGGGAACGCGGCCGCGGGAGCTAAGGCAGCGGAGACAGAGAGAGAAGTCTCGACGGAGAAGACCGAAACAGCGTGAGGAGGGCTCACATCTCGACGGTGCATTTGGTCGAAAGTTTAGCCCACTTCCTTCCCTACTGACCGAAAGCTGCTTTCTGTGATAGTATTTGATCTCATTGACATTGCAATAGCTAGTTCCTCCACTGGCCTTTAGCCCTAAATTCCTTTCACAAACATGGGCGCTCCACAAATTTGAGGTTTACCAGAGACAGTTGTAGGAGTCAGGTACATCAAGGGAGATGGAACCACAATGGCATTGAGATTGAGATGATTGTATTTGACTGGACGCGTCTTAGAGTTAGAGAGGAGGGATTTCCAGTGTACTTCATTGGAGTCGAGGCCACGAACTTCACTGCCTTCGAGGATCACCAGCAACGCATTCGATGCATCCTCCACGATATCCAATCGCGATAATTGGCTATGCCAATTCGTGGACATGCAGAGCTTGGGCTCCTTCTCTCCCTTCTTCCGTAGCTAGATGCAGAGCGTTTTTGAAATAGGGTAGGAGGAAGTTGAACACGGTCTCCATTCAAATTTGAAAATGAAATAGCGGGAGAGTGGCCCTCGGGCGTATACAACTGTCCCGTCACCAGCTCCATGTCTTGCCGTCCTCAGAAAACTGTGGATCGCTAATTTGCGGGCCCCCACGCCGTGGAACGTCATCGCTACACTGATACCGTCCAGTAATCCTATGGCCATGCATGATGGACATAATAAATCACTTCCCGTAAATTTCCAATTTTTCAGCAACGATTTTCTCATCCAATGTATGCATGAGCATGACGTTCATACTCCCCAGAGGTCACATCCGCCAGCCAGGCTTCGTCGTTCCCTGCCACGGTTCCCAAGAGAAAATTTTGAATTTTGAAATCGAAATGCTTGCACTACTCAAACATTGAACATCCTTTTGATAGCTATAATCAGTCGGTGGAAGATGCAGAGGACTCATGATTCCATGAAGCTGCTGGAGGTGGATATTTTGGAGTTATAAAGTTGATGCAGAAAATCCTTGGTAAGGAGGCAGAGATGCTGGAGAAGGGCGATGGCCTTAGGTTTTTCAAGGTCAAGTGTTTTTGAACCTATTGCAGACGCTGGTGGAACAGGTCAGTGGGATGATGTCGTCGGACAGAGTTGGAGATCCCGGAGGAGAAATGGCCAGAATCATCGATTGTGATCAATATTTACAAGTATAAAATATCCATTCCCTGAAATCCTATTAAGACACCAAAGTCTGAAGGGAAAGGACATGGGCAGTCAGGGCAGCCTATTTCCCAAGGTCACTTGGGCTTGGTGTTGTTGCAGGAGCCATTCTTATTGCAGGGGCGCCATTCAAATGCATTCTATTTGTTTTTGTGGACTTTGAGATTCAAGATTATGGGCTATGAGAGATGATCGAGGAAGGATTGTTTAAATTTTTTATTTGGGCAACGAACAAAATGAGGTAGCCAGATACTGCCCATGCTGCTGCCATATTCGTTGATCATGAGAATCACCTATTCATTTCGCAATTTTTTTGCTTGCCCATTAGCTATTATGCAAAGTAACGGAATAGCAAATTGAATCTAGATTTTAATCAGTAAATTAGAGTATATCAGAGATTCCAAATTGAATCTAAATTTTAATCCATATCCAATGGTTTAAAATAACATTACAGTTTTCTAATTTTTAATTTATACAGGTCTGAATGATTGCGCACTTCAGAGGAGGGCTACTGCAAAAAGCCATCAATATTCTTTGTCTCGCGCACCAATCCTGGAGCCTTCACGATATCTCTTCCCAAATTGTGAAGGTGATCATGCTTATGTATCCAATGAAAAAGCATGCAATGTCTAAGGATATCTCTTGTTCCTCCACATGAGTGCGTCGAAACTAATTTGAAGTGTCCGTTTTATTTCAGGGGGAAGTATCCGTCCAAGTTTGTCCAAATGGTCTTCCCAATAAGATGGGTTTCTTCTCCCACAAAGAAGTGCCCCAAACATTTTCAACGATAGGGGCAGTCCATGACAGGCTTCTAAGAACTTGTGTACAAGAGATTCAAATTGGCATAGTGGGTAGGGCTGCCTGAAGGCATGGTAGCACACGAGCTCTACAGAGTGTTGTTCATCAAACCTTGTGAGCTTATAAATGGACGAGTCTTCCATTCCTGAGCTTGTGATAATATTTTTATTTCTAGATGTAATCAATATTAAACTATGTGAACGGATCTGATCCGGTCGAACACTTAAAAGATTTCTCTGCAAAGAAATTAAAAAGTCTTTATGTGCATTTTCTCTTAACAAGATCTATTGTACTGCGAACTCTTTCGACTGAACAGTTCTTTTGCCAGAATTGTTTTTCCTACACCACCCAACCCAACAATTCCCACAATGAGAGGTTTTCCACTCTGATCTTCTTGTTGCAATAAAACTTCATGTTAAAAATGTTTTATATTTTCATCCAAACCCGTTCGTCAAAGAAGTGTTGTTGAGTGTTTTGAGACTCGTCCATTTATAAGCTATTCTTACGAGCTCAATTCCTATTCTTGAATGTTTTACGATTCAAACCTTTTCATTTAAGAAGTGTTCAATTTTTTAAAATTTAGTTTTCAAAATAAATTGTTGTTTTGAATAGATTAAAAAACTATAATATCATTCTTTAAAACATTCCAACTCACTAATATAAGGCTTATCTCTATTTACATGTATGATTATGATGTCGGAAAATAAAGTTTCACACAACCAAATACATAATTTATCTCTCTTCACGGTAATATTTGAAATTCATTTAAATTTATGATATATGAAAATAAAGTTTCACCCAATCATTACATAATATTTGAAATTTTTAGCAAAATATATATGATTAATCTATATCCTTATATTTTAAATGTAGATATCATTTCCATTTCTAAATATGATAACTACACATATTTTTATTTTTTTTGAAGTTACATGTTTAGTTAAAAATAATAATACCAAAAAAAGTTGAATATACATTTGTCATGATATATAGTACACTTAAAAATGTAGTATTTTAGTTGGTAGAAAAAGATTAAGCCAATACAAAATATAGGGAAATTGATGGAATTTAATAGTTTCAAGTCAAACAAGTGTAAATGAAATATATCGACATACACCAAAAAAAATTCTCCCATTCAATAATATTTATGTAGACCTATTGTAATTTGTAAAATGTTAAATTGTCCAAATTTAATCTTGAAAACATTAAATTCTCCATATTTATTCCCCCAAGCATTAAATTGTCCATATTTAATCCTCAAAAAACATAAAATGCAATAATAAGTTGTAATTCTTACAAATAACATCTTGGTTTGAATGCATTTCTTACTAACGCTTTTGAGTTCCAACTCAATTATAGTGATATTTGGAAATTCCCTATTGAATTATATCCTAGATGTATAACATATGCAAATGTTAAGTAGTTGGTTGGCTTTAGTGATGTTTTAAGTGTGGATTTCATGTTAAATAAGTTCATTTTGTAGTTTGTCATTGTCATTATCTTTAATTTGATTAATTTCATTTTAAATAGTATAAGAAATAACAAGAAATAAATATATATCAGACTCGGTAGAAACCAAGTCAAAAACTTAATACATACATACATATAAAGAGATTGACATGAGAAATAATGCAAGGAAAATTTCATAAATGTTTTGAATGTATGCACTACTAGTTTTGTCATAATAGTTTGAATGTATGCATTGAGTAGTTTTCCATAATAGTTTGAATGTATATACTAAATATGCTTCTAAAACAAAATCACAAAAGAGTAAATCTTGGATCTCACTCATGCTCCCATACAAAAAAAATATAATAATACCTTCACATGTTAAGACCATTAAATAGCCTTATGCTATATCCTTATGCATTCTTGATTGTTTCATGAGAATGACCTTGATTGGTTGAGTGATAAATGTCCAGTTCCCTTATTGTCTTAAGTCACCCTCAAGGTATGACAAAGGTACCATGACGTGCATCTTCCCTCAAGGAGATTTCTTACTAAACTTATAGAATTATTGAATGCACTTGTTTTAGTCACTCATGTTGTGGTTGTAAGTGAATGCTTATATTAATGGTTGTTTTAGACTTGTTTTGGCTAGAGAGCTAAGTTTAATGACACATGAGATTCATTTAGATTTGATGTGCATTAGCATAGATGGTGCTTTCAAATTTATTGTTTCCTACAAAGATATTACCAAAATATCCTTATTATGATTCTTTGATTATGGTATTGTCCTTTCATCATTATGGATGAAAAATCCAAAAATGACTTCAATCAATGGCATATTAATCACATTAATTACCGAAAATATTTTTCTTAAGGATTCAAATGCATGGTAAAACGTGAACTTCTTTGATGGATTCAATGCACTAACCCTATTGCATGAATTGCACACAAATTCTTATAACTTGGTGCTTGATCTCTTCCTTCAATTGAGAATTTGATTGATAACTATCAAGGCTTCTTTGCTTGACTTATGAACTTGAAGATGTGACGATTTCAAAGTGTCCTTGTCTTTGTTGAATTATGATAGCTTGATTGAAGTTTCTTCTTGCTTATCTATGAAAGAGCTCTCAATGTTTTCTAATGGTAACATGTATATGGTGTATAGGAATAGTAAGCTTATCATGATTAATGTACATAGACATGCATCATTACCTTACATTTTGACTCAGTGCTGTTACATAAGGTTTTATCTGTATGCTTTGTCACTCATGCTTGACACCCATTGCATTTAGTGATTATTCATTATGACATGGAATAATATTAATTTTATAGCAACATATGTCATTGTATTTCATGGATCACTTGGTCTAATGTTTAAATAGATTCAATGCATTTTTTCTTTTGTTGGAGCTGGGATAGTCACCTTGAAGTTAGTTATCTCCTCAGACAATAACAAGAGTATATACTAGAGTCAAGAAAATTAGAATTAAGAATATCTATGCGGTGAAAGGGCACAAAGATGGATTTCTTCCATGCATTATTGCTCATGTTAGATATATGGGTGTTTTCCAAGTTAAAATGCATAATGAATATTGTTGGAAATTTATGGAAATTGACACTTTAATGAAAAAAAAAAAGAAATTTCACCTTTTGCTTAAAAGGTTTCTCGAATCTTAGACCTAAAATTTTCATCCTTAGGAATGTTGTAAATTAAAGTATAAAACAACAATGAAAAGATCACAATAATTCACTTCAAATAAACCCACACTTTGCAACAATTCAAGGAGAGAAGCTACCAACAAATGAGATAAGTTTCAACCCCATATAGGGAAACTTATTAGCCAATAAATGGATCTATAAATTTACTTTTACAATATTATAAAAACAGTAAACCCATCCCCCTTATTGTCTTTATTAGATGTTGATACAATTAAATTTACCCTTTTACTTATGTCAAATCAACAAGACATAAACAACTACAAATAACAATGCATAAAGAACATATGTAGCTTAAATTCAAATATGGAAATTGAAAAATAAATGGATAGATTGAAACTTCATATATAATTTCTAGGTTAAGTACAAGTACATACCATAGCCTTCTTTCAAGGCTAGTACAAAAAATCCAACTATTCAAAAAGACCTATCTAGGGTAAATCACGAACCCATACCTCAACGAAGAAGATAAAAGTGCAAGAATCTCTTCCATGCAACCTCCAAAGACATCCTCCTCTTCTTTTTATCTATCACCCAATGGTTTAAACCCTAATTTCTAGTCTCGAAGGGATAAACACTAATCCTAGAACTTCAAGATGCTTAAAGATGACAAAGAGACCCTAATGCCTAAGAAGAGAGAGAGAGAGAGAGAGAGTAAGTACAAGCGAATATTCCAAGACAGAGAAGGAAGAGTGATCATCCCAATTTATACTCCATGAGATAAATCCTAGTCACGAGAAAAATCCAAATGACGATTTCCCCTATAGACTACATAACTCCATATAGGGTTCATGAGGAAACCCCAGTGAATCCTTCCAAGAAGTTAAGTACCAAGAAAAGGGTACGATATTGATATGAATGGAAATAGTCTCTCATTGCTATATTTATATGAGAGGTAATGAAGGCCAACAATACAATGTTGGCACAATCCCTTATAAGCAAACTACCTGATTTTTGTAGGCCACACAAGTGGGGTGTCCACTCTAGAGTACAATTGTCATGCTCCAATGGTGATGTTGTGCACAATACTAACTCAAAGGTGATGCAGCTACCCAAGGAAAGGACACACCACTCCATCAGAAGCCTCCATGGATTCCGTCGATCCTTATAAATAATGTGTACTTGAGTGGAACAACTACCCCCCAATAACACTATTGAAACCCAATGCATCCTTGAGCCGTTTCTAGGTACACCCATCTTAAATGATCACTAGTACAAAATTAGAGATAAGTGACTAAGCAACTAAAAATGTTAGTCACCACCGTTTTTTCAAGGGATAAATGACTAAAATTGAGCAATTTTAAGTGATCCAACTAAAAACGACTAAGATAAATGACTAATTTAGTCATAGGATAAAATATATGACTAGATAACAAGTGACTAAAATAAAAATGACTAACATAAAGGACTAATTTAATCACAAGAACACAAATATGACTAGCTAACAACGACTAAGAATATGAATTAGTCATTTTTAGCTGTGTCAAAGGGAGTCTCTGAATCCATCTGCAGTGTTAAAATTTAGTAAATTGTAACATTGTAGATGGATTTAGAGACCCGAGTGACGTTAATTATGTCACTTGGCAATGGAAAATTGCAATTTTGACAATGAATTATCATGATTTACTAAATGTTAACACTGCATATAGATTCAGAGACCCCCCACTGCAAATGGAGGGGGTCTCTAAATCCATCTACAATGTTAAAATTTAGTAAATTGTAACACTGTAGATGTTGGATTTAAAAACCCCCTCACGTGTCATAGTTCGGTAATGGAAAATATTGCAATTTTTGACAAGGGGGTCTAAATTGTAAGATTGCATCTAAAAATTGAAATTATTGTATTTAATGGAGGTCATCTATAGAAACAATGGAACATGTCACTGAAGCCTTGAGGCTTTTCAATGTCTCTACCATGGATGCTACATGCTCTGGCATTGCTGATCAAATAAGTCTGACACCATAAATAAGAAGTGAAATTCAGGTATGTGTTTATCTTGCTTAACAAGTAAGAGCTGCTGTTGGATTCTTTATTCGAAATTGAGGCACAATAATTGCAAACTATGGCATGGACTTTGCTTTGTAACAGTAGAGAAAATTTATGGTTGTTTCTCATGCTAGTGCTACATGCTTGTAACAGCAAGTTAAGACATAGATAAAGAGATGGATGGGAATTGACATCAACATATCCGAGAGGTGTAGTAAGTGGTATGGGGAGCAGGATTAGGAGAGATAGAGAGAGAGGGGTTTAGAGGTAGAGAGAGAGAGAGATAGAGAGAGGAGGGGGTGGTTATGTGTAGGGAGAGTAGGAGGGGGGTTAGGGGTTGTGAGAGTGTGAGAGAGAGTGGTGGGGAGGTTATTAGGAGTTAAGGGGGGAGAGATAGAGGTGGGGGTTAGGTGTAGGTGGAAGACTAATGGAGAGAGAAAACGAGCAAGGGGATCCGTGAGGGTTAGAGAAAAGAGAGATCAAGAGAAGAGGTTAGTAAGGGTTAGGTGGGATATGTGTGTGTGTGTGTGAGAGAGAGAGAGAGAGAGAGAGAGAGAGGACAAGGAGGAGGAGGAGGAAGAGGGGATGTAAGAGGGAGGAGGAGGAGTAGGGGGGTGAGAGAGTGAGGGAGGGGATTCGTAAGGGTTAGGGATAGGAGGGGAGAGATAGGGGGGAATGGGGGTCAGTGGTAGGGGGAGTAGGTGCGTGTGAGTGTGTGTGTGTGTGTGTGTGTGTGTGTGAGAGAGAGAGAGAGAGAGAGAGGGATGTGGGGGTTAGGGGTAGGTGGAGGAGTAGAGGGATGTGTGTGTGTGTGTGTGTGAGAGAGAGAGAGAGAGAGAGAGAGGGTTAGTAAGAGTTAGGGGGGGGGAGAGAGAGAGAGAGAGAGAGAGAGAGAGAGAGAGAGAGAGAGAGAGAGAGAGGAGGAGGAGGAGGATAGAGGTAGAGAGAGGAGTAGGGGGTAAGAGTGGCAGAGAGAAGGGGGGTGTTTTGGGATTGGAGGAGATCTAGAGAGGGTTAGGAGTTATGGGTAGGTAGAGGAGTATGGGAGAGAGAGAGAGAGAGAGAGAGAGAGAGAGAGAGAGAGGAGGATAAGTGTGGGACTTGGCTTGGTGATGATAACAAATGTGAACATTAAAAAGAGGATGATGATGATGATGATAAAGAAGAGGATGATGATGATGATAAATCATCATCATCATGAGAGAGAGATGTAAAACCAAGAAAGAGAGAGTGATGACGACGACGATGATGATGATGATGATGATGAAGACGATGACAATGATGATGATGATGATGATAATGATGATGAAAATCATGATGAAGATGATGATGATGATGATGATGATGATGATGATGATGATAGTGATGATGATGATGATGATGATGATGATGATGATGATGAAGATGATGGTGACAACGACCACAACGATGGTGATGATGATGATGATGATGGTGATGATAAAGAAGAGGATGATGATGATGATGATGGTGCTGATAAAGAAGAGGATGATGATGATGGTTATGAATCATCATTATCATCATCATCGTCATCTCCATCTCCATCATCATCATCATCATCATCATGTAGTGGTGGGGGAAGGGGGATTAAGAGAGAGCGAGAGGGGGTAGAGAGAGAGAGAGAGAGAGAGAGAGAGAGAGAGAGAGATAGGTGTAGAAGAAAGGAAGAGAGAGTGAGAGAGGGGGGGTTAGTTAGGGGTAAGGGGATAGGAGAGGGGTTAGTGAATATTCATCATCATCATCATATTCATCTTCATCACCATCTTCATCATCATCATAATCCTCATCACCACCATCATCATCATCATCGTCGTCATCATCATCATCATCTCCATCATCATCATCATCATCATCATCATCATCATGTAGTGGTAGGGGAAGGGGGATTACAAGAGAGTGAGAGGGGGGGGAGAGAGAGAGAGAGAGAGAGGGAGAGAGGTGTATAAGAAAGGAAGAGAGAGTGAGAGACGGGGGGTTAGTAAGGGGTAAGAGGCTAGGAGGGGGGTTAGCGAGGGGGGGGAGAGAGAGAGAGAGACTGAGAGAGGGGGTTAGTAATGGTTGGGGAGAGAGAGAGAGAGAGAGAGAGAGAGAGAGAGAGAGAGAGAGAGGGTGTTAGTTGTAGGGAGTGAGAAATAGAGATGGGAGGTGTGGTTAGAGGTAGGTGGAGGTGTAGGGAAGAGAGAGAGACTGAGAGAGACCGGGTTAGTAAGGGTTAGGGAGAGGAGGGGAGAGAGATAGAGAGTAGGGGGTTTTGGGATAGGGGGAGTAGCAGAGAGATAGAATTGGATTTTCAGATTGCAAGCAGTGTGAAAGTCTTAGGAAAAAGAACGATTTAAATAATAGGTCATCAACTTAAAACACTAATGCTAGATTTAATCATCTATAAATTAGAAAATGCTAGATTTTTCAATTTCTAAAACCAAAATAGATGCATGAAAAATTAATTACGTTTCATTCAAAAATAAAAAATTGAGAAATAAAAAAACCATGAAACTGATAGCACAATTCACATATGGAAACTCCTTTTTTGTGGGACCAATGCTCTAGAAATTACTCTGAGCATATTGTGGAGAGAGAAACACAAATTGGGATGAAGAATTCAATAATAAACACTCAATAAAGATAAACCTTTAATTCTTATTTGTCCCCTAAACCGTAAACCCCTACCTTCGAGGTGCCAGAACAAGCACATGGATTCTTCATATTTCCTTTGTTGTCCTCTTCCCGAAAAATATGACATTCAGCCAGTGTAGCATCTCCACTATCCATGGGTGGTTTCTGTTTGAAACAAAATGATATAAACATTACTAGGAACTCAAGCTGCTCTTCAAAACTTAAAAAAAAAAATAACTAATATCAAAGAAAAATGCCTAGCTATGCAAATACGAACAAGTTCCCCCTCTTCACCTTTTTCTCTTGGAGTTTATGTTAGGTTCTCTTAGTCTGGTCTGCACTTGCTACTTAGTCTGACAGGAATTACGGTCAATAGACAATCTGCTGCAAGTAAGAGTTATACTTAAACTACTTACTTTGGTTTTAGAACCGGTGCGTATTCTGATTCTAGTTTCGAACCATCTGATTCAACTTTATAGGTGGACTAGAGATCGATCAACCTTTTATGGCCTACCCACCTAAAATTTTTAACCGTCGAAACTAACCTGATAGAATCAAAGGGGTATTATTTCTCAAATTCATTTAAGCGGGTTGAGTGGAGTATTTCGGTCTTTTTAGGACTCGGACCAGCTAGTTGGTCAAGCCTTCTTGCACATCATCGATATCTCGATCCAAAATTTATGTGATTTTAAACAGATGAGCAAGAGCGCCTTTGAACTAGGAAGAGGTAAAATGAGGTAGGTTGAGGGCAATAAATGTTATATTTTTTCACACAATCTAACCGAAAATGGCCGTGGAATTGGGCGGGATAACTCCCTCCAAACAATAGCCAACACATATATACAAAACAGGGTTTAGGGCGGGAAACAAATTTTAAAACAAGTAATAATATTCCCTTTATACATAGTATAAATTATTGCTACGTGGAAGCTTCTCATAAATTGAGATCATATTGGTAGCCTCCCCTATTAATATGTATGATGTTGCAAGGATTTTGTAATGTGACAAGGTTTTTATCTATGCTTCGAACATGGAATCCATTAACTAATTAATGTCATCGTTAAATGCAGGGTAATCATCCCTATAATGCCATAAAGGAAAGAGTTCATCATTTAAAGCATCAACGTACCAGATGTTCAACCATCGTCCAAGTGGCTTGCGTATGCATCTAGAGTTTAATTTTAATCATTCATGTCACGTCCAATTGAATTTTAATGGGTCCAATTGAATTTTAATGGAGTCGAGGTTCCCATGCTTCCATCGAATTAGGCCTATCACTGAATGAAATGAAGCTAGCTAAGGTGTTGAATTTAAATCATTCATGTCATGTCTAATTGAATTTTAATGGAGTCAATGAAGCTATCTAATGTGTTCATTGATGGTTACTCTATGAAATTAGGCCCATGACTAAATGAAGCTATCTAATTCAATGGAAGTCAAATTAGACCCATCAATAAATGAAGTTATCTACTGTAATAGTTGCTGGCTAATCTTCATCATCGTCATCTTTCTCTCACCCCCTTTATCTCCACCGAACACTTGAAAATATAAATTTGTGAAGATAATAACGCGCACGCGTTATGTATATAAAGAATGCGTGCACGTTTTGTATAGACAAAACGCGCTCGCGTTTATTATAACATTACGCGTGAAAACAAAAAATTTGAATTTAACTATAACGCACGAGCGTTATTTGAATTTAAACATAATGTGCACGTGTTCGTGAGCTCCTAATCACTCACTCCTCCCGCGTCTGTGTCAGCCACAGTCCTATGTGGTTGGTTCGGACTTACCAAACCCGTGCTATGGAATTTTCTAAACCATAGCTAATTAGACATTTCCACCATTTTTCTCAATAAGCCTGTTTTTCACCGCTCTCTACCGCATGACATACATGACCATTATTGACGAAATTTTAGGCACACATAGAATTTTTTATGCACATTCCAAATATGTAATTTTTTTTTAAATATTGATATTTTCTATTTATTTCCTAATTTTCTTG
Source organism: Larix kaempferi (assembly GCA_027924585.1). Taxonomy (NCBI): domain Eukaryota; kingdom Viridiplantae; phylum Streptophyta; class Pinopsida; order Pinales; family Pinaceae; genus Larix; species Larix kaempferi. The sequence continues at coordinate 10,973,008 of BSBM01000229.1, forward strand.
TGTCATCACTCCTTAAGTAAAAAAACATACTGTTAATGTTTATTCCGTAACTTTTTCATTTCACAACCATTTTTTAAAAATATTGTATGCTGCACTAGTAGACACCAACCTCTACATGCTATAAAAAATACAAGTCGAAATAATTGCATTAAGACCTTCAAAGGTTGCACCCACATTTGACGTATCATTCTTGAGGTTTGATCACTTACATAATTAAAAAAAAATTAAAATTAAACATTTAATGTTGGAAAAATAGTATTGCACTAGTGCTACGGGTTCTATACATGTATAACAATTTTTGTAGTCTGAAACTGTCATTTAGGCAGTGAAAGGCTGTACCCACAAAACATATACCTTATCATTTGCCAAAAAAATAAAAAGTGACTCTTAGAAAAAATGAAATATGACATAGTTGTGTAAATTTTCATTACTTAAAACTTATATATTCGAAAATGTGACTCAATTTCCCACGTTTCATATTTTTTACTCGATGCAAGATATCTTGTGTAAGTATCTCAAAAAAACCAAGTTGATGGATGCCTGATTTTTCAGTTTTTGATTGCATCTAACACGCCAAAAGTGACCCTCATTAGCTTGCACATGCCCCTACATGAAAATACAACATTGCATCTAAGCCCAAGACCTCACTTATTTTCAATTGGTGTACTATGCTCTTTATTTCTTTTCCAAGGTACTAATTGAATTTCATTTATTAACGAAGATAAGTGTTTGTGCATCACAATACATTCCACCATGGCATAATACAATGGTATCTTGGAATCTTGAATGACCCCGAGTTTCCATTTGTTATATATGCAACTATGTATGCTATCATTCGAGCCTATGATTTTCATATTATAATCCCATTTGGATTCCCATCATTTCAACCGTAACCTATGGAAATTGATGGTGATTTTCCCAACCAATTATGAAAATCAACATAGTGGTTGCCTATGCGATATTGGTTGTCTTTTCATGTAAGATGCTAGTGTACCAATAGCTGAAAAGATGAAGGAAGGAAGGAAGGATGCAAATGTTATTATTTTACTATCTATCTATTTCTAAATCTCATCTTCAAAGGATGCAAACTTATTATCAAGCATTACCTCTGACTCTATTTAAAGTTTGGCTTCTCTTTCTTTTTGATGGTTCTCTTATGATTCTATAAATTCACAAAAATTGCTCTCACGATTCTATATATTCACAAAAGTTATCCAGGGTTACATTGCTAGGTATCCCCTTCAAATATTTTGGTAAATGTAATGATTTGTTCATATTGGAATAAATAAATAGAAATAAAATAAACTATAAACCAAATTGGGAGAAGGAAATTATGCACTTAATTAGGCCAAGCTCATCTATTAGGGTTTCAAAGGTATATAAAGAAAATTCTCATATTATAGTGAAAATTCCAAGATCGTGAAAATTCCCATTGAATGCCCCACTGAAATGTTGATGATAATGCCTTGGTGAAATTGCCTAATAAAAGGGCCTCATTAAGCAACTTTGAAATAAATAAAATAATAAAAAATAAATTACAACCAACATTGAGAGAAGGAACTTGTGCACCGAATTAGGTCATGCTCATGGATTAATGCATCACTACTCACAAATGAGTGGCCTCTGTTACTAATTTAATGATTTCCCTATGCAAATCCTATACCACTTTTTCACAAATAATGATACATCTTACTATTTCACTTGGCACTATATAATTTTTACAAATCTCCCTAAAAATACCTATTACTAAATGGGATACACTTAACAATTGTATGTTTTGAAATTACTTCTATAACATAAATGCATTTATATTAAATTATCAATTTTCCATAGTTTTAATAATAATAAATATTCTTTATTATATAATTTGAATCATTTTTTATATAATAATTCACTATACAAAATCATGTTTAAATTAAAAAAAATGGTTACCTATCCTTTATTTTATCATTTACAATTTTTATATTTTATTATGAAGAAATTAATAATTATAATATTGAAAATAAAATTTATAATCTTCATAGTTGCGAATATCAAAATTAACATTTCATTTCATCAATAATCACAATTTGTAAGTGATTATTAGTTTTTCATTTTTTCTCCTAAATCTTGTTTAGAAAATAGTTCCTTCATTGTTATATAACTTTTTAGATAATTTATATTACTAATTCATTACATTGTTTGAAATGTTAATTTTATATTAATTTACATTGAACAAGTAATATTTTAGATTTTATTTCATTAATATTTATAATACAAAACTTTAAATAAAAATCACTAATAAATATTAATCTAAAACTTTAAATAAAAATCACCAAATAAACTCACTTGAATTATGATTTATAAAACATTAATTGTATTGTTTTGAAATATTGGCCATGGCTTCTTAATTCAAAAATAAATATGAATTTGTAAACTCAAATAAATATTGAGACTTCGCAATTCTTCTTGTATTGCGATATTCATTTAAGGGCATTTAAAATTTGATGGAGAGAAATGTTTAAAAGACCATGTCATTGGCTAAAAAATTAACCTAAGACTATCAGCCTTATAACCATTCTAGTTTGATAGAGTGCAGAATTTATCATTTCATATAAAATTATATGAAAAATTAGAAAATTATAATGTTATTTTAAATCATTGGGTAAGCGATTTTTTTATTCGGTTACTTTGCATCAATATAGTGATTAAAATCTAGATTCAATTTGAAATCTCTGATATACTCTAATATATTGATTAAACTTGGACGAATACTTCCCACTGAAATAGAATGGACACTTCAAATTAGTTTAGACGCACTCATGTAGAGGAACAGGAGATATCCTTAGACATTGCATGCTTTTTCATTAACTACATATGCATGATCACCTTTGCAATTTGGGAAGGGAAGAGATATCACGTAGGCTCCAGGATTGGTGCGCGAGACAAAGAATATTGATGGCTTGTTGTAGCAGCCCTCCCCTGAAGTCCGCAATCATTCAAACTTGTAGAAATTACTGGATTCAAATTATATGGAAAATTAGAAAACTGTAATGTTATTTTAAACCATTGGGTAAGAATGATAAATTAAAATTTGGATTAAAATTTAGATTCAATTTGGAATCTCTAATATACTCGATTTTCTATTTTGTTACTTTGCATAATAGCTAATGGGCAAGCAAAAAAAATTGCGAAATGAATAGGTGATTCTCATGATCAACGAATATGGCAGCAGCATGGGCAGTATCTAGCTATCTCATTCTGTTTGTTGCCCAAACAAAAAATTTAAATAATCCTTCCTCGATCATCTCTCATAGCCCATAATCTCGAATCTCAAAGTCCACAAAAACAAATAGAGAGCGTTTGAATGGCGCCCCTGCAATAAGAATGGCTCCTGCAACAATACCAAGCCCAAGTGACCTTGAGAAACAGGCTGCCCTGACTGCCCAAGTCTCCTTTCCCTTCAGAGCCTGGTTTTAGGGAATTGATATTTTATACTTGTAAATATTGATCACAATTGATGATTCTGGCCATTTCTTCTCTGGGATCTCCAACTCCGTCCCACGATATCATCCCACTGACCTGTTCCACTAGTGTCTGCAATAGGTTCAAAAACACTTGACCTTGAGAAACCCAAGGCCATCGCCCTTCTCCAGCATCTCCGTCTCCTTACTAAGGATTTTCTGCACCAACTTTATAACTCCAAAATATCCACCTCCAACAGCTTCATGAGTCCTCTACATCTTCCACCAACTAATGATAGCGATCAAAATAATAACGGTTGTAGAGATTTACAAAGAGATTGTTTTCCCAAGCTTCAACAACTTGACTTTCACAAGCAAAACTTTCTTCTAGTACTTCTCAAAATGACTCTATATTTTTTATACTAAATACAAAGACCCAAAATTGGCTTCTAAAAACGGTAATATAGAAGTAGTTGGTATTTCTTTCTTCATGCATTGCTTGTATTCGTGTCCGGATTGTTTGTCCGGATTGTTTGTTCTGCAGGAAGCGAGACTATAAGGTTCTGTTAGTGATGATATTGGAGATAATATGCATTGTAGCATTAAGCCTCTGTAACATCCCTCCAATTTGACCCCTATTATTATTATTATTGATGTAATTGTAAATAAGCAAGTGGCCATGGTGAGGAGCTCAAGGCCAAGGCCCCACCAACGGACTTTGAAAGTGATGTTGCCTTATTTCCTAGGCCGTAAAAGTTATTATTATACTTGGGAGATTTCGAGAGGATGCATCCAAGAGATGACAACTAAATCCACTAAGTGGAAAGAATCTAATGGCTAGTAGGAATAGGTTTGACGACAAATGTCATAATAGTGTCGTAAACACTTAAGATAAGTTATCGGTTAAGTCTTAGTAAGGGATACCAAAGACACCTTTAGTTATCGAAAGGTTGTGAAAGAATTCTAAAGACTTAATGGTCAACACTAGGTTGACTATTTTATTCTAAGTAAACTATGACCCCTAGCTAAGAAAAAGAAGAAGGGCATTCATTACATTAAAAGAGTCAAATTATATACATATATATATTTAAGTGGGTGAAATCATAACTTTGATTATGATAGATTTTTTTATTATTAGTAACCGATAACTTAGATTAAGTGTTTACGACACTATTATGACATTTGTTGTACTAGCCATTAGATTCTTTCCACTTAGTGGATTTAGTTTTCATCTCTTGGATGCATCCTCTCAAAATCTCCTAAGTATAATAATAAATTTTACAGCCTAGGAAATAAGACGACATTACTTTCAAAGTCCGCTGGTGGGGCCTTGGCCTTGAGCTCCTCACCAGGGCCACTTGCTTATTTACAATTACATCAATAATAATAATAATAATAGGGGTCAAATTGGATGGATGTTACACACTCCTCCCCTTAAAAATAACACCGTACTCAGTGTTAGACAGTTTGTCTTTTGCATCTTTTCACTGTCATTCGTTTGCTTTATTTTTCTGCTTTTGTCACCTTCACATTTTTACAATTTCCACAAGCTCTCTTCACTTATAACCTACACATTGTACAAATCGTACATGATTTCCCAATATTCTTCAGTATAACATAAGTATACAAAATTTTAAAACAGTAAATGTTTTATCATTCATCCGATACCATATGTAACATACCCCAAATAAGCTATTTAGGTTTTAGAAAAATATGGAAGGAATTTTTTTTCTTTTAAATACGTGTACCTAACAATAATCACTCAACCCAACATATTAGTTTACATAAATCAAGTAATTAATGTACAATTCTTTCCAAAGCAAAACCACTTATCAAGTCAAGCTTCCTATATAAGATAACTCATGACATTGTACTCTTTAAGGGATAAGAAAATAAGTTGAAGAAACCATCTCAACATTCTTCCAAACTTTAAGTTCATAATAAAATGCTAAATCCCCTCTCAAAATCAATATGAATTAACCACAAACTATATTTCACAAATCACATACTTATATGTTAAAACCATCGTGGAAACCAAGAGTTTAAACATATGAGAAACACATACACACTAGATTCACGTGGTTCACCCCAATCCTGGGCTAAGTCCGCCAAAGTAGCATTATATATTATTTGTCAAAATCAAGGTTTACAACTGCAACACAACTGTTGCTGAGAATTCATTTCCACTTTCCCAAGCTTCTTCAAGAACAAACACCTTCGAATGATTCAAAGTGTGTAGACATACTTTATTCGTCGAACCTGTAAGAACCTTACATACCGGAATATGATAGTGCAAGGGTCGACTAATCCAATTCTATTTATACAATCTTATGTATATCCCATTACTATCCTATATATATCCCATTATTATTCTATTTATCAAATTACTATCTTTGAAAAGTCATTTCGGGTCTCTCACACATGTAAGTTCTTTTCCTTGAATTACCCTATTCTTAAGTGGGTATTTGTAAGTTCACTAACTTGGTCAGTTGGGGATGTCACATAAAAGAAAAACGCAAAGGTCATCCTGCAAATGGGAACCGACAAAAAACTACAGATACCATGCATTCCCACACTGTATACACAAACAAAAACACCGAGATAAAGCGTAATTGCTGCTATCTACAGGGATCAACACAACCAAGTTTCGTTCCAGAAATTTATGCAGACATCACAAATACAATTTACATAAGAAACCAAAGAGTATCACTCCAGCAGAGAATGGTTTCCATTCAACACTGTTAACAACAGAGACAGAGATCATACAGGACTCATGCATTTCAATTGCAACACAAATCTACAACGATCTTATAGATCTACTCATGCAGAGCCAGATCGCAGGGATCGTGGACAGCAAAACAACAAAGAAAACGGAGAATAAAAGACTAGAGATCACCCAATAGGGCTCCACGCATTCTTTTGCAGCGAGTGTCAGGTGAAAAACAACAGCAACAGAGATCCCCAACTGGGGCTCCACGTATTAATTTGGTGGCAGCACCGTAATACATAAAACCGATCTGGAACATAATGAATATCACATCTACACCCTATGGACTATTTATACTCTTATTAAAATGAACGAGGCAATTATACCCTTCTTAACATATACCTAAAGGTAATTATTTCATTCCTTGGATTGTAAAAGTGAATTATACAGAAATACTACGAAGGAAAGTTCAGCACAAGGAAGAGGCTTAGCCTCTAAAACTCGATCCAGTCCAAAACAAAGGTTAAGATTTAAATCGACATAAAAGAGAGCAACGATTGCTTCCTTTAAGAAATTAGGTCAAACAAGAAAATACTAACAAGATAGGTAATTAAAAGAAAAAAATTTCCTTCCATATTTTGCTAAAACCTAAACAGCTTATTTGGGGTATGTTACGTCCTCGTAGCTAAAACCTAGGTATGAATGTTCTTGGGAAATGGGTATATGGTTTTTTGCAAGTGCTCCTCTCGGTAAATTGGGGAATAGGAAGCTATATTCTTGAACATTCTGTAAAATCTTTCCAGTACAAGCTTGGTCATTGGGGAGTTTTGGTATACTCTTCTGCGTTTGGCTCAATGCTTCCTTGGCTGGAGTTAGGAGTAAGTGGAGGAAGTGGATTAGGAGTAAGTGAAAAATAAACCTTAAACATATCAATCCATGCTCCTCATCCGCTATTGAAAGTGGAAATTTAAGAGAGCAATGGCTAATGCTTTTGTCCATATCACAAGTAATTTAAATTTTTAAGTTTTGTTTATTAAAAAAGGTGATTTTTTTTATGATTTAGATTTTTTCAAGATTGTTTATTAAATTGTTAAAAATTTTGTAACAAGAGCCGCAATGTTCAGAGCCATTGTTATTAGGTTCTTTTGAAACTTAGAAACTATTGTTATATCATGAAACAAAAAGATGTGTGATTAAAATTATGATCTTGGAACCTATGTTAATGCGTTCCTTGGTTAGTGATTCAAAGTATAGTAAAATTAGCATCCCCAAATGTACATGAAAAAGGATGAACTATGATATGCACATGGACCTTACAATTCAAGTGAATTTGTGTAACGATATTGCTTGAAGGAAACTTTAACAACCTTTACATTAGTGGTTTGTACTTAGCCTAATTAATTTGTTCTTTGGCTCAGAATAATTTTTCAAAGATATTTTTGTTTCTTCTAATTTTATATTCAAGTGTTTCACATTTTCCTTGAGGAATTCTCTTCTTCAAGTCAAATTTCTATTTGTCCACTTTGAAGGCATCACAAATTTCCTGCATACATTCATACACAATGAATTTTCTTTGATTGCTAATTTTGGTCTTCATCTTGGAGAGCATTCCATGTCAAGAAATCTATTTCTTCAACAACTTGTATTGTATTGGATAGCTTTAGGGTCTTGAAGTTTGTGGAGACACCCTATGGTATAGAAAAGGCTTTAAAAAACAAGATGGAGTTTGAAATCTCTTTTTTAAGTAGATGTTGATCTTTCCATATGAAGCATATTTTTAATGTTTTTTTTCCTATTTCTAAACCCATGTGTTCTATAGGAACATGTAAACTATTTATAGTTTAAGAACTCCACCATAAAATATGCCCTTAAATAGTTGACTAACTAGCTTTCATCATATGAAGAATAAAATGATAGTTTACTTACTATTGAGTTAATTTAAGCTCAAGTAGAGGGACCCAATAGAAGAATAGGAGAAGGTCCTTGCACTCTATCCCAATAGATTGAAATTGTAGTGAAAATGCAAGTATAATCTAATCCCTACAGAAGTCAGTGGAACATTGATCATTCATAGTCAATTCCAAATGTCGTCATAAATAAAGAAACTATTTAAATACAACAACATGAGAAAACTCTATACATAAAGGTGTGTGCAAGCTAATGCGGGTCTCTTTTGACAGGTTAGATGCAATAGAAAACTGAAAAATTAGACATCCATCAACTTACATGGATTTTTTGAGACACATAAACAATGAATCTTGCAATGAGTAAAAAATATGAAACGTAGGAAATTGAATGATATTTTTGAATATATAATTTGCTTCTATTGAAAATGTTCTTAACTATTCGAAGTATGATCATTTGTAATAGGAAATTTTTATTTTTTGGACAAATTATAAGGTATATGTTTTGGTGGGTGTATCCTTTGAGTGCTTAAACGATGGAATCAACTTACGAAAACTTGTAGACATATAAAGAACAAGTAGTACTAGTGCACCGCTATTTTCCCCCATTTTTTTTTAATTATCTAAGTGATTGAACCTCGAAAATAGTATGGCAATTGTGGGTGCATCCTTGGAAGGTCTTAATGAAACTATTCTGAAATGGTTTTTTTATTGCATGTAGAGGTTGATATCCTTTAGTGCACCATACAATATTTTTTAAATTGTTGAGAAACGAAAGAGTTATGGAGGAAACACTAAAAATGTGTTTTTTGAGTTAAGGAGTCATGACACAAGAAAAATAAGAAAAATATATAATATATTATTTTAAAAAATTACATATTTGGAATCTGTAGAAAAAATGCTCTCCGTGTCTAAAATTTCATAAAAAATGATGGTGTGTCACATATTGTAACCAGTGGCTAAACACGACCACACTTAGAAAATTGGATATAATTCTCAATTAGCCATGGTATATCATATTCCAAGGCACACGCATGGTAAATCCAAAGCAAAGTCCAAAGCAGACACATATGCATTTGAATGCCACACTAGTTCATGTGGAGGTTCGGGCATAGTGCTAAGTAACGCGCTCGCATTTTGTTTCAATTTAAATTTTAAATCCCACCAAAACACAATGCGCACGTGTTTTATATTTACATAACATGTGTGCATTTTTCATTTACACAACGCGTGCGCATTTTTCAACAATATAATTTGTTTTGGCGAAATGGGGTTATACTTTTATTTTGCGCTGATTATTACATTAAGAATCATTCTTGGTGGTAAGGGGTTGGAGGTAGAAAAAAGGGTTTGGGAGGTGGTAAGGGGTTAGAGGTAGAGAAAGGGGGGTGGTAAGGGGTTAGAGGTAGATAAAACGGGGGATGTTAAAGGGTTATAGAGAAACAAAGATAGAGATAGGTGAAGGGAGAGACATTGGGGAGTTGTAAGGGATTAGAAGTAAAGTGAGAGGGGGGTGGTAAGGGATTAGAAGTAAAGTAAATTATATATTAGTGCAAATATATAACCATCTAGTTTTCTTTCATGTTTTGAATGAAAAATTATTGTTTTCACTGCAGGTATTAGATTTAAGAGTGTTTTCTTAGTTGCAAGCCAGCCTTGCATTTTCATAAACGATATAGGATAAGATTCAATGAACCCCCCACAATGTTAATATTTGATATATTATTCCAAAATGAATAGAATATAGGACATGCACAACACAACTCAAAGGAATTTACGTATGTCAGCTTCCCAATACTGTTATAGTTCTACCCCTACTCCCTGATAAGGTTGAATTTGTAAAGCAATAACTCTCTAGTTTTCATCCTGAATTTCTTTTGTTTATGTCTAAGATAAATAACCTCACAGTTCGTGAGATGGAACATATGGATCTTAACAGGATTTATATAATTTCTGCTTTATGAGAAACTGACCTTAGAACTTCTCGGAGTAATGACAATGAATCCTTCATTATGCATTTGTTAGTATATGAAGATCAATTTACGATGACACAATGTATTTATTACATGTGGAGGCAACGATTTCCTATGGAAGACGAGTGTAGGGTTGAGCAGAGGAAAGATGTCAAAAATGGGCTATTACATTAGATTTTCCATTTGGCGAATGACTTATAAGAGGAAATATGGCGGCTGAGAGGATTCTATGATTTTCTTTCCATAGAAATGGTATTCTCCCTGTATTCAATCTTCTGGTTGTTTGAAAGGCATGCCTAAAAATTTGTACATTAAACGTTTTTATTTCTTTGCTAAAAATTGAAAGGGACTTTCAAGTCACCTTCAAAATGCTCCTTTGTTGAAGTATGTAAGTTCTTCCAACAACACAAATTTGGAAAGTGTATCAGATTTTGCTATCTACACCGGAATTTATTCTCCTCGTAGATGAATGTAGGAATATCAATAGGGGACAAGGCTCTCCAAATTTGTTTTTGTCTGCATGCACAAGTAACTGGGCTAAGTTAATGGAAATGAATCCCTGGACTACTATGGGATTTTAAACCCTTTCTGAAGATCACCTTACATGACAACCTTGTGCAGGAGGTTTGATGTATTTAGTTAATGATTTGGTTCCATTATTTTGAAGACACCTTAATGTAGTAGATATTCCAAGGCTATTTCCCCCAAAATTCAATATTCTCGTCGTTTCCCATGCTTTGAAAGATTGTAATATTTCTAATTTGATGAACACAATCCAATGGAAAATGGCTACGGATTTTATCACTTGAAGGGCGAGATAAATCCCTCCAAATAGTGTTGTCGGCATAAATCCACAAAAAGGGATAATGGTGGGATTTTTTTTTAAAAATACAACCTAAACCCCCCCCATATATCTCTCTGCCTCCTCTTTGTAAATATTACTAACCCCTTTCTCTAACTCTTAGTAACCCCCCCTATGTCTCTACCTCTAACCCTTTAACACCCCCATTCTCGTTCTACCTCTAAGCCCTTACCACCCCCCAATTCCTTTGAATATCATTTTCACTAAACCAAACAATATATTTGTAAGGTTAAATATAGTGATAAAAGTGTAATGTTAAATATTATGACAAAATTGTAATGTTCAATATCGTGGAAGAATTGTGATGTTTCATATCATGTATTCGTTTTGGTGAACATAATTCACGTGTGCATTCTAATAAATAAAAATGTGTGCACGTTTTTGTTAATAGAAACACATATGTGTTATGTTTACTTATGCTCATAATCCCCCAAACCCACTACTACACCCCCCTACAACTCCCAAAGACCCTGACATTAATTTATAAACACCCCCAACCCACTAGAACCCCCTTCTCTCTATCTCTCTCTCACTCATGCATCCATATTCCTTCCCCTACTATTAACCCCCCTCATATCTCTCTCTATCTCTCTCCCTTCCACTCCCTAAACCTTACTAACTACTCATATCACTCTTTTTCCCTTGCTCCACTTACCCACAATATCCTAACACCCCCCCTTTATCTCTAGCTCTAACCCCTTAAAAATCCCTCTCCATCCCTATCTGTAACCCCTTAACGATCCCATGACCCCCCTATCTTTCTCTCTCCCATCCTTTCCTAACCCTTACTAACCCATTCTCTCACACTCATTCTCCTCTATAGGGAGGGGAGGGGGTAATCCCCCTCTATCTCTACATCTAACCCCTTACCTACCCCTAAAGTCTATCCCTTTACCTCTCTCTCTCTAACCCAAACACTCATGCTCGTCACCTATACCCTCCTTTCTCCATAGTCACCCTTCTCATCCCCAAACCCCTAACCCCCCCTCTCTCTCTCTCTACCCCTTTCCACCCCCTCTCTAACTCTTACTAACTCCCTATATATATCTCTCCCCCTAACTCTTACTTACCCCCAATCTCCTAACACTCCCCTCTGTCTCTACCTCTAACCCCTTACCACCCCCTAAAGTCTCTCCATTTACCTCTCTCTCTCTCTCTCTCTCTCTAACCCAAACACTCATGCTCCTCACCTATATCCCCCTTTCTTCCTAATCCCCCTTCTCATCCCCAAATCCCTATCCCTCTCTCTCTCTCTCTCTACCCCTTGCCACCCCCCCCCCCCTCTCTCTCTCTCTATCTCTACCCCTTTCCACCCTCAATCAATCTCTCTCTCTCTCTCTCTCTCTCTCTACCCCTTTCCACCCCCAATCTCTCTCTCTCTCTTACTTACCCCCAATATCCTAAAACCCCTATCTATATCTACCTCTAACCCCTTAAAAATCCCTCTCCTTCTCTACCTCTAACCCCTTACTACCCCCTAAAATATCTCCCTTTACCTCTCTCTCTCTCTAACCCAAACACTCATGCTCCTCACCTATATCCCCATTTCTCTATAATCCCCCTTCTCATCTCCAAACCCCTAGACTTCTCTCTCTCTCTCTACCCCTTGACAACCCCCAATCCCTCTCTCTCTCTCTCTAACTCTTACTAACCCCCTATATCTCTCTCCCCCCCTAACTCTTACTTACCCCCAATATATTAACACCCCCCTCTGTCTCTACCTCTAACCTCTTAACAATCCACCTCTAACCCCTTACCACCCTTTACCTCTCTCTCTCTCTCTAACCCAAACACTCATGCTCCTCACCTATATCCCCCTTTATCCCTAACCCCCCTTCTCATCCCCAAACCCCTAGCCTTCTCTCTCTCTCTCTCTCTCTCTCTCTCTCTCTCTCTCTACCCCTTGCCACCCCCCAATCTCTCTCTCTCTCTCTCTCTCTTAATAACCCCTATATCTCTCTCTCCCCCCTAACTCTTACTTACCCCCAATCTCCTTATACCCTCCTCTGTCACTACCTCTAACCCCTTACTACCCCCTAAATTCTCTCCCTTTATTTCTCTCTCTCTCTAATGCAAACACTCATGCTCCTCACCTATATCCCCCTTTCTCCGTAATCTCCCTTCTCATCAACAAACCCCTAGCCTTCTCTCTCTCTATACCCCTTTCCACCCCCCAATCTCTCTCTCTCTCTCTCTCTCTAACTCTTACTAAACCCCTATATCTCTCTCCCCCACTAAATCTTACTTACCCCCAATATCCTAACACTCCCCTCTGTCTCTACCTATAAACCCTTAATAATCTCCCTCTGTCTCTACCTCTAACCCCTTACCATCGCCTAAAGTCTCTCCCTTTAACTCTCTCTCTCTCTCTAAACCAAACACTCATGCATCTCATCTATATACTCATTTCTTCCTAATCCACCATCTCATCCCCAAAACCTTATCCTTCTCTCTCTCTACCTACCCCTTTCCACCCCCCACCCCTTGGCAATCCCCCTTTATCTCTACCTCTAAACCCTTAACAATCCCACTCTTTCTCACTCCCCTACTCATCCACCTATACCTAACCCCAACCTCCCCTCTCTCTCTCTACCCCTTATCTCCCTAACCCTTGCTAACCCCTTCTCTCACTCTCATTCTCCCCCGTAGGGAGAGGAGGGGGTAATCCTGCAGGGGAGAAAGAGAGATAGAGAAGGCGTTAGTAAGGTTTAGGGAGTGGAGGGGAGAGAGAGAGGAGGGGGGGTCGGGGTTAGGTGTAGGAGGAGGAGTATGAGAGTGGGAGAGGGGGTTAGTAATATTTAGGGGGAATATGGGGGGGTAGGGGAGGGGTGTGTTAGTGGTATGGTGGGGCACATGGATGTGCATGTGTGTGTATAGGTGTGGGGTTTAGGAAAGATGTTGAATGTAAAGTGAGAGAGGGGGGACTAATTTAAGAGGTGGGGGTGTTGTGTGTGTTAGGGGGTTAACACATGGGGGGGGGTGTTAGGGGGTTAAGACATGTGGGGGGGGGTTGTTAGGGGGTTAATACATGGGGGTGTTAGGGGTTTAATACATAGGGGGTGTGGGAAACATTCAATTAAATGTTATTCGTGGAACTACCTTCTTAAATGTTGTTGATCGTTAGTAGAAAAAAATGTGTGCACATTATATAACTACAAAATGCGCACATGTTTTGTACAAGCACAATGTGTGCATGTTTTGTTCCTGTATAGACAATGCACATCACTGTCCAAGAGACACTCTAACATGCTCACAAAAAAACAACACAATACGCACAAATTCGGATTGTATACACAACATGTACAACTCATCATAGAAAGAAAGTTTGAACAAAAATTGAGTATTTCATTGAGACCATCTCCATCACAAGTGCTACAAGGATTGCTTGGAGGGTAAAAATACATTAGACAAGTTTCAAGAGTCCAATATAAAAACCATCTCCAATTCTCCACCATTAAATTTCTTACAATTTATGAACATAAAATGCAATATTTCGTTGACAATTGTGGTCAGGAGAATAGATTCAATTGAGGAACAAAAATACCAAGGTTGGAGAATGTCATATTGAGGAGAACCATAGACCATCCCCACCATTGATGGTCTTACAATTGAGGAGCATCAAAGGAATCATCTCATTAATCATTGAGGTGGAGTGTAGAAACTATTGAGCAAGAAAAATACTTAGCTTGAAGAATATCCAGTTCAGAAGTACCATAAACCATCTCCACCATTGATTTGTATTAAAGGAAATTTTCTCATTGATCATTGTGGTGGAGTATAACACAATTGGGTAAGACAAAAACTAATCATGGAAAATATCCAATTGAATAGCATTGTAGATCATTGATCATTGTGGTCATGGGAAATCTATGCAATCGAAAAATAAAATTCGCAAGGAAGAAGCTACCTGGAGAGATCATTAAAGAAATTAGAGAAGAGAAGAAATGACATGACCAATTGAAGACATTCTGTGGACACTAAACCAATTACGGTTGCATAGGATGTCATGATTCTTCCAACTAATCCACAACAAGAAAAACAACTAGAGCATTCACTTGAGGGGCCTTCGATTTCCACAATAGTTTAAGAACAAGCACCCCATGGCCCTAATTAAGGAGTAAAACATATGTGCACAACAAGGCCACCTGAAATAATGGATGATTTGGTAGGTTGTGGTTATACAAGTGATGAATTTATAGAGCCATTGCATGGAGAATATATGCTCGAAGAAGACAATTTCATTGAGACAATCCAAGAGGATTTCCTATTTCCATCATCCAGCTTCCAGCAAGAGAAAGAAGGACATGAATCTACTATTGAAACGCCAAACTAACTAGGTGATGAAGATCCAACCTCCCTACCTCCATTAGAAAGTTCACGATGAAGAACTCCAAAGCGCATACAGATTGATGACAGTCTCACTGGTTCACTTGAAGGTATGTTATCTAATGATTCTAAACGCAGTATTGCATATCAAACTCAACAAATACTTGTTAACTATTTTGATTCTAAATGTGATGGAGATAAATGTAAATTATTTTTATCATTATTAAAATCTAGGAGTATGGTTGTTGTTAGGAGAAACTTAAATGTAAAGATGGTAAACAATTTTGAACTAAGTCATCATATTGTTAAAATTTTAGTAGATGCATTTGGTACAATTGGAAAGAAATCTCGTTCAAACGATCGCAATGTGTCTCACCGTGTCTTGTCCCAATCAATCGTGAACAAAAGAATTAGGGCCCTTCATCTTCTTAAGCCTGCATCCAAACTTATTAATTTGAATTTCAAAACATTGTGTAGGTATTGTGTTAGAAGGGAGCAACTTGAAACTGGTCAAATAGATGTCTGGGCCTTCATTAGCTGGTTTCCACGCTCTGATATGAAGCTCATTGATGCAATAAAGGTACTAGTGCAATTTTTTTGGCATGACAACACTAGACCTTCTTTCAACCAAAAAGATGTACTAAAATTGAGAAGGGTTTCAAGGGTTCATGAAACCCACATTAAACATTTTCTTGACATGACACAAGCAGAACTATATGAGAGATTTAGGCATGAACATAATGAACTTGTCTTGGGCCGAAGATATTTCGAAAAATGTAAACCATGGTATGTTAAAATAAACACAACTCGTAACACATGTTGTTGTCGATACCACATTTATTACGGTTATTATTATGGCATGCATATATTTATTTTGTGTGTATTGCATAACATGCTTGTGCAGTAATGCTCATCTACATTGTCGCCAATGTCATCTAGAGACTTTATTCATAGCGTATTGTGCAGTATGCCAGAAGGTTGTACATTTTATTGAACAATTTGTGTAGATGAGGCATGCCAAGTCTACGGTTGAATGGCATGATTGGAAAAATGCATACATGTGACCCATGAGCATGAACTTGGGAGGTAGGAGGTGAACCTGCAGTCATTCAAATATGTCACGTATGATATTGACAGAAGGAATGAAAGAAAAAAAATACAGTTAGTCACTTCTCAGGTTAGTAATGAGTTCTTGAATACTATTTTTTTCTTCGGATTGCAATTTCATATATAACGATCTACTGATATATGTATTTATTGGTTATCTACTAGGTATGGGTTTGCGAATTCATGGATGGATTCTTAGAAAATAAACAACAATATGTAAAGCTTGTACATTTGGCTCGTTGGAAAGATGAGCAGCCTAGAACGTGCAGGGATACATTTCCCAATGGGACTATCTTATCAGTGCTTGATTTTGCAGAAAAATACACCCTTCAATCACAGATTCAGAGTCAAGACTATCACATAGACCAAGTCAGCATAATGGTCCTTATCACCAATAGACATGGGGTATATAGTACTGAAGACAACCAACTTATATTGAAGGAGTATCCCTTCTACATAAGTGATTACAGGTGTAATGACTTGGATTTTGTAAAGCACAGTTTTCAAATGTTCTACAATCACTTGAAGGATAACAGTATACCGATGGAACAACATTGGGTTTGGTCTGACAGTTTTGCAGGGCAATTCAAACATGCCCATGTCTTCCAATGGTTGTATATGCTCCACAAATTGCACAAGGTGCCACATATTTGGAACTATTTTGAGACTGGACATGGAAAAGGTGAACATGATAGAGAAGGTGCGTGCATTAAGACTGCATTACGTAGGAAATAAATGAATTTCACAGATGTATTGCTCATTCAAGATGCAAAGACCATTGTTGAATGGTGTTCTTCAGTCATGGAGGAGGGAGAAAGAAGGCATGAAGACCAGTCAACCAAGAAAGCACATGTACACATATATTTTTTGGAGGTGGGGGATGTAGATTGATCACAGTTATATGAGTGCAAGACTGTCCAAGGAACTCGTACATTTCATTCGGTTATAATGTCGGACAATGCTATACTTGAAATGTGGACAAGGAAACTCTCTTGATTTTTTTCTTTATGCAGTGGTGGTGAATGGGACTCATGTGAATTCACGGATTATGTTGATAGTTGGGACCATGTAACACTCCCAATTAGTTGACATATACATACAGTATTATCCCATTTGGAGGAGGACCAATAAATCATTTCAACAGACTATGACCACATATCAGATCACGTACAACCAAGTTTGATTAATATTTTGAAAATTTTGACAACCTGTTGTGTCTAGTTAGTTGACTCAAATGTTGGCACTATTTTTTTTGTAGGGCACATATATGCAGTGGTTTCCCTGAGACACAATGCATGGTGCATTGATCATGGGTTGACATGTTGCTTGGAGGGTAAGCAAACCCTCAATGTCCCATTAAGGAACTGTGAGTACAATGATTTGCCGATTGGGTCGATGGTTATCAAAGGAGAGTATTTGAACCAGGTTTCCCACTTAGATGCTAGAAAAGGGTATGTATTTGAATATTATTGATTGGTTCAGATTTTATACAATTACACACACTTAGATATTGGCACAAACCTCCAGCTGCAAACAAGGCCAAGGAAGAACTTATCAAAGGCGCGATACTTATTGCTTAACTCTGAGCACAATAGGTTAAATGAGACCGTTGGTATTATATATGATCTCAATGGTCTAGTCTAGTGACCATACGTATGTAATCTAGTATGTGGTTTGCATGTTATATTGGGTTTTTATGTTGTACATGTATATTATGATTTTGTTTTATGGTCTCATTGATTATTGGCATTAATATTTTGACTATTGCAACTAGACATTGACAGCTTTCAATAGATTGATAAATTGCAGAAGCTTCATCATGGAAACCTAATCACAAACATAGAAATATAATCTATCCTTATAAACGTAAAATACCATAGGAAAAAAAATATAACCCTTGCAACCTAATCTATATGAATATAATCCTAATCTCTCCCCAAAAACCTCCATCACCATTTGAATCCAAACCATTATGCTACAAATATGCACAAGGGTCAAAAAAACCCTAGTTTTTATTTTAAACCCCTAGCCTGTAAACCTTGGCCTATAAACCCTAGCCTATAAACTAATTTGAATTCCAATCCCTAGAAACCCTAGTTTGTATCATAGATCCTAGTTTGTATCATAGATCCTAGTTTGTGTTCAAAATCCTTAGAAACCTCCACCACCATTTGAATCCAAACCATTGTGCTACAAATATGCACTAAAGTCGAAAAAACCCTAGTCTGTGCATTCATGTGCATCCATTTGAATCTACACCATTATGCTACAAAGATGCACAATAGTCCAAAAAACCATAGTCTGTGCATTCATGTGCATCCATTTGAATCCACACCATCGTGCACCATTATGCACAAGAGTACAAAATTCTTCATGATGCAACTATACATGCATGCCAGCAAATCTTGTTGCATTCATGTGCATCCATTTGAATCCACACCATTGTGCTACAAATATGCACAAGACTCCAAAAAGACCTATTATGTGCATTCATGTGCATCCACTTGAATCCACACCATTGTGCACAATTATGCACAAGAATCCAAGAAAATAGTGATGCAACTATATATCCATGCCAAAAAATCTTCGTATATTCATGTGCATTCATTTGAATCCAAACGGGTATGCTACAAATATGCACAAGAATCCAAAAAACCCTAGTTTTTGCATTCATGTGCATCCGTAAGAATCCAAACCATTGTGCACAGGTATGCACAAGAGTCTAAAAAAATTCATGTTGCAACTATATATGCATGCCAACAATCTGCCTATATTCATGTGCATCCATTTATATCTAAGCCATTGTGCTACAGACATGTACAAGAGTCCAAGAAACTCTAGTTTGTACTCTAAATCCTATCCTATAAACCCTCGAGTGAAACCTCTAAACCCTAGTTTGTAGCCTAAACATCTACATTTGAATCTCGAACATCTCAAACATCTATAGTTAAATATCGAATGTATCGAACATCTGTATTTGACATCTACCTAGAATATATAACCTTGAATTAGATTATTTATATTCTTATTAAAACAACTAAGGGAAATGGGAACATACAAGTTTGGCGTTCCTCAAACATTGAACATCAATTTTAGTATCCCTTTGAACTAAATGGGATCTACCAAACGTGGAGATCTTCAAAACACCAAGAAGTTCTTAAAAGCCTTTAGGGTGCAAGTTGTAACGAACCATAGAATGGTGGCTGTGGCTTGGATCGAGAAACCATCGAATCCATTGGATTGAGGACATCGTGATAGTGCTA
Source organism: Larix kaempferi (assembly GCA_027924585.1). Taxonomy (NCBI): domain Eukaryota; kingdom Viridiplantae; phylum Streptophyta; class Pinopsida; order Pinales; family Pinaceae; genus Larix; species Larix kaempferi. The sequence goes on from BSBM01000229.1 coordinate 10,992,593, forward strand.
TGGGTTCCCCTCTCTTCCGGGTCCATGGCTGATTGATCATCTTTTAGGTCAATTTTGGAAACTAGGGTTTTGCTCAGTAAGGGTCCATGCAATTTTTGCACACAGGGGTAAACTTTGTAAAGTCCTCGACCGGGAGCTTATGGCTAGCGTTCCCATGTGGAACCTTCCTAAACACACTTGCAGGACCTCCCGGAACCCATTTTTGTTGCACGGTTGGAATTCTATGCCCCCGGTCGGTATTCAACAAGTGTCCTAGAAAGCCTTTCGGGTGTGAGTTGCAACGGGCCATATACTGGCGATCATTGCTCGGATCGAGAAACTGTCGAATCCATTGGATTCAAGACATTGGGATAGTTCTAGGGTTTCCCATCTCCTCGGTGTCCATGGCCCATTGATCATCTTTTAGGTCAATTTTGGAAACTAGGGTTTTACTGAGTAAGGGTCTATGCAATTTTTGCACATAGGGGTCAACTTTGCAAAATCCTTGACTAGGAGCTTATGGCTAGCGTTCCGATGTGGAACCTTCCTAGACACACTTGCATGACCTACTAGATCCCAATTTTGTTGCACAACTGAAATTATATGCCCTTGGTCGGTATTCAATAGTTGTCCCTGAAAGCCTTTGGGGTGCGAGTTGGAACGGGCCATAGAATGATGATTGTTTCTCAGATCGACAAACCGTCGACTCTGTTGGATTCAGTACATCGACATAGTGGTAGGGGTTCCTGTCTCCTCTAGGTAAATGGTCCATTGATCATATTCTAGGTCGATTTTGGAAACTAGGGTTTCACTGAGTAAGGGACTTTGTAATTATTGCACATAGGGGTCAACTTTTCAAATTCATCAACCGAGAACTTGTGGCTAGCGTTGCCACATGGAACCTTCCTAAAAAAACTTGAAAGAACTCCAAGAACCTAGTTTTGGTGTAGGGTTCGAATTATATGCCCCCGGTAGGGATTGAACAGGTGTTCATCAAAGCCTTTAGGGTGCAAGTTGTAACAGACCATATAATGGTGACCGTGGATCAGATCGAGGAACCGTCGAATCCGTTGGATTCAGGACATCAAATTGATGCTATGGTTACACCTCTCCTCTAGGTCCAAGGCCTAGAGATTTCATTATAGGGAAATTTCAGAAACTAGGGTTTCGCTCAGTAAGGGTCTATGCATTTTTTGCACAAAGGGGTCAACCTTGCAATATTTTGATTTTGATTGTATAAATAGACATTCATAGAGTGGCACTAAAACCCACCACATTTCACTCTTAATATAATGCTATGTCCTTAGTGTGCCACGTTATTTGAGATACCCTTAGTGTTCCACTATATTTGCATTTTGAGCAATTAATGTAATTTTTAAGAATTCAAATTTCCAAATAAAAAAAGAGAGGCGATGTTTCATTGATGATACCTCTCTTATCCTTTCTATCTTTATCACTTTCCTTGACTTGTCCTAGTTGTTTCTTAGGAGCCACTTGGAAAAAATATTTTGTCGGGCTTGCTCATCTCTTTCATTTGAATTGGACAAGTATTCAAGTCATTTGTAATTTTTTGTGGGGTAAATAATTATTAATTTATGCAAGCCACACAGGTGCATCACTTGGGTGTGTCAACTATGTGCATCCTTTATGTTTGTTAGGTTCTTAAGTGGGTAAGGTGCTTATGTGTTCCACTTGGTTGGCTAGTTGCTTAGGTGTGTTGGGTGCTTATGTGTGTTTGTCCCACTTGTTAAGTTTTTATGTGGGTTAGGAGTTTATGCACATCACTTAGTTGTATTAGTTTCTTACTATGTAAGTTAAGTGTGTTAGTACATTGTGTGGATTAGGTGCATCACTCACATAATTTCACATGCAATTTCATATAATTTGATTGTGGTTAAGAACATGTTGTAAATGTGCATTGTTGTAATTGTGCATGTTTATCAATATTATAATTGATATCCATGCAATCGTCCAAGCTATAAAAAATTGGGAACATTACACATAAACATTATTGACCACACATGTATGATCACACATAAGACCGAACTGTGAATATGTCAAGAGACAATATGAAATATATAATATATCATGAAATTCATATAATACAAAAATAGAAGGCCCTTAGATGGCCTTTCAATGTACATGTATCAAAAAGGTCAATGATGTACATGTAAAAAAAGTAAATATGTCCACAATCACACATCAAAACTCTAACTTCCTCTTGTAAACAAAAGTATGTCTATCCTAGACTACACATCAAAATTCTAGCTTCCTCTTGTTTTTTCCAGACTATAATGTATCTTGCCTATGTCTACAACTGTTGTGCATCTCTGGAAACTGCAAGTCAAAGATCATATTTCTTGATCAGGTAACTGAACTAATACCAAATCACTAACAAACTTAAAAAATTTAAAATATGACTCAACTGCTTATAACAAACACTCACTGAATCCATACAAGGAATAGAGGCTTCTAGTGTCCTCCTAGATGAAAGGCTCTCTACAATGGTGTTCCATGAATAAAATATCCTATGTCAATTAGCTCAACAATTATCAACATGTATGTGTGATAAAGTGCTAAACAATTTTATAATTGATGAACATGTCTCACCGAAAAAATATGATATGGGACACGAGACTGAGTGTCGTCTGTAGCGAGTGGAGTCATAGGTTGAACATGAACTTGGGTCACATGCTCTACTTGACTAGACTGGGGCTACATTCACTAAATAGAAAAATGGTTAAAGAAATCATGCATGTGCATACACAATACAAATGAAATCTACATGTACAAATATTCAAGTAGATACCTCTACATGGCTTGATCCCATTGTACATGCAACCTAAACTTCATCATCAACAACCCTAGTAATGTCTAGCATGGAGGAATCTCCATCCTGATGCTGTAAACATGCGAAAAAAAAACATTAATAAAAACAAGTTGTGGAGTGAATTGAAATCTAACCAACAACTATTATCGAAATCTATGTAAATTTCCATGGAATCAATAGGTCCACCCATTGCTTTTATGGAAGAGGGTTATCTAGTGTAGACAAGACCCTTCTCTACGTTTGGACTGCGGGGAAAGCCAAACCAAAGCACTGGTGGATTGAGTTTCATTAGTGCCTGTAGTCACAAACTTTTGTCATAGTTAGACATGGACATGAATACATGAAATAAGATGTATTGAAACACTAACATGTTGTAATACTTACCTCTGCTTGGGACATATCTCCCCCATGGGAGGGATCACTACTACCAAATTCTTGCCTCTCTGCAGAGCCAGATAACAAGGTATGCAAGTTTAAAGATTATAAATGTTCGCAATCTATAAAGGAGTACACTACGAAAAAATAATTTGAACAAGATTAAGTCATGAACCATGTACTTACATTCCTGAAAAAATCATAGAATCCCGTTGTGGGGAATTCGCTCATATCAATGTCTCTCTCATCCTGTTGAGAATGCGGGGCCTGCAACTTCAAAAATTGTAAATATTATACCATCTAAGAAATTAATCAACTAACATGTATTAACGAACTGGCATGTATTAACAAAATGATGTGTTGAAAATATGACCTTGGTGTTGGTTGTTTTGGCCTTAGATACGACAACACCAGGTACACTACCACCCACTGCAGAGGCATCAAGCTCCTACAAGATTAAAAATTGTATATATTAACAATATTTTAATGTGTACAATATGGAAACAAATAATTTGAACAACAAAATAATGTTTTAACTATGTCCTTACTTGACCAGAAGTCATCGTAGAGGTGTCATGTGTTAGTCCATGACCATAGGAGGTTTGGCCACACATCATGCACATGTGTGGCTAAATTTGTGGCTCATGTCATGTAATTCTATCCCCACTAGTGGATGGTCTTCTACCGCTAGAGGCTGATAGTTGTACCCCACCATAGGAAGAGGTCCCTGCCTGGTCAATAGTTGTATTATGGCGTACAATGACATGAAATAGTGTCAAAAATGCCTCCTATGTCTGGGGTATCATCGTATGTGCAGGAGGGACGTATGGCCTCGTTAGCTGGCTATGAGGTGGAGGTATCGGTCGATTGGCATCTCTATGCCTAGCATTGGGACGATTTTGGGAAATCCCCATACCAGTGCCCTGGAACCCCAACATATCGAAATAGTTGACATGTTTACCCATCACAAAATCAACATAAAGTTTTCGAAGGAAGTATAGCGGTACTTCCCTGTTGTTGTGTGGGGGAATGACAAATACCATATACCATCGATCCATCCAGTTATATTTGATTGGTGGAAAAACACACTACTCAATTGAAATATGTGCTCTAGTAGTCTCTAGAATTTCATTTGTCCGAGGCACTCTAAAAAGTGAATATATTTGCTCTTTAGTTATTTTTAATTTCTTCACCTCATTGAAACTCAATCCATTGGCATATTCTTGTCGTTTTTTTTCTATGTATAATGCTATGTTGTACAATGCATCGTTTGAGCGACCGATAATATCCACAATAGCATCTAGTGATGCTTCCAATTAGCGGTGGAGTTCATATCCACCCCTCCAAGCTGTATTGATCTCTCTCAATATCTCTACATTTTTATCCATAATAGGCACTACAATCATAAACAAAAAAAATATCATTAGAAAAATACATATGGCATAATGACAACTCTAAGCAATGGAAAATGTAAAACTAGTGTACAACAAATAACAACATGAACTGTTTATAATTTGAAATTTAAAATTGAACAAATTATACACTAATGACTAAACATTTAACATTTTTCCATCTTAAATTCATGTCGTATGTGTGTATTAATTTCAATTGCCAGATACATACATTAAATGTCCTAAGTGTATATATGTTGATTGGGAATATTCTCTACCTTTTTTTTAGGCTTGGATTATGAAGTTTCATCAAAACTGTAGGGCGTTGACTAATGCTCTTGGAGGACTAGCTCCAATATTTCAGGTAGAGGCAAGGGCTAGAGCCTAAAGCGGGGGGCACATGGTGCTATTGATGAATAAAATCCCAATATAGGCAAGGATTTTGATATATGTAATTATTTGTTGTGCCGTGAATTTTTTTGGACTCTATAGACCATTTTGCATCTTTGCTTATATGTGCTTTGCGGCATATATGGATTTCACCCGATGTTATTTTAGTTGTATGCACTCTTTCTAGATACACATGAGAAACTTTGTATATTTGTTTATAGTGGTTTGGGATCTAGAATTAATAGTTTTCAATCTTTTAGGATTGCAAGGTTTCCATTGGATTCTATCATGTATGATACTATGGGATTTACATCTAACCAAACACATCAAACTCCCTATGATTCTTGATGTTGATAGAGACTATTGTTGAAGTCCTATGTCTTGACCCTAACCAAAATGCACCCTTCACTCAAGTGAAAACATTTATTAAACACGGGAAGCTTCTTTACCCTATCTTAAAACTTGGATTATGAAGTTTCATAAAAAAATATAAGGTGTTGACTAATGTCCTTGGAGGACCAAATTCGATATTCCGAGTAGAGGAAAGGGCTAGATTCTAGAGGAGGGGTAAACAGTGCTATTGATGAATAAAATCCCAATATTGGCAAGGATTTTGATATGTTATTAATTGTTGCGGCATGAAGTTTTTTGGACTTTATAGGCCATTTAGCGTCTTTGTTTATGTATTTTTGGGAAGATATCAATTGTACTTGAATTTTTTTTAGTTGTAAGCAACCTTGCTATATACATGGGAATCTTTGGATATTTGTGAATATTGGTTTGGATTCACAAGGATGCTTGAATGTATATATATGTATCTATTCAAATTAATTTGATTTTTACGAGTTAATTGGGGTTTTAATTTTTTAGGGGCATACAAATGTTTGGAGTTATGGTCTAAATTTATTTTACGGCATACACATTTAAAACTTTATGGATTCAATTGATTTTAGGGCATAAAAAAACAAAAAATATAGAAATTAGAAGGGTGGAATTTGGTTTAAATACCCGAGGTTGAAGAAATTGGTGCCCAAAGTGGAATATTTTGGCCCTATACTTCAAAACACGCTCACCACTACTCGTTTCGTCTTTGTCACTACTTGGTCGCTGTCATGGAGGAAATGATAGGCTCGGTCCATTTCGGGCATAAAACATGTTTTAAAAAAGGCATACACATTTATCATATCATAACGCGTACACGTTTATTAGCTCAAAATGCATACACGTTTTGTAACTACATAACGCGTACGCATTCTCTTTAACTATCCTACATGGCCTTCAACATGGAAAGCTTAGGACTAGGTTTGGAAGGGTCAGGATTGCTTGGTATCAATTATCTTTTATGTAACTTGAATGGGTTTCTTGAATCTACCATTGTACCTAAAAGGTCCCTCAACTTTGCGCACTCACCCATAAAAGCTATGGGAAATTCACAAGTACTTGAACTACTTATTGGAATAGAACCTAGATGGGGAGGATAGCACTCCATCTCACAACTACTAAGATGACCCAATTAACATCAATCTAGGATATTGTTATTAACCTAAATATCAACTATATATGTATACAATTTTATTTTCAATTAAAATTAAATATCAAACAAAATATATTATTAAATTCCTAAATTTCCTTAATAAAATGAGTATAAAATGAGTTCTTAAGGCATGTGAGGTCATGCATGCTTAGATATATGATAATTAATGGATTTGACTATTTAAAATAATTTAAGTTTCATAGGATTTTATCAAATTCATTGTAAGGAATTTTTTATAATATAGAAACACCTAGATTAACTTACCATTAAAGTACACTTTCAACTCTATTTTCATCTTAAAAAATACATACAATGTCATATTTTAAGTTTTATTGTATATTAGAAAATCATTATTCAAAACTTTATTGTATTGTAGGTTAGGAACTCATTATTCAAAGATTTATAGAAAATCATGTTTTAAGTTTTATTGTATGGTGGAAATCCCTAATGTAGTTTGTGAAATACTTAACTTTGATGGTATCATTGCAGGTCAATCCCTTTGCATCTGCATTCTAGATGCACCTGGTGGATCTTTCAAGTCTAAAGATGCAGAAGTCAGAGGAATCTGACTCATGGCTTCATAAACCTTGCAAGAATACTTGGATGGAGAAGGAGGTAGAAGAAAGAGGGAAAACAGTAAAATACAACATTGGGTCTTTCACAGGGCCAATATTCTCGGAAATATTAATCAACCTTGCTCTAAATGTCTGTTTTAGAGTGGATGGATTCTCTAGCTCTGATGTAGCCAAAAGAACAATAAGAAATTATCTTGAGGACAACAAAGGAAGTGGGATGGCTGCTAATGCATTTCTAACCAAAGCTATTGTCAAATTTAATGTTGATCATACACATGTTTTCCAAGTGCTCACTTTTAGAGGTAATCATGTCAGCTTCATAACCTTATCATTTGTATTTGGTGGTGTCAACTTGATTTGTTTTATTGGTTGGTCCGTGCTTATTGCGTTCGAAGGTGGCGATAATGCCCCGCCTGCATATATAGACTTGTGTTCATAGTAGCAACCATTGGTATTGCTTTCTTCATGGATTGCTTGTATTCGTGTTCAGACTGTTTGTTCTGCAAGAAGCGAGACACTAAGGTTCTACTGGTGTTGATAATGGAAATGGTATGCATTGTACCAATGAACCTAGTAGCTAAAACCTCAAGTATGAATATTCTTGGGAAATGGATATATGGTTCTTTTCAAGTGATGAATCCCATTACCTCAGGTGTAGAGGTTGATGAAGCCCTTGCAGCAGTCCAAGAGGGTTGCTTCCAAGCTCCAGTGTTGTTCCTTCTCCTTCTTCCAAAGATGTTTTGGGTGTGGGCCAAAAGGGTTCTCAAGAATTAGCTCCAAATGGAGAGCTAGGGTTTCAAGAGAATTTTTAGCAGCATGAGGATAGGGATGATTGTGGATATGAAATTGGGAGCCTCCATCACCTATTTATAGGTTTTTAGTGGTGGAGTGCTGACCCATGGTTTTGGGCACCATATGGTTTAGGTCAGCTGTATAGGGTTTTTGCTTCCTTTTTTCCCTCTTTTTCCTCTTTTTTGTATTTTTTATTCCCTTTTTAGAGGGTTTTTGCTATTTTTGGAGGAATTTAACTTATTTTGGGGGGGAAAAGAGGGTTTTTGGCCTTTTGGGGGCTTTTTTAATGATTTTTTGTCCTTTTGGAGGCTTTTTAATGGTTTTTTGGCCTTTTGGAGGCTTTTTAATGGTTTTTTGAGGTTCTGGAGGCAAATATGGTAGGAAATATGGACAAATGAGTCATGCAATGGGGTAGATGAGGTAGTGAGCACTTTTTGGGTGTTAACAAATTGCCCCCTGATGTGTGAGGGCAGGAGCTCATCGTATGGCCGATAGACATCGTAAGTATTTTATGGTTTTCCTGGGAAGTGGAGAGGAGAAGAAACGAAATAGAGCCCGGAACAATGGTCCCGAACAAACTGCAAAAACTGAAAGTACATGACCTCAATAATGAAGGAGGAATAATCTCAACATATGGACGAGGCGGGCATTCCCATGCTCGTATCAAGATATAGAACAATAACAAGGGGGTCCAAAAATGGGGACTTGAAATATACATGGCCTCAAATAATGAATGAGGAAGAATCTCAATATATAGATGAGGCAGGCATACCCATGCTCGTATCAAGATATATATAAAACATAACAATGAGGCCCAAAAATGGGGGCCTAAAGGATACATGGACAACCACTGTGTACATCATAAGGGTCCAGAGGGGACACATAACATGGGACATACTGCTGGGCTGACCATGTTTGAGCTGAAGAATTGATACATTAGAATATCAATAGTGATGCTGAGTGTGGTACTAGAGGAACTGATGAACTACTGGATCATAGTGACGGGAGTTCATACCCTCAATGGTACACTGAAATCGAACTAAACTAGGTACTCAAGGAAGCATATAACTGGATGGCTTCCGAATACAAGCGCCAACGCAACTCGGACATCCACGGGAACATATAAATGGGTGTTTCAAAGTGACTCACCAATGTGCTAGAGTCAGGGGAAATTCGGGGTCTTCAACCGATAATTGAAGGGATATATACCCTGCGTGATTCTCAACGATGCGATCAAGGTGTTGAAGTTGAGCATGTGAGAAACAACCACTTGGAGAGGCGCTAATGAATCCTCTCAAAATGGTCTGTAGGCACTCACCACAGATGGTGATGGGTCCAAGGCGTAGGGACCTCTGGATCTATCCTCTGGAATAGATGGGTTGTTGTCAACAGAGGGAGACCTACAACTAGCAAGGCAATGATGTTTCCTTGATAGGAGCACGAGGTGGAGAACCGAAGTGTGAGAGTATTGATGGTAGGACTGACATACTGTGGGGGTGGGGGATAACTGGGAAAGTAGAGTGGGTGGACTCAAACTTCCTTTGTTTAGAGTATGATGGCGGGGATGATCAGGCAACATATAAAACTGACTGGTGGGAAAGGGATCATAGCTGCAATGGATCAAGGATAGTGACTGGGATGAGTGATACTCAAGTTGGTGTAAGATGGTAGGAGACTGCAGAATACTCTGAACAAAGGAGACCTTATTGGGGGTGCTGTCAAGATGATCGATCATGGTGCTGAGAGGCACTAGGGGTACTTCTTCATGGGTTAAGAAACTAGAAGAAGTGTGTTCAAAAAGGTACTGTCGTGTGGATTTATACGAGCCCAGGACAGTTTATGCTCATGATTGCTTTCAATTTTAAGGAGTCTGAAAGTGATAAGAAGACTCTGAAATAAGGGAATGGTACCGTTGTGTGGATTTGTACGAGCCCAGGACAGTTCATGCTTATGGTTGCTTTCAATTTTAAGGAGTTTGAAAGCAATAAGAAGACTCTGAAATAATGGAATGGTACCATCTTGTGGATTTATACAAGCCCAGGACGGTGCGTGCTCGTGGTTGCTTTCAATTTTAGAGAGTCTGAAAGCAATAAGAAGACTCCAGGGGGGGTGCTTTTTCGTGTGTTAGTCTCCAAGGCCCAAAGAAGCATAAAAGGATGCAATGAAGAAATCTTCTAGCCGGTGTGACTAGATTATTCCTTTTTCGTAATTAGTCTACCAGGTTTGGAAAAGGGTTAAACTTATACCAGATAGACACCCTTTCAGGTACTTTAACGAGCATGAAAGGAAGCAAGATTGCTCGGTGATCTTTTCATTGTTTTAGGAGTCAGGAAAGAGCTTAACAGAAACTCCCTAAGTGCCTTTTTTGTAAAGAACTTGTCCGGCCCGAAAAAGGGATAAAATTATACTTAACAACAGGAATGGCCAGGCAAGGAGGAAGTTCTCAATCAAGGAACATCGATGAGAACCAAGAACGAGGGTGGGGGGAAACACTGGTGAGCCTCCTTGCGGGATGATGAATGGTGGAAAAATAATGAAATAATTGCAGTATGAGTGGAGTGACTGGCTCATGTAAAAATGTGTTATAATTCGATGGCGGCCGATGTGGCACGCAAACCGAGGCAGCAAGGTGTCAGGACACAATGTTGAAATTGTACCTGGTGAGAGCGAGAAATGATCTCAAGCATCATCATGTGCTCGAAAAACTGAATCCGGCAATATAAAAAGTGTCAGAAATAGAGAACAGCTGAGGTGGCATGCAAACCAAGGCAACGGGGGGCATTTTGGAAAAAATACCCGAAAAATATGGGGGTGAGAGCGAGAAATTATCTCAAGCATCATCACGGGCTCGAAAAAATGAATCCGATGATATAAAGTATATCAAAAATGGAGAATGACTGAAGTGGCATGCAAACCGAGGCAACAAGTGGTGTCTAGAAAAATGCTCAAAAAACGATGCAGAAAAAATAAGAAAACGAGTCGACCATTATGATGGTCTTGTTGTGCTGATTCCAGTGGTGGAAACGGTTTGGAAAATGGACTCCGTATGGATTCAGAATGGCCAAAACAAGAAAAGGTCAATGGACTATAAATCGTAAGTGGGCCCCACATGACAAGTGTTAGTTGGACTTGTTGACTTTGACTAGAGATCAGAGTGGACTAGAGCGTAGTTGGTGTTTCTGGACGATCCGTCCGGTCAATTTCAGATCTGGGAGTTGCAGGTATTCCATTAAACTCATACCTGCATTTTTCGTTTGGTTCGGGGAGGTGGTGGGTCCCCAGGGGGGTCTTCTACGGTCCACGAGGGTGTGGACTGCGGGTTTCCAGGGTGAAATTGTGGTCTGGGACCGCGAGTTCCATTGATGAACACACGGTCTTGGACCGTGAGTTCGATGCCTACAGTAGCGGTCCCATATCGTGACTCGGATCGGGAGATACGCGGTCTGCGACCGCGACTGTATCCCTGACAGCCGCGATCTGAAAGCATGGCAAGGGGTCTTAAAGCCACGATCTGGATCGAGCTTTAGGTTTTTCCTCGGGGGGGGAAGGGTTATTTATTTGACATGGGTCTGATGAGTTTGCATTGTGTGATTGACAGGATGCCGGTAGTGCTATGGCGGGAGTGGGAGGCCCCAGACGACATAGTGGAGGTCATCCAGAGGGATCGGCATGTGCGGTCTACTTTGGGGTTGTGCGGGCTTCTGAAGTTCGCACAGGTTCCCATGATTCGTTCAGTAGGATTACTGCTGAACAGGTTGGTGGGCTTCTGGGAGCCTAACATATAGGCTTTCAGGGTGCAAGGGGAGAGAGTGGATCTCACCCTTGCATATGTATATTTTTTGACGGGGTTGCCCTGTCTGGGTAGGGTGGCTGATACGCAGCCATGAGTGTCTGCAGGCGTAGACGTGGAGGATATGTTGGAGCGGTACTACGTTCCAGAGGCTATAGTGCATAGGAATGCACTCCGGATTGCGGACCTGCAGGAGCCATCAGTGAGGGTGATTGCTGCGTGTGTGGTTCGAGTTTTAGGGTCTCAGGTGCCCGAGCAGGTGTCAGGGGGCCAAATGCAGCTGGTGGAGCGAGTGCTGGATGGTATCTACTTCGTGTGGGGCCAGATGTTCCTCACCTGCGTTTAGTGGCAGCTGACCTCGGTGATGGAATCTGGCAAAGGATTCTGTTACGGATCCTTTCTCTGTGCCTTCTTCATGGAGTGGGTACCTATACTGTGGCCGCAGGTGCTGGTCAGGGCGGGAGGACTAAGGGAGCCGCGCATGGTGCGGTGGGGAGAGATGATGCACCGATGGGGTGGCGGTGAAGTTGGGAGATACTTTACCCAAGAGCTCTACCTATAGTGGTTGCAGATGCCACTGACGTTGGATGATTATCCATACAGAGATATGGACTACACAGGAGATCCGGAGGCACCACGGCCTCCAGCGCAGGCATGGGGCCCATATGGTATGTATCTACTGTGCTTGATTGTTTTGTATGTCAGATTGTGTATATGATAGGTTTGAAATATTGATATGCTTGTACTGACTAATGTATGATCTGCAGATGTGGGACCGAGACCACCACCGAGACACATAGACCGCCGGGGTCATGTAGCGATACCAGCCCTGCCAGGCCGACGAGAGGTGTGTCACCGGGATGCTGAGGGGACTCTGGAGTCCGTACGGGTGCTTCTCGATCATTTGCTGGTTGGAGTGACTGATGATGGGTGGTGGGACTTGGATCAGGAGGTGATTCAGGACTGTCTTGGGGTGCCATGGGATTTTCGATCGATCACGATCCGGGTGGCCATTTTGGCGGAGAGGGGTCGGGCACATGATCTGGTAGGGGATGAGGAGCTGCTAGAGGAGAAGCTGGGTGAGGACTCGGAAGCGACCAATGCAGGAAGCGATGGAGGGTATGACTCTCAGTAGGGAGTACAGAGGACTCCCCCCCGATGTGTATGGACACTCGAGGTTTTTTGTAGCTTACGGCTTGTATTCTATGAGGCTTGTTGATGTATATACTTTTTTTGTATAGTTGAGTGCTAAGGTACTCAGGACATGTGTAGAACATTAACGTTTATTTTTTGATATATATATGCACATGGATGCATCTTTTGCAATTATGATGTAATGTACACACATGGATGCGCTTGTGGTTTGTTATGTATTTGTACTGCACGTGGATGCAAGTAGTGTAGGATGATGGGCACGTGGATGCCCCTTGTGTATTTTGTATTTACGTATTGCAAATGGATACAACAGTATGTGTTATGATAGGAACATGGATGCCCCTGTATAGTAATGCGATGATAGGCACGTGGATGCCCCTTGTTGTAAATGCAATCTTTTTGGGATTTTTAGATGTTTTTTGATGGGATGATATGGCATGATGATGCATGATGGATGGTTTGCATGGTGTGATTGATATTCCAATCTAGTATGTTGTTACCGATTTGATCTGTGACACTATTATGAGCTTGTGGGACATGGGTGAATGATATGGATTCAAATTGTCGGCTAAGCTGTTTTGTGTGCAGGAACTTTCTAAAGAGGCAAGGATCACGCACCTGGTAGCAGTTGTTGAGCTGTGAGACAAGTAGCTGGGAGTCAAGAAACACATGAAGGTGACATATGCCCATCTGAAGGGCAGCAGTTAGGAGACCGGTCACAGCATCATACTCCGCTTGGTTATTGGTAGCAATGCCTATGCACATTCCATCGAGGTGGATCAACTCATGTGAAGGGGAATATAAGACCCATGTTGCAGAGGCCAGGGTTGGAGACCAGCGGCTCACTCCATCGATGAAGCCAATGTAATGAGGTGGAAGATGGTCCATCTGTAATCATGAAAAAATGATGAATGTAAGGTTGTGGTAAAAAAGGTGAAAAACAAAAAGAAAGCAAACTGTACAATACGGACCAATGGGGCTGCGGGTTTGTTTAAGGATATAAGCGTTTAAGATATAACCCATTACGGGGGTTGCGCAAAGGGTGGCCTTCGGAGTCAGTTAAAATATATGCCCCATTTCTGAGGCAGGTTTGCACGATGTAAGGGCCTTGCCACATGGATTCAAACTTTCATTTATCGGTCTTGTCGTGGGCTTGGTCATAAGCGAGAACAAGGTCTCCTTCACGAAAAGTTCGAGGGTGGACATGTTTGTCGTAACCAGCTTTGGAGCGGTTCTTGGCAGCTTCAATGGTTTGGAGGGTGGCGCGACGGTCTTCATCAGCGTGCTCCAGTGATAGCAGATGTTGCTCGAGTGGGGAGGTGTCTGGGAGAAGCTCGACGATGATGTGTAATGCAGGTATATGACACTCGATGGGGAGGACAGACTCTACATCGTGAACCAAATGGAACGGGGTAAAACTGGTGGCAGTCTTAGTTGATGTACAGTAAGCCCATAATGCAGGGAAAAGCATGTGATGCCAATTGGACTTATGCTAGTTAACAGTGCATTGGAGGATGGTTTTTAAAATTTTATTGATGGTCTCTACTTGGCCATTCCCTTGGGGGTAGTAAGCAAAGAAATACTGATGTTCAAACTTTAGTAGAGTGGACAACTCGCGCCAAATGGAATCTTCAAAATGTGAACCATGGTCTGAGACCAGTTGTTTGGGGACCCCAAATCGTGTGATAACATGGTTAAAAAAGAAACGAGCAGCGGTGTCAGCTTTACAATTGAAGGTGGGCATGGCTTCAGCCCATTTGGTGAAGTAGTCGATGGCGACGATGATGTACTTATGGCCATTTGCGGATGAGGGTTTACATTCCATGAAGTCGATGGCCCATTTACAAAAGGGACCAACGGTGATGACTGGGTGTAATGGGGTGGGTGGTGTCCGAGCCTTAGGGGCAAAAAGTTGGCAATTATGGCAATGTTTGACCGCCGTGATGCAGTCGGTAAAGAGTGTGGGCCAGAGAAATGTCCGCCGCAGGCACCGCTATGACAGTCATTGAGGACTTGTTCGGCTTCCTCGTGTGTAAGACAATGATGGAGAATCGTGTCAACCCCTCGCCAGGAAAGGACATCGCCCAAGAGGAGATATCGAGGGGCCTGGTGACGGATACGACGACATCCATCACGATTTATGTTGGGTCAAAACTTCTGTGTGCGAAGGTAGAGCAAAATATCACCGTACCATGGGTCATCGGACGAGATGATGAACAAGTGATTGTCGGGTAACTCATCGGAGATTTGTGGGGACGGCAAAAGGGATGGTGGATCGGTGATGAGCTGGGCAAGCGCGAGGGATTTAGTGCTCTTAGGGGTTGTGAAAGTGAGGTCATATTCTTGGAGGATAATTACCCATTTAGCAATGCGACCTTGCAGGAGGCACTGGTTCAAGAGATAGACCATCGGGTTGGAGTCAGCGACAACTGTGGTATGACTGAGTAAAATGTAATGTCGCAATTTTTGGACGGAAAAGACCATAGCAAGGGCTAGTCTTTCCTCATATGGGTAACGTAGGTGTGGTCCAGACAAGGTCTGGCTGACATAATAAATGACATGCTCCTAGCGAGTAGTGTCTTCTTGGACAAGGACTCCAGACACGGCATGATCGGATGCTGAGACGTAAAGGATGAAGTCCTAAGAGAAATCCGGAGGGGAGATCAAAGGGGCTTGCGTGAGAGCTTTCTTAAGGGCTTCAAATGCAGCTTGCACTTGGTAATCCCAAACAAAGGGTATATGGGTATGAAGCAGGCATAAGAAACCATGAACTGTGGTGGCATAATCAGGAATGAAGCGACGGAGGAAATTAGATTTCCCCTGCAAACTCTAGAGCTGTCGGAGCGTGCGAGGTGCAGGAAGGTCTATGATGGCTTGGAATTTCAGGGGATCAATAGCGATTCCTTTGTGGGAAACAATGAATCCTAAGAACCAACCTAATGGAACGCAAAAGATGCACTTGAGTGGGTTCAAGCGTATCTTATACTTGCGACAACACAGAAAAACTTGCCATAGGTCATTAAGGTGGTTTGATTGTTTCCTAGAACGTGCTGTAAGATCGTCAAGATAGACCAATAGGGTATGGACCAAGTCATGAAAACAATGGGTCATGGCCCGCTGGAAGGTGGAACCAACAATTTTAAGGCCGAAAGGCATGACACGATAGGAAAAGATGCCCCATGGGGTGGTAAAGGCAGTCTTGTATTGATCTTCCTTGCGGATCTAAATCTGGTTGTATCCAGAAAAATCGTCCATAAAAGATAGGACTTCATGCCCCACACACGCATTGATGAGTTGGTTAATAAATGGCGTGGGGAAGTTGTCTTTGGGACAGGTTCAGTTTAAATCGTGGAAGTCAGTACATGCTCTGATGGTGCCTTGTTTCTTGTTAACAGGGACGGGGTTAGAAACCCGAGTGGTATATTCAATAGGATAAATGAATCCTGCTTTGCGAAGTTTCTCAATCTCTGCTTTAACGGCGGAGAGCTTTGAGGGATGAATGGGGCGTTGTTTCTGGGGAACGGGGTGTACATCTGGCCATGTGTCAATGTGGTGTTCTATAATAGCAGGGTCAAGACCAGGAATTTCGGTATAGGACCAGGAAAAGACATCACGGAACTCTTGGAAAAGTTTTTTGTACTCTCCAATCTCATACTCACTGCAGGAGGCTCTTAATGTAATGATTTCAGGAGAACCACCTGGGGAAGAGATATCAATGTGGAGGATGGGTGAGATGTTGGCCATGTTACCTTCCTCAAAGGCGTCGGGGGCAGGAATGGGGTCTTTAAACTAGTCGACTTTGGCAAGAAGGAAATCTTTGGACACAACTGAGAATTTGGTGGCTGTGATGGAGGAGGACTCTTCTGGGAGAAAAAAGGAGCGATGGTGCATATCTTCCCAGGGGTAAGCAGGTGCAGTAAGAGCTTTGAGGATCTCCTCATCATTGTGGAACCTTTGGGTTGTCAAATCGGTTGACGAGGGAGTGCTAGTAGAAGAGATCATATAAATGGTATTAATCTCTCCGGTTGGCGGGGATGCTGGGGGGTGGATCTCTTCAATGGTAGGGGGAGCCATCTCGAGGTCCAAGTTATTCATCTCATAGAGAGTTGCTCTGTAATCTAGAAGATCTGGATAGTGATGTGAGTAATGGACGTAAATACCACATATTGCACAAGGGTGGTTGGTACGTAGTGATTTATCATGAGGCTTAGGGGCTGGGTCGAGTTGAATAACCAGGAGGATGTTGGGGTCATCATCAAGCATTTGCATGTGTTCCTGTAATGCGGGTAATTGTGGACATTGACGAGTAACATGGCCTAACTCATCACACAACGAGCATTTGGGAGGAGCACGAAACACGAGGGTATTCTTAACTGGTTTAGGTGGGGGTAAAGCAGTGTATGGTTGTGGGCCTCTACCCCTAGTGTGCTTGATAACAAGGAATGGATTAGTGGATGATGAAGGGGTAGCGACACTAGGAGGTGGTTGACTAGTAGTGGTGATGGGTTGCACCAGTTGTAGGACGACATTTGGCGTCGAAGGGGTAACGGGAGGCGTAATGTACCATATGGGTAATCCTAAGGTTAAACCGGGGAGGCTGAGGGTAGCCATAACTGGGGCGCTTACTACTCTCGAAGGGGAAAACAGGAAGGGGATTGTATGGATAGGTGTAACACCAACATGACTAGGTACCAATGGTCGTTGGGGTAGCAAGGGCGGTTGATGGTTGGGTGTTGGTGTATTGTGGGAAAGGGTACATAAGTCAGATACTTCGGTCGTGGGTGACGGGGGTGGAATGGCCTGGAATGTTGAGGTCATCGGCGTATCTGAGTAAATTTTGGGTCCCACTGAGGAAACCAATGAGGTAGATCCACCACTAATAGGTTGTTCAATCATGGGGAGAACGTTTTCGGGTGCAGCGGGGGCATTGGGATCGTAATAGGTGAGTTGGTCAACTTTAACCAAACGTCCGTCATGGGGGAACATCATGGTATGAAAAACGGATGAGGCAACTACTTGCATGGCATACATGTAACTGCGGCCAAGTAAGAGGTTATAATCAGGTTGGGCATTGATGACCTCTATGTCAATAAGCAATGTTTTACCAGCCAACTAGACGAGGACATTAGCTAAGAGGCCTTGGGGTTGAGTTGAATGACTGTCGTAGGCTCGCAACGCAGTGGTGGACTGCAAGAGTGTAGGGGATCCCAACTTCTACCAAACGAATGTGGACATAATGCATGTAGAGGCACCTTCATCCATGATGCACCGATGGATGACAAGATTCCGAACGGATACAGAAACTTGGAACACTAAAGGGGAAGGCAGGCGTGGTTTGGATTGGTCCAAATCGAAGGCCATCATTCGTGAATCATTTGGGTCAATAGCACCAATGGCTGAAAGCAAAGTCTTGCACTGTGTTGGACAATTTTTTAAGACCTCTAATGCAGACATGGCTGCGGGGGACTGGGCTAAGTCATCTACTATGTTGTAATTAGACGCAGCACGAGCACTGGGGTTATTGTTGATGCGGATAAGTGGCAAGCGAGGGGCTTTGGAGGTGCCATATAGTGGAGCCAAAGGTATGCATAATGACTGATCAATGGGATGAGCGTTAGTGTTTTTGTCGGCAGGAGGGGCTTCAGGGGTGGAGCCATATTGGTTCCGACGGGTTTCAAGGTTGACACCGGTGGATGACATCATTAACAAGTGCTGGGTACCTGAGTCTATCATGGGTTGATCAGGAGCGGCATAAGTGATTTGCTATTGTGGAGGCGTGTTTCCTTGAGGGGGAGCCAATGGCTGAGTGTTCACTACGCCTTGGGTTGGTAACGGGTTTTGTAGCACCAAGGGTTGATTCTGAGGTGGTGGGGGGTTGGGCGGCACCTGAGGAGCCGCGTGCCCTTGGCGGTGGGCATCATCAGTCCAGAGTTGCCGAGCTCGCTCCAAATGTGGGAAAGCGTGTGTGTAGTGGCCATAGACCCTGCAAATAGAACAAGGATGGTTTGTTCGCAAATTAGGATTTTTGGCTTGTTTGGGCGGTCGATCGGGGTTCTGGTTGGCAGGTGCCACATTATTGTTGTTTTGAGGATTGGGAGGTTGACTGCCTTGGTCTAGAGAGGGGTTGTTCCCATGGTTATGGCCTTTGTCGCGGTTTTGCTGGCCTTGTTGGCATTGGTTATTTTGGTTGGGTTGCGGATTCTGTTGTGCATACACTTTCCCTTGGGTGGCAGGTGGGTTCTCGGGTTGTGCAAGTGTGGGAACAGGCTGCGGTGGATAATAAGTAGGTGGAGGCAGCGCAGGTGTTGAAACTTGTGGGGGTTGCTGATATGCTTGTGCGACGGGTTGCGGGTTTGCCACAGGGGCTACCTGTGGCGGGTAATAAGAAGGTGGGGCTTGAGAGGATACAGGAGCTGGAGCGGCCTGCAGGTGGTAATATGGCTGAGGTGCGACCGGGGGGGGCGTAAGCGGGGGATGCATGACCAAATCACTGAGGTGGACACGAGGGTCCGTGGGAATGGTGATGATGTGCCATGGGGGCATATGAATTGGTTTCTCTGGATTGGGATGTAGCCCGCGAAAGGTCGGGGCCAGGGCTAGGACGTGCTATGGAAAAGGGCTGGTTATGTGAGGCTATACGGCCAATGATGCCATCTGCGGCATGGGATGCCCCCTGCGCATCATGCCGGGAGGAATCGCCATGGGGGGCGTCAGGGATGATGGAATATAGGTAACCAGACTAGGCGTAAATAAGGTCAAATTGTTGCGCTTTGAGGATGGCCTCTTCTTCGAACTGGGGTCACTCGAATTCCACATCCTTGGAAATGACAGGAAGGAGAGATTTTAGAAACCAATCTAAGAAGATATGGTCATCTAACTTGATTTTGCAGAGGCTGCGGGATCGACGCCACTCATGAATGTGGTCAGTGATGTGGGTGGCCATGTTCTTTCTGCAAGATAGTAAGATCTCAACTCCCATGTCATAGCAGACAGGTAACTGAAAGAACTGTAGGAAGGTCGAGGCAAGGGAAGTAAAGGTGGCATGGGTCCCATGGCGATGCTCAATGTACCACTTAGCTGCAAAGCCAGTGAGGGTGCGCTATAACAGACGGAGTCGTCTACTATGGAGTTGGAGGAACACCATAGATGGAAGGACATAATATGGTTCTGGGGTCTTCACCTGTGTGATGAACCTGCAATAATTAATTAATGCAAATACACGAGATATCAGAAATAATAGAACTCAGAATCACTTTTATATTGATCATGGGCCACTTCGAGGGGGCAACCTCCTTTGAGCAAGCTCAATACATTTAACTTCACGATGCCTTCAATGACCTCAACACACACTTATATACTAAGTCTATGCCCAATACTATGGGTCAAAACCATGGGACATATAATACTGCGAGATGACTTACAAAGCATATGCGTCCAATACTATGGGTCAATACTATGGGATAATATAAACTATGGATCAACAAATACTACGGGACGACTTACAAAGCATATGCGTCCAACAACAATATACTAACATAGTAAAGAGAAGGGTTGACACGGGTTCCCAACAACCTGCCTTGCCCTCAAACTTCGGGAAGTCTGATGGGAGCTTGGTGGGCATGTGAGGCCATGCAGGGTCATGTCTGATGGGGTCATTAGTCAGTTTAGCTAGGTTAGGAAGGTTGAGACTAGCCATGAATGGAAAAATAGTAGAAGGATGTGACATACTGGTGGTTGGGACCACGTTGGGGCCAATGCCCCCAAGTGGAGGAACTGGGTTCGGGTTGGGGATGTTGCCCCTAGGTGGAGCAACGAAGGTGGTATGGGATGGTCCTACACTGCTAAGGGTAGTGTGAGCCACTGGTGGAGATGGGATGGGTATGGTAGTCATTGGAATAGGTACAGTGACCGGAATGGTGGATGTGGCCCCCATCGAGGGTATACCCAAAGTGGGTGTGGTAGCTGGGGTGGTGGTGGATGTTCCACCAATGGTCCCTACAAAGAAAGGGTTCAAAGTCATGCCATCCATGGGGTTGGTTGGTGCAGTGTAAGTGGGGTTCTCAGACTCTGCCTCAGAATCAAAGGTAAAATAAGGGGTGTCAGTGTCAAGGGACGGAGCTCTACGTCTACGACGAGTGGAGTCGAGTGATGAAGCTCTACGTCTATGACGGGTGGTGTCAAGTGAGCTGTGCTGCGGGGGCTGGCCCTAGAGGTGCCGAGAATGTCTTGGGGACTCAATGGTGATAGATGGTGTCAAGTCTCTGGGGGTTGTGTTGAGTGGAAAACAGCTCAAAAAACCTAATGCAGCCAAGTGTACAGAAGGAGAGCGCAAAAAATATGGCACTCAGGACAACAAATAGCTCAAAACACTCACTGTAATAGCTGTGCTACAATAAGTGGAGCGTCAACAAAAATGGTCAGAATACCAACAAGCAGCAGGTTTCCTATAAAAAAAAAATAGTGGACTCACTAGACCAAAGGGAGGTAAGGGAGCATGCAAACACCTAGCTAAATAGTATTCTGACTCAACCAGACATATCCTCTGCAAGGTGATGAAATCCAAGTCAAACAATATGGATAGTAGAGCCAAGTGGCTAACGATATCCCCCTACCGGGAGGGACACCGGGTAGTCAATCCTAGAATAAAAGCAACTAAGATACCCCGTTCATGACACGTTCGGTTCGGTGAATCTGCAGTTTGGTTCTATCGCCACTGTACTCCCATACGGGTAGCACACCGAGAACTACGAAAGGTATCCTTCGGTTACTGAATGGATTGCGGTATTCTACTCAGGCTTCCGGAACCAGTCTAGCTACTTCAACCCTCCTAGGGAAGAGGCCTTCCATATAAATTGGTTTTAAACTGTGTCAAAAATACTAGGGGGTTTTGGTTCCCTAATGGACAACAACTATGTCTCAAGTGTAAGCGACCGAGGGGTGTTATTTGGATGCTTATCCCCCCGACCCTACCTAACTACAATATTCTTTTGTGTCCCCCAAGTGGGGTTAGAATGTTGGTTGTGTTAAGCAATATTTTAGGGCTCACTTGAATTAGGTGACAGAGTATGTGCGTGTGAGATAATGAACCCAAACAAAAGTGCCATGGGGTGGGACCCTTTCTAACTAATAATAACAATGCAGAAATTAAACATTGAAATGCAAAATTTTCTCTTTTCAATTAAAATGCTGAAATTTAAAATTTTTTGTAAATGGAACATAAATAATACTGCAGGAAAAGGCTGTAGGTAAGTATGGCTACAGGTAGGATAGGTGGCTGTGCAGGTGTAGAAAATATTACAGCAAAGTTCTAGGTTCAAACAGGGTAAAAATGCAGAAAACAAATCGCGGGTCTACGGCGAAACTGCGCGGTCGGATCGCAGGAAATAGGTCGACTGTCGTGGGTGGACCGCAGGAAAATGGCTCAAAGCCGCAGGCAGATCACAGGAAAATGGCTGAAAGCCGCAGGCAGATTGCAGGAAAATGGCTGAAAGCCGCAGGAGGATTGCAGGAAAATGGTTGAAAGCCGCAGGCAGATTGCAGGAAAATGGCTCAAAGCCGCAGGAGGATCGCAGTGTTGATGTATATGTAACTTCAGAATGTATTTCATCTGTGTATTTTATATATATTTATTGTACCCTTATAAGAGATGTGTTATTCCTCTATAAGGAAGTGTTTTCATGTGGATTGACAAGTGTCGCAAGTGTGTGTACTTGCCGATGGGTTATTAGACCACCATGTGGGGTCGGCCCTAAATTATATATAATATAATGTGGATGTACCTAGCTAGACAAGTCATCCCCATAAGGTCACTGGGCAAAAAGGTTAGTATAAATAGAGATCGGAGATCTCTATTTTACACACTCGGAAAAGTAACTCACTCTCACTCAGAAAGTGGCGCACTAGTGAGGAGGAGGATCATCTGCTACTAGGAGACTGTCTTAGTGTTATTTGGTTGTACTTTGGTTGAGCCATTGCTCTCTCTATCTCTGAGGAAGTTGTGGGGTTTTTCACCTTAGGGTTTTCCCCACAGAAACTCTGTGTCTCTTGTCTCTTATGCTTTTGATTCTTGTGATGCTTGTCATATTGTAATTGTCATGCATTGATATACTGTATATGTTATTCTCTCAGCAAAGATCCTAGAGTATTGTGAATTAATGCTCAAAATTTAACATGGTATCAAAGCTAACCTGAGAAGAAGACATTTTGCAGTGACGAAAGGTTGAGTTCCTTGTTTATTGGGTTTCTCTCCACATATTTTTGAAAATCAGTATAGTAGATTGACTCTACTCATCAAGGCGCATCTATCTATCCAAATAGAATTCAATTCTGTGTATTTTCAAATTTGGCCCTAAAAATTAGGGTTTCCACAAAAATAGGAATTTCTGGAATCTGAAGGCACAGCTGGAAGCTCCTTGCAAAAATCAAAGTTTAGAGCTTTGGATCGAGATTTTTGGCTGGGTAGATCTTCGGGAAACTCAAACCCTAATTTAGGGCTCTCCCACTCAACCCAGGAGGACAAAAAGTCATTTCTGAAGGGCAAAAATTTGCTGATCTCAAATTCTGAATGCACTAGGATGATCATCTCATCAAGGCGCATCGTTCTATCCTTTCAGAAATTTGAAATTCACATTTTGAATTTTTAGGGTTTTTTTGACAAACCCTAATCCGGGACGACATCCAGTTTTCAGCATTTCAAGTGGTAAGATCTAAATCTTTTCTATTTCCATTTGAAGTACTCTTTAAGATGTCTCACCACACCAAGCTTGAGGATAAGTTTGAAGGAGTTGATAACTTCCGAGCTTGGAAGTATAGGATTGGGTTAATCCTGGAAGAAAATGAGTTGGACTCATATGTGAAAGAAGACATCCCTATCCCAGAGGATGAAGAGGCCAAGGTATTGCATAAGAAGAACTTGGTCAAGGCAAAGAGAATCATTTCTGATTCTATTAAAGATCATTTCATACCCCATGTGTCCTCTCTAAAGACACCCAAGGAGATGTTTGAATCTTTGACCAAGCTATTTGAAGGAAAGAACATAAATCGGAAGATGACCCTATGGAACCAATTGAAAGGAGTAAAGTTTTAGAATGGAGAAACCATTCAATCTTATTTTTCAAGGGTCTCCCAGATCAAAGAACAACTAGAAGCAGTGGATGAAATGGTGGAGAATGGTGAAGTGGTGATGACCACTCTAAATGGACTACCTAGGTCATGGGATTCCTTCATTCAAGGAATTTGTGCAAGGAAGAAGCTGATCTCCTTCAACAGATTGCGGGAAGAATGCTCTCAAGAAGAAGCTAGACTTATACCTCGTGAGGAAAAGATGGGAGGTGAAGATCAAGCTCTTGCAGCTCACACCAAAAGAAGCAAAACCAAGAAGGAGCACCCTCGCCACAATAGATCCTATCAAAAGAGTAAGAAGGACCTAAGATGCTTCACATGCAATGATAAGGGTCACTTTGCTTCAGATTGTCCCAAGAACAAAATGGATAATAACAACAATAGGAAGAAGAAGGGAAAGAAAAGAAGGTTCCATGCTCATGCTGCCAAAGATGATGAACCCCCAAAGAAGAAGGCTAGGGTAGAAAGTAATAGTGATGATGACTCATCAAGTGAAGAAGAGTATGTTCTGATCTCTGCTCTCACAGGTACTATCTCCCATGGTTGTAATGATTGGTTAATTGACAGTGGGGCTTCCAAACACATGATTGGGTTTAAGGAATCTTTTGTGAACCTATCTGAACATGAATCACCCCATAAGGTGAAACTTGGGGATGATTATCAATACCCAATCAAAGGAAGTGGTGAAGCCTCCTACAACCTAGATTATGGAAAATCCTTGAAGATGAAATAAGTCCTTTATGTACTTGGGCTCAAGAAGAACTTACTCTCCATCTCTACATTGGATGCAAAAGGTATGAGGGTTGCATTTGTGGATGGACAAGTCCTAATGTGGCCAAAGGGAAAGAACATAGATGATGCAGTAGTGATTGGAGAGCAAGAGGGAGGTTTGTATAAATTGAAGGGCAACCTGAACATGCCATGGTGCATGAATCCATGGAGCCAAGTGAACTTTGGCATAGAAGACTTACTCATATGCACTATAGAGCACTTCCAATTGCAAGCAAGGCAGTAGAGGGTCTTCCTGAAATCAAGACCAAACATGAAGGTGTTTGCAAAGGATGTGCAAAAGGTAAGAACATTAAGAAGGATTTCCCAAGCAATGAAAGCAAGGCAAAAGACATCCTGGAAATCATCCACTCAGATGTATGTGGTCCTATGTCATCCAGTTCCCTGAGTGGGTATGTTTACTATGTCTCATTTATTGATGACTTCTCCAGGAAGACTTGGGTATACTTATTGAAGAGCAAAGATGAGGTATTTGATAAATTTAAGGAATTCAAAACCTTGATGGAGAATCAAATTGATAAGAAGATCAAAACATTTAGATCTGACAATGGTGGAGAATTCACCTCAAGTGACTTCAAGAAGCTTTGTAGTGATTCAGGGATTAAGAGGGAGTTGACTGCTCCTTATAATCCTCAACAGAATGGAGTTACAGAAAGGAAGAACAGAACTATCATGGAAGCAGCAAGGGTAATGCTGCATGACCAGGATCTACCTATGCATCTGTGGGCAGAAGCAGCTAGAACAGCTGTATATGTGCAGAATAGAACACCCCACAAGATATTGGACAACAAGACACCAGAAGAGGTCTTTTCTGGTAAGAAACCTGAAGTCAGCCATCTCAGAATATTTGGTTGTCCAGTATACACTCATGTCCCAAAGGAAAAGAGGACTAAACTAGATCCTTTAGGAAAGAAGGGTATCTTTGTGGGTTACAGTGAAAGCTCGAAGGGTTACAGAATATACTTTCCGGGGTTCAAGAAGATTGATGTCAGCAGGGATGTAACATTTGATGAAAACTCAGCGTTCATCAAATCAAGGAAGGCACCTATCGAAGTTTATGAAGAACCTAAGGAAACCAGATTTCAAGACACTACCATGACTGAAGCAGTTCCAGAAGTTGTTCGTGAGTTTGAAGATCCACAAGAACCTGTAGATCCACCCCGTGAGGATAACTCTCACAAGAGGAAACCTGCATGAGCTAGAGAGCTCATTCAAGATGCAGAAAGATTTGGCATTGCAGAAGAAGAACACAGAGCAAAGAAGAGAACCAGATCACATACCAGCTATGTTGCTTTACTCTATGACATTATGAACAAAGAGCCTTTCAGTTATGAAGAAGCAGCGGAAAAGAAAGAATGGAAGGATGCCATGGTTGAGGAATACCAATCAATAATGAAGAATGATGTTTGGGATGTTGTCGCAAGACCTAAAGAGAAGTCTGTTGTGACTTCCAAATGGATCTACAAAATCAAGCATGCTGCAGATGGCAGTGTAGAGAAATACAAGGCAAGATTCATAGCTCGTGGCTTCTCTCAGAAAGAGGGAATAGATTATGAAGAAACTTTTGCACCTGTAGCCAGGTATACTTCCATTAGAACAGTACTTGCCCTGGCTGCAGCAATGAAATGGAAGATACACCAAATGGATGTCAAGACTTCTTTCTTGAATGGTGTAGTTGAAGAGGAAGTATATGTAGAGAAGCCACTAGGTTTTGAAATACATGACAGGGAGTCATATGTATGCAGATTGAAGAAAGCCTTGTATGGCTTGAAACAAGCCCCCAGAACTTGGTATGGTAGCATGGACAATTTCCTATCTAGTTTGGGCTTTACCAAGAGTAAAGCAGATTCCAACCTTTACTACAAGGTTGAGGAAGGAAATCCTGTGATCCTACTCCTGTATGTGGATGACTTATTTGTAACAGGAAATGACAGACTGATTGCAGATACTAATAGGAAGCTTGTTGTTGAATTCGATATGAAAGATTTGGGAATGATGCACTATTTCCTAGGTATGGAGGTGTGGCAGAGTGCAGGTGGGATCTTCCTTGGACAAGGGAAATACATAGTAGATATCCTGAAGAGATTTGGGATGATGGATTGCAAGGCCATGGCCACACCTATGGCATCAAATCTGAAGCTTCTATGTGATGCTTCATCTGAGCCAGTTGATGTCTCCATGTATCGTCAGATGATTGGGTCCTTGATGTACCTGACGAACACGAGACCATACATTTGCTTTGCTGTGAACACATTGAGTCAGTTCATGACAGATCCGAGGAGTGTTCACCTGGTTGCTGTAAAGAATGTTCTGAGGTACCTGAAGGGTACAGTGGACTATGGGCTCAAGTATGAAGCGAATCAAAATTTTAACCTGCAGGGTTATGTTGATTCAGATTGGGCTGGCAGTGCTGCAGATAGGAAGAGCACATCTGGGTGCTACTTCAGTATGGGATCAGGTGTGATCTCTTTGTTTAGCAGGAAGCAGTCCTGTGTAGCACTGAGTACAGCTGAGGCAGAGTATGTTGCAGCCTGTTCAGCTAGTTGTGAGGTAGTATGGCTACGGAAGCTACTATCTGAGTTATTTGATCTCCCGTTGGAAGCTACTGGTATCTTCTGTGATAACCAGAGTTGTGTGAAGTTGTCCAAGAACCCAGTGTTTCATGACAGGTCGAAACACATAGAGATAAAATATCACTATATCAGGGAAATGGTGCAGAGAGGAGCTGTGAAGCTCCTGTATGTTGTGACGGACGAGCAGATTGCAGATGTGCTGATGAAGCCACTAGCCAGGGTGAAGTTCGAGTACTTCAGAGAGAGGCTTGGCATTCTTCAGATCGAGGACACTTCGAGGAAGAAGTGATGGACACATCTGCTGAAGCCATTCCAAGCATTGTGGAAGGAGGATCCTTCACATGGCTGTGGATGTAAGTGCTAGATGATGAGCATCAGGATGATGTTCTGGTTTCTGCTTTGATATGATCAGTTGGATCATTTATATGTATGCATCATGTTGGATGCTTGGACCATGTATCTGTATATGTATCAGGTGGATACATTGTATGATCAAGTGGATCATGTATGGTGATATGTATCATGTATTTGTATTTGTATTAGGTGGATACATTGTATGATCAGGTGGATCATGTATGATGATATGTATCAGGTAGATACTTGGTATGCATCAGGTAGATTCATTATATGATCAGGATGATCATTGATGACGAGCTTCGGGATGTTTCTCCAGATGACATGCAGCAGGATGTTGCAGTGATGATGATCAGGATGATCATGTGTACATCAGGATGATGTATGGTGAGTATCAGGTTGATACTCTATGGCCGTGGATCAGGTTGTGCAGATGAGCATGTAATTCGATGCCCTGGGAGATTTGCAGATAGTCTTTCGAGGTTTTGCCTATGGCATGTAATTCAGTGCCCTGGTATATCTGGCAAATGCTCTTTCGAGATTTTTCTCTAGGAGGACATATAATTCGGTGCCCTGGGAGATCTGCAGATAGTCTTTCGAGGTTTTGCCTATGGCATGTAATTCGGTGCCCTGGGATATCTGGAAAATGCTCTTTCGAGGTTTTGTCCTATGGCATATAATTCGGTTCCCTGGGAGATCCGATAGGTTGGGCTGTGTGCCCGTAATCAGTCCTGGGATGCTCTTGCGAGGTTTTTCCATGACCACATGTAATTCGTGCCCTGGGAGATCTTATAGGTAGAGCTGCGTGCTCGTAACAGCTTGGGATGCTCTTGCGAGGTTTTGTGGTGGGGTCACATGTAATAAGTCCTGGAGATCTGGACAGGATGAAAAAGGCCTTAGATGCTCTTTAGAGTTCTTGCTAGTCAAGAGACTCTTTTAAGGTTTTGTGACACACATAATAAGTCCTGAGAATTCCACAGTATGGCCAGTGATGATGAAGACCTGCAGGTGGTGGGCCTACATCCAGTATGAAAAAGGACTGGCTCTATGGAACTTCCTATGACGACTAGAGTCATAGATTGGTTGAGATAGCAGCAGCGGTGACGATGATGATGACGATGCATCGATGACGATGATCCCGAGAAGAAGACTTGTCTAGCATATCTGTGTCAAGAAATACCTTCCTAGTTAAGAGGGAGTGTTGATGTATATGTAACTTCGGAATGTATTTCATCTGTGTATTTTATATATATTTATTGTACCTTTATAAGAGATGTGTTATTCCTCTATAAGGAAGTGTAGTCATGTGGATTGATAAGTGTCACAAGTGTGTGTACTTGCCGATGGGTTATTAGACCACCATGTGGGGTCGGCCCTGAATTATATATAATATAATGTGGATGTACCTAGCTAGACAAGTCGGCCCCATAAGGTCACTGGGAAAAAAGGTTAGTATAAATAGAGATCGGAGATCTCTATTTTACACACTCGGAAAAGTAACTCACTCTCACTCAGAAAGTGGCGCACTAGTGAGGAGGAGGATCATCTGCTACTAGGAGACTATCTTAGTGTTATTTGGTTGTACTTTGGTTGAGCCATTGCTCTCTCTATCTCTGAGGAAGTTGTGGGGTTTTTCACCTTAGAGTTTTCCCCACGGAAACTCTGTGTCTCTTGTCTCTTATGCTTTTGATTCTTGTGATGCTTGTCATATTGTAATTGTCATGCATTGATATACTGTATATGTTATTCTCTCAGCAAAAATCCTAGAGTATTGTGAATTAATGCTCAAACTTTAACACGCAGGAAAATGGCTGAAAGCTGCAAGCGGATTGCAGGAAAAGGGCTGAAATCCGCAGGCGGGTTGCAGGAAAATGGTTGAATGTCGCAAGCGGATTGCTAGAAAATGGTTGAAAGCCGCAGGTGGACTGCAGGAAAGGGGGTGAACAGCCGCGGTCGAATCGCACGAAACAGGCTGAGAGCTGCGGTCAGATCGCAGGTAACAGACTGAAAACCACCGAGAGATCATGGGAAACAGTCTGAGAGCCTGCGGTCAGATTGCAGGTAACAATCTGAAAGATGCGATCAGATCGCAACTGCGTGGACAAAAGACGCGGTTTACGGTAGCAAACCAAATTGCTGAAAGAGGCAGCCGAAAGGAAAAAACAGAAAAATATTGCAGAAAATTAAAAGCTTTTAAAAACTATAACCAGAAATTCAAAGGAACACTAGGGGAGTCGCCAAAACTGTAGCTAGGGTTTTCACCCTAGCTTGTGCAAATGAGCACCTACTAAGGAGGAGGGCCTCCTTAGTAGCAGTTCAATAATCAGTAAATTAAAGCAATAAAACAATATGAAATTTAACCTAGCATGAGCATTAACATAAAAAACAAAACATCAAAATATGGTAAAGATCTCTCTTTTTGTATTAAAAATTACCTCAGGTGTAGAGGTTGATGAAGCCCTTGCAGCAGTCCAAGAGGGTTGCTTCCAAGCTCCAGTGTTGTTCCTTCTCCTTCTTCCAAAGATGTTTTGGGTGTGGGCCAAAAGGGTTCTCAAGAATTAGCTCCAAATGGAGAGCTAGGGTTTCAAGAGAATTTTTAGCAGCATGAGGATAGGGATGATTGTGGATATGAAATGGGGAGCCTCCATCACCTATTTATAGGTTTTTAGTGGTGGAGTGCTGACCCATGGTTTTGGGAACCATATGGTTTAGGTCAGCTGTATAGGGTTTTTGCTTCCTTTTTTCCCTCTTTTTCCTCTTTTTGGAGGAATTTAACTTATTTTGAGGGGAAAAGGGGGTTTTTGGCCTTTTGGGGGCTTTTTTAATGGTTTTTTGGCCTTTTGGAGGCTTTTTAATGGGTTTTTGGCCTTTTGGAGGCTTTTTAATGGTTTTTTGAGGCTCTGGAGGCAAATATGGTAGGAAATATGGACAAATGAGTCATGCAATGGGGTAGATGAGGTAGTGAGCACTTTTTGGGTGTTAACAAGGTTTCCATTGAATGAATGTAAAAAATCAAATATAAAAATATTTAGACTATAATATATTTTTATAACTTATATTTTTGCAATTCCTGTTTGAATTAAATTATATTATTTTTTAATTTATATTTTATTATTATTATTTTACATAAATAAATTTTAGATTTAAAAATATATATATTAATTATAATATGATAATAAAATTATTCATCATTATTTAAGGTTAACAAAATAGATTAAAAATTATAAAAAATTATTGAAATTGTTTTAATGAAAATAAATGTAACATATAATAAAAAATCTATTATAAAAATGAATAAGATTATATATTATATCATTAACAACATGATATGTTAAATTGAATATGGTTGATTTTCAACTTCTTTCATATAGTAGATTTTACAAAGTGACTTATTTTCAAATTGTTTTAACCTAAATCCAAACCAAATTCTAAGTGAAAATCATATATAATGATTTTCAATTATGCAAACCCTAGTTTCTCATCTTTCGAAATAGAAGATGATTTCAACCATGGAACTCACAACGCAGAGGAATCCTTAGTTGTGTGCGAATTTGAATGGAACTAACAATGGTCTATGTTTTATGGTGAGTTGCAACTGGATTGCCAAATCCATTTAGGGACACATGGCAAACTGGTCGTAGGGACTAAAATATTAACTGATCTACATTATAGAGTTATGTTAGTTTAATCACGTGAGGCTAGGCCTAGCAAAGGTGATCATGCCACTCAAAGGATTCCGTGATCAAGTTTATCCAATTGGATCACTCGATGTAAAAATTACAATTTGACCTAGAGAGGGTTTAATGGGTTTAGGGTTTAGTATTTTATCCAATGCACTTAAATCATGAAATGAGTGACACATAGTACCTAGATACACTTGAAATTCACATAAGTGGTACATTAAACATATGCTATGGCATCAATTTTAGCATTTGCACCCAAAATACAACTTCCAAACTAGCATATCCTTACATGTAGGTCATGCTTTAATAAATGTAGCATAGACTTATGTGTGGGTCATGATTTAATAAAAATTATCATTAGTAGTTAGTGGGTAAATGTGATTTCCAAATTTAAATGACAAATCATGTCCACGGAGGACAAGTATATAAACCCGAGTTTCATTTAACCCATCCATTTTTCCCACACATGTAGCACAAGTGGATAATACATGCACCTAACCCTTTCATTGACGCACCCACAAATATACAAGATACAAGAATTTAAGTGATATAATATACAAGAACTTGAGTGATACAAGATTGATGTTGTATACAAGATCCATCATTTTCACCTATTTTTCATCTTCAACAATTATATTAATTAGCTCACCAAATGAGACTATTAATTTAACCCTATTTAGTTTGCTACATTGATCACATAAATAATGCAAAAACCATATTAACCTACTATGCTTAACCCATTCTCATTTATTCATTCATTTCCCTCTCTTACGGCTTCTAGGCTTTGCCAAAAAATTGAATGTCATCTCCACTCTCCCCTTCCTCATGGTAATGTGGTTCCTTGCTCTAAGAGTCATGTGACACATTGTAGTGAGATTGATTTCCCTCTTCTAGTGGGATTCAAGGGATTGGTATAGTATGTTCTAAGAATACATAGTTGACACACACACACACCATAAGGAAGGGTATATCAATTGCATATAAATATGTCACATTTATATACTCAAGTACATCAATTGTACGCAAGAAATAAAGTAAAAAAACTATACACTACATGAAGAAAGGGCCAAGTATATG